>CM017559.1:58510369-58688165 GCA_007844125.1 Sinonovacula constricta | reverse complement strand
TGTTAAGTCTTCCAGTGATAGAGTGTATATATATATATATATATATATATATATATATATATATATATATATATATATATATATATATATATATATATATATGTGTGTGTGTGTTAAAAGAATAGCATTTTAAAGGGATGTAGTTTGGTTCAAAAGAGAAACATTGTAGCATGTTGCGTAGTCCAATGTGTGCAAAGACTATAACAGAAATTACTTCTTTTCAACAACAGGACTGTTTACATTCCAAAAATATGACAATCTTTGTATTCTATTATGTCATTAATTATTATATTAAAATGCAGATTATATGGATAGTTAATACGTGGATAGCGTTAATAGTTTTCTTGCCTTAATTATGTGTTGATTTAGCAGATTATTACACAAACACAAACACACACACACACACACACATACACACACATACGCACATGTATATATGCATATACTGTTTGAATCTTTCTTTCGCCCCACTACTGAAAACGGAGACACATATAACATAACTATTAGTTAACAAACATTAACAAACAATATGTACCACATTAAGTTAGATCTTCAGATGTAGCTGAAGCAGTATTGTTTGAATACACTGTCAATTGCCGGATGTAGGAATTATTTTATTAGCCGCATGGAACGCAGAATGTTTCACTAGGAATGTGCAGCTCTATTGTTTTGAATGCTTCCCATCTCTAGGCACTATTGTTTTTATCGGCTAAAATAAAACAAAACGGGACATATTATTTCTTGTTGTTTAAAGCTGAGAGGAAGAAATAAGTCTTATGCCATTCTATGCTTTTCTTTTACATGTTGCTATTGCACTGCAGGAAATATAGCTTTTTACGCTACATCAACACATCATTATATTGTAGTATAAAACACTTTATTATGTCTGCGAGCAAATTTGTATGTAAATTACGAATAACGAATATGTTACGTTTTTTTTGCAAGATATTCACATTAACAAAGTACAATGAATATTATTTATTTACACAAGTAATCACAGATAATTATATCGCCCACTTATCAAGCATTTTCGTCAAGTGGTTTTACATTATTAATTTGTATGTATATTTTGCATATATTTCTAAACAAACAGTAGCATTAATTATACTTGTTATGTAAATGGTTGACTTTATGTTATGTTTTTTTTTTGCTTCGTTAGTATAACTTTTCTCTACCAATTGTTATAAAAATAGTGTCTTTTATGTACTAAAATCTAGAAACCATTTCAGCTTCATTGTTGTAAATTGAGCATACTTTGATGCTAATGCACGTCATGTCATCTCCTGCTTGGCATTTATGTATTCCAAACATATAAGATTGGCAATAGATTGTACTAAAGTTGAAGATTTCAGAGGCAGAAACATGTTTATTACATCTAGAGTGTCACAACAAGGCTGTAGATTTCAATAATTAAGTGTAGCATTTTCAAAATGCTTTCATTGTGAATTATTTTTATCCTTCAAGTATAACAGCAACCTTCATTGTATAGGAATGTTTTATATAATGTAAACAAAAAATCAGGCTCTCAAACTGTTTTACTAAACTTATCCGAACATCTATTGCTAATTAAGTTGCCTGGAAATGCTTTGTATTGCATTGCTTACAATTGACCTGTTTACAGTCAAGAACTTGCATTTCTTATAATTAAAATGATAAAGGGACAAGACATTATGAATGCAGTGACTTAAACCTTTAATGTGGACAGTCGTTATTGGAATGGTGTCTCTGCATCTCTCCAATTGTGCCATATATAGGTGACGTCAGGCCATTTGCGGATAAATCCTCGGCCAATTATGTATTTTATCATTTTTTATCTTATTACCTATAATCAATTTTAAATACTTATTTTTGTTTAGCTTGTTTGGGCTCGTTTCTTACATTTCATTTTTATTTTCTTGCAATTGAAAGTGAGGGTTTTAGCTTTTGTACATATTAAACTGAATAGAGTCAAGTACGATTATTGTTATAACGTATGTAAATAACATTCCTTGATACATGTTAACTCCCGAGGGCTTGTGCTTATGGTTGCTGCTAACTTTGAGGAAATTATTTTATTGATTCTTTTTGCCTTGAGAAAAACCTACAGTGAGAAGCGAGATCGGATCGGAGCGCTCTACAACCAGGGTTATGCTTCCAATCGGTCCTATTACCGGCGAATCGTTCCAAGGAAGTACTGTTGGTTTTTCATATGTTTGACAAGTCATGTATCAGTGTTTGGCCACGTTTCCATTAAATGGCACGGGCCTTTTTAGCGTAGTTCAAAATGTAAAATATGTGGTAATCGTCATAGCACCTTATCTTATTTCCTTTCCGTCTGTTTGCAATCATCGTTCATCAAATTCTGATATCTGGACAGTTTAATCTTGTATTCGTCCCATGGAACCGAGAGCTCAATATGTATGGCGTTTGACTTGACTGCTGCTATATGTTGCTATGCTCATAGGACTGTGTTATATATTCTCATTCGTTATCAAAACAATGTTGATTGTGCAGTGTGGCGGTCGTAAAAAATCCCCCCGTGCATGTAATCTATGATGTATCCTATAAGGATTGTTACGTGTATTTCCTTTGATGGACATTGAATTTTGATTCCTCAGTTCCATAAGCAGGATGCTACAAGCACTAACTTTCTCTGGTCATTTGTTTTCTTGATCCAACAAGTTATTTTTATTTATAATCAAAAAAACATTGTGTAGTTCTTCTAATCGAAATTATACCGTTCTCTCTCTTTGAAACACTTTGTGGGCATTCTTTCAATGACGTCATTATTTATATAGAGGCTTTCTTGAATTTGAGGACACCCATCAGGAAGTGCGAGGTTAGAGCTCTGTCAAACCGCTTTAAGCACCCCAGTCGATCTATTTTGCCGACTGACTGTTCCAAGGCGGTAACTATCGGGCTTGCTCTTTTGTTCAATGACTCATCACAGATTTGTTTTTTACTTTTACGTTTGGCTTGCATGTGAATACCTCTACCCTGTGCCTTTTCAAATGTTGCTATATGTTGCAATGGTCATAGTACTTTGTCATATATTCCTATTTGTACGACCATATCATTATGTCTGGCATCTGTCTTCTTCGAAGCAATTGGGAATTATCTTCTTCTCGCTTAGAACTGCTTCCAATAACAAGGATGTGCAGTTAAAGGAATATCGTTTTGGTTTACTTTCACAAGCACACTTTCTCATTCTTAAAACAGCATTAACATGAGTCCATTCCTCTCTATTCTCTCTCAAATATTGTCACATATAAAGACAATCTCAATTAGGATCCTGACATGGTGCATTATTCAGCATGACAATATTACATGTTGGCAGGTATAATCATAATTTACCTTATGCATGTTTTCTAAACGCCGGATGTACACAGAAATTGGGGGTTGGAATGACATTATACATATAATTTATACTTTCTTTTAAGCACAGCGCAGCGGCAAGTTAGTATAATTTAAGCGTCGTTCAGCTTCTTTGGTGGAGGAAGACCACAGACAAATGTCTCGATAGATCGCAGGTCAGATGGAAGACGTTCCCACATTAGGTCATTCTGTCTGAAAGGGATTCGAACTTACTTGGTGAGAGACTGTCCAGATGTCTTTCCAGCTTAATTTACGTTGCTGGCTTCCGCCCTAGTGCATCAGTATAGATCTGCTGACTATTTGAAATGGCCATTGTATAGTTGCCTTCTTCCTTCATCTGCCTGATCTTCTTCTACGCGACTCCACTTAGATGCTTAAAGAATCAAGCATCCACTTAGCTTTCCCAATATATCCAAGCATATACGGTTTATAAGTTCCATTAATGGCAATGAGACGTGACCAAGGCTCTGCCCCTTATATGTTGTTTTTTTTCTAATTCCTTCCGGTATTAACTTTCACTCCTGGTTGAGTGACCGTTTACAGATTGACTGTAAATGAGACCATTCAATTTTAACATTATTTTTTTTTTTAAAAAACGTTGCTTAAAATAAGCAACAATAACAAACTGTGCAGTTACATGCAAATCAATCACAAAGAACAGAGTGCGAGCAGATATGTTCAGGTTAATGCAAAAAGCTGTTCGTTTTTATAACAGACAAAAAAGCTACTCCAGCGTCTGGACAGCATAAAGATCAATTCAATAAGTCGCGTCGCCTGAAAGGTATTGTTATCTGCTTCGACATCATATACAATATATATCAAACTAGACACGTCAGTCGGTCGATCCAAGTCTATAGTTCCATTATTAAGAATAGCATTGAGTATGTGGGAAATATGTTAATACTACTAAAAGTCAGAAGATATCTTGATTTTCTTGTTCCTCTCTTTATGATAGCTAATCCATCACGGATGTTCATGCTGTCTTGAAAATGGCAAAGAAGGCAAAACCCGACACATTGCTACTGCTCCTGTTTGTTTCATTCCAGTTTTCTTGTCTGTCTTTGAAAACCTTTACATTTGCGGCTTCACCAAGCGGTGAAGTATTTGGAAGAAGATTGCAATCCGTGTAATATCAGCCATTTTAATAACAAACACTGCCAAGAAACATAAATACAATGGACGAAAATACAATCGAACAAAATTTCAGAACGTGCGACTATGTTTGTAAGACATTGATTTCCGGAACAAACATGGCAGCATTTCAAGGGGCATGTATTTGTAGACGCGCAGGCGTGTCATTCTCAGTAATATGCAGTAAAACAATAATTGAAAAATGTTTAGTATAAGCGCATGGATATTTATGTTAATTTATATTTAATAACCAGGATACTTAGATCATTGAAATTAATTAATCTTTCAGCCCTCTACCGTTAAAGCAGTCTTCATTGCTTCATTACAATACGCTTGTGCCTTAATTAATATGTGGCTAAAAGCTCAATACAAAATAATAACAATTAAAAGCATAACATTTAAAAGACTGCATTGTTAAAAAAACTGAATTTGTTTCAACCTCTTATACATTTGCAATTACACTTTGATGGCAGAATGAGCGTGTTTTTGTTGCTGCTTTTTAATTGATTTTTGTTTTGATAATTTGTTTTCAACAAGCCAGACTGGACGATGAGTGTATAAGAAAACGTAATACATCATCATGCTGAAACACAATGCGCCGTTATTTTCTTTACAACTGCTATTTCTATACAATAAACATATATTGACTGTAGAAGGTAACATATTCGTGTTTTGATTGGCATCTGTATCTGTTTATAAGTATGCGCGTTTGTTAATTTCCGATATAAATACCACTCCACGTTATTTTGAACTTATAACTTATCTGGTCTTTTACTACATGTAGTATTCGGAAATTGTCGCCGTTTATAGAAGCTTTCCGTCTAGACACAAACATTCAGACCTAAGATGTTATCTAAATCGACATAATTTACAAATCATCCTGTTTTTAGAAAAATAGCGTAATTGTTCATTTAGGTAACAAAATGCTATAAATCATGACATATACTTGTGTGATGTTTTGGATTAATCATCCGGACATCTGAAGACACTTGCCATACGCTGAGAGAATTTAGAATATCCGTTCTCTAATCTTGCAAGGAAGATTATAATAGTATAAGCAAACTCGTCAGGAAATGCTCGAGCTACGAGTTTCTTAAATGAATGATTGTGTAAAAGAACTGCATTTTTACTATAGAAGCGCCACACGGCTGCACATGTTTCAGCTGAACCCCAGAACCCATTCACACAGTTTTCTCCCTCTCTTTTTCTTTGTCTCTCTGTCTCTGTTTGTCTGTCTGCCTCTGTCTCTGTCTCTTCCTCTGTCTGTCTGTATGTCCCTGTCTGTCTGTCTCTGTCTTTCTCTTTCTCTCTGACTCGCTCTACCCTGTTTATCTGTCTTGTACTGAACGCTATCATTTCTGCTTTATAGGTAAGCCTTTTTACAGAATGTCGTAAAGCAGGCCCGGTGCCATAAAACATGCTGAAAAGATATTGAACGTCTCATAGTCATTCAACTACATCATTTGTATAAAAGATTAGCGATACAGTTGACAGGCTCAACATTATTTACGAATAATGCAGAACACGTGTCAAATATGTTGCTTGTTTTTGCAAGTTCTAACAGTATACTGCAGTACATTCTATTTTTGTCATCATTAAAGTCAATATGTAAAACTGAACTGTGGCGTCATATTTTTTTTAGAGATAAGTGAAGAATTGCATGATCCCGTACGAAATGATGCAAAGGGATCATGTTTAAATTAAATGTTGCCATATTTATGTAATAATTATAAAATAATTAGTTATATGATACATTTTAACTGTCTGATAATGTCTTACGTTTGTATCTGTTAACAAATTAACTTTGATTTTTCAATAAAAAACCATAGCCCAAATAAATGTGTTGTGTCACAAGTGATCCACATGTCTTGCTTTTCCAATGTAGAAGTTCTACAAGTTATACTTTGTGTCTAGATAGCAGATGGCTTGCTTTAGTTGGGTTTGATACTAAGTATATACACAGTTTTGTTTACCTTTGCTTTGAAACTGGCTAAACGAAATATTTATTGCAACAAAATATTTAGCTCAGTATTGTGTTTCAAATTATGCGTTTGAACAGACCTTTTATTTGTTTTATTGTATACACCTCGAAGATGGAAATTGTATAGGCCAATAAAAGTCAAAAGATACAGACGAAATCACAAGATATCCGAAACTAAAAGATAAATACAAAGTACACTATATTATACACATTCATAAAATGCATTTGGAATTTTAACGGTATTTTACTGAGAAATTTAAATTAATATGCTCAACTAGAATTTTATTGAGAAATTAAATTAATATTCTCAACAGTTCGACAAACATATAATAGGTCTCTGCTCTTAATTACTATTCATGTCAGTCTTAATCCTCTATGATTAATAATATGGACACAGTCTTACCCCTTTATAGGGTCTTATACATACCATATACAAAAGTTGATCCTGTGTACATATGCTGGACTCGGGCCCGTCATTACGACAGAGTTTTACAAAGTGTTACAGTCTCATATGCAATATGTTTTGTTAAAAATTGACCAAATTGAGAGAAGAACTACAGAAGCAAAACGGGTCAGCTCGAAGGTAATATTCATTGAACGTTTGTAAAAAGAAATTTTGAATTTAAAATGCACTTCTAGAAAAAGTATAATGTTAAAATCTACAATCGTATCCCAAAGGCAGTTCAACTTTTGTCTCCTATTCTTTCGACAACCGAATTAAGACAAAAAAATCAAGAAATACATCCAATAATGTAATACTGACTACATTAATATTCAAAGATACCGAACACATTTCTCGAGCGTCTACTGGATACAATAAGTGTTTCATCTCAAACGTTGGGCTCTCCGTAAATTGACACTTTGTGCGTTTTATTTAGAGCGACGAGAACTAGAATAACAACAGCTTAATCGTAGTCACCTTCGTACGTAAGACTGTTTTAATATTGGATATTTTACTACCAAATTAGAGTGTTGAATGGTGCTCTTATTATATTACAATCTTCTCACAGAGCTGGACTAATCAGTGAACTAAAAATAAAATGTAGAAAATACAAGTTTTTACCTTCACTTTTCTAGTCTTCTGTCACAAGAATATAGCACTTCGTACATACACAGGATATGTAATAGCAAACATGTAATGCCCGTTCATCAAGTAAAATGTATATAGTTATTTTTCTTTTAAATTGCTATTATTCTTGTACGGTATTTATGTTCAATTCAGTTAGTATAATGTATGCTTATATCATTTAATTTGAAACACAGTCTGCTCAGTGTTTGAATAGTTAGTAGATGTTATTGGTGTTATAGACAGACGAAGAAATCCTTCAGTTTTATATTGAATCTCAGTAGATTAACATTGAACATAGGTTCCATAAAAATCAACAGTGTTGCCATCTCTTAAATGATGATAGACAGACTCTTGAAGAACACGCTATAAAAAGTCCTGAAAGGTGACTCTCCTTCCCAACTAACCTTAAATGTAAACAAAATCAAATTAATTTTAAACTTATTTTGTAAGATAAAAAAGAATAGACCGTTTATTCTACAAAATCAAGATCTAGAGCAGGATATAGAACAAGGTCTAGAAACTGATCACGTACGGAGGATTATTTATAGTTGTTTTTTATATAAACCAAACAGGTGTAATTTGACACCACCTTGTACCTTTTTCACCGAATCCCATCCTAGACTTTATTATTAATTTAAAAGCCAGGATGCATGTGTGTATATGATATCCATAATGAAAGTACATGTATTTTTAATTCATGTTAAGACAATTATTTTGAAAAAATAGTAAGATATATAGGAAAATCATCTGTGTAATAATGTTTGTCAATGTTTTATACTATGTTGGCATTATTTTCCCATTGACGTCACTGCTTTCGTCACATCTTATCAAAGACAAATTTTAGCGCCTGAACATTTTTATTCGAATGGATCAGCATTTCTTTTTCATTGATTGCATTGGAGAAACCCCTAAAGAAATGCAATGTTATGGCTCTGTTAGCCTGGTGTGAGCACCACAGTTGATTTGTATTGCCGATTGACCGTTCCAAGGCGGTAACAGTCGTGTTTGCTCTTTTTGTCAAATAACATCTCAGATTTGATTTTTACATTTGGTTTGCATTTGAATACCTGTGTTCTGTACCTTTTCAAATTATGGTACATGTATACGTTGTAATGCTCATAGGACTTTGTCATAAAGTCTAATAATGATACTTAATAGGTGTTTTCCAAACATTGCGATCACAACTGTAACGAATTGTTGTGCCTTTTTTCATGAACGGATAAACTTTTTTTTTAATCAAATAACATATTGCATTTCTAATTAGTCTACTTCGATCGGCAAAGAAACGCCGCACAAATCAATGAAAAAGAGTGCGTAACGGTACTAAATAATTTATTTAAGGCGTTTTAGCTATAAAAACATTGTACCTGCTTTAACTATCAAAACCGCATTTATTCAACGCCATTTAATGTTTCAACACGTTGCTTTGAGTGACATTTCAACATAATGTGATGCAGTTACATACGGTGAAATATATGCACATGTACTCAACCTTAAATGGTACACTAGGATATAAAAAAATTATTTCTGGAAAAAGTAAATTATAATTTAGTAAATCGGACACATAAATGTACAATTAAATGTTACTATTAGTGACACTTCATAAGACCTCTTCCAGGTAGGATTATAAAGATTTTCTTTGAATATGCTTGAAAGGTTATGGGGGTAAATCAAGGGCTAAGGGAAAATACCACCATACTCATTTTCATTTCAAATGTAATTACTAGATGTGCGTTAAATCGACAGTTACGGTGGTTTAATTTGTGGACGGAGACCCTATCGTTAAAATGATGTGGCTAATAAATGCATGTTTAGGATATCGCCAGAACATTTCTCGGCTTTCAGACAGGAGGCGAGCTGTATTATTGTTTGTTTATTGGGTTTATCGTCCCACCAACAGTATTTCAGTTATCTGGAGACGGTTTCCACTTGAAGCAGATATAGTGCTGCCTTCACTGTGAATACGTGAACACCCGGCATGATACCACACCCAGTCACATTATCCTGACACCGGGCCAACCAGTCGTGGAACTACCCTTATATTTGCTTGAGCGTTAGCAATGTAGCTATACCACTACCATTTTTAACGACCTTGGTATGTCGCGGCCCAGGATCGAACCCGGGGCCTCCCATACCTGCTGTATTATTGTGTCAATACAAATAATGTAACGAAATTTTAACACAACATGCATCTCAAAAAAGGTTCAGTTGCCACTAACGGCTATATGAATATGTATAAGTCTGTGTAAAGTAGAGTACATGTACAGGTATATCCCCTCTAAAAAGCGTCTGCAATAAGTTTGTGCTGCGCACCTCATTTAACATGCAGTTATTTGGTGTTTTGCTTTCTCGTCGTGTTTTTCTTTTCCACAGTTGAAAATGTCTGAATTCGGTGGCGTCAAATTCGTAATATCTCGTGGAATTGTATTCCGTCTACGTGTATGAACTAGGGAGAAACGTAATGTCCGGAATCAATTATTAACGCATACTGTAAGATTAGGATGACGAAACTATTTGACTTGGACTATACACGTTCATTGTCGAAACTCTTTGTATCCAGTAGTATTGTCGTAAATGTCAGTATTTATGTGTTGTCGCAATACAAATACATATATTCATATAAAATCAAGTTAATGCGTCGATAATAAGTACCGTGAAATACATTGTTCTAATTAAGAATTTTCTGATAGTGTCTGTATAAATTAATTATGCCAGGTCACGCTGTGATGTTATTGTTCTTTAATAAAAATATAATATTTACAGACACAACATTGCAGGACTCATACAGAGTTGTTTGTACGCTAACGTTAGGAACTGTTTTTTTTATATAAGAATCAAACTCAGAACAGTTCCAGTTGGGTGTTGTCAATGCATCGTGCAGATAGAAATATTCAGACAATAAATAGGTCGAAAAAGACGCTTTTTCCATCGAGAAAGTCGTCAAAGTCTCCGTTCAAGTCAGCAACTATATCGATCAGCTGAATACTTTGCAATGCTTTGAAATGCTTTAGAAAATGCATATCGCTTAGGCCCGTGCACATGGATGGCAGGCCTTGTGATTGCGTTATGAAATTCCCTTCTTTATTACAATCCTTTATAGCTACTTAGCTACAACGACTTACAGTTTTTAATTTAACTGTCAACGTAATGTATACATATACATGCTTGCAAAAGAGAAGATTCGTATCCCCAGTGCTTCTTGTTTTGTTTTCATGGACGCTTTTAGAGTACGTTTTGCAAGTTTGCTTTTTGTCAGTGTCGCACAGCTGCCTTTTATAGCATATATGTAAAGTCTGTGCATATTGGCGTGTGGTTTTGGGTGTGTCTTAATTTCTGAAGCTCAGGATTTATCAAATGTGTTGGTTGTATCCATCTATGTAAATGTTTTCTCTTGAAGTGAGATTTTGACAGAAAGTTGGAAGATTTCTTTTAGCCGCATTCATTACCATGAAACATTCTCTCGCCACTGATCAACAAGACTAAACCTCTTTCACGTATAAAACATTTATTGTTACATGTAGAGTTATGAGAGCTGGATTTCAGAAGCATAAAGAATTGACGACTCTGCGTGAACTTGACAACTCGCGGTTAGTTATTCATGTATGGGAAGAAGTTGTGCATGTACAGCTTTATGTCTAAGAAGGCTGTACGATTCCAATGTTAACATTAATATTGTTAAGTGTTTAAATTGGAAATTATTTTATTGTGTAATTCATATAAACATAAAGTGCAGATTTATGAATGAGCAATGTCGCGTATGATTATCTCTCATTGACTAGACTACAGAGTCGAAATGGAGAGAAAACTGCTATTAGAATGAGTGCTCCACTGACTTTGCATCATCTACTAGGCCGAGATATTTGCGATATACCGCGCGCAGGCTTCTGTGGCTCTGAACCAGGGTATGTAATAACATGGGTCAATCGTCTCATATCAGCATCTCTGTCTTAACCTACCGCTCGCGTTAGTAGTGGCATGGTGCACTCGGGATTTTTAGATTCAGATCACAGCGGCGGAAGAGGTAGGAGTTCATTCTAAACTTAACTTATTTTGGTCGAATGCGTTGGCATGAATGAGAATTTATGTTAGTCCTAACTTAAGTTAAAATGCAAAATCATATAGACCATATTGAATGTTTAGTAAATGATTGTTATAATCGGATGTTAGTGATTGGGGTGTAACTTTTGACCCAATGTATAATCTATATTTTAGAGGATGTGTTTATTTGCAGCTGAATTCTTGCCCGCTTAATGTTGACCATTGTGTGCATGCCTTTAATCGCGTACAGGGTAAAATCTACACCTCCCAAACAGCACATCTGAGTGCTTTGAATGTATCGTTATTCTAGAAAGAGAATGGTAGTATTTAAATGTTATTATTCGTTTGCTTCATAACGCCTTTATACTGCTGTAGCATTACACTCACTTTTAATACTTTTTTTTGCACCATTCTGTCTTGTACATGTAAGTTGGTTATTGAACAATGTTTATAAAAATTTAGTATTAAGCACGGTATTTGAAGTGTATTTTTCATATTAAGGAATTGTGAAATTTTTGTATTTAAGTATTCGAAAGTAGACCTATCACGTGAGTGTGCAATAACAATATTTTTTTGTGTATATGTATATTATTTATTACCAGGCTTTTATTACAGTTACCGTCTAGTATCACTTCGGACTGTTTTGATTGTTTGCTACCGCCAACACGACCCCTGCCTGTGCTCTAAGTTGCAAAATACATCATAAGACCGACTTAAACATTCGACAAATATATTACAGTTTTACAAACTTCAAAAAGCACACACATCTGTATAAAATGGATTGTAGTGTTAATTGCTAACGGACATTTTTTTGAATCAATATACCATTGTCAGTACAGTTTCTGTGTTCTGGTTAAGAAAAAAAAGTAATTGTACATATTATCAAATGTTACACAAACAATCTACAGCAAAAACGAAAGACAAATTATATCAACATTCCCGATTATCAAATTAATATAAAGTACAAGCCTAGTAACAACCGTATGTTGTCAATTTGCTTTAAAATATGTGGGTTGTGTGCTTTTTTGTTGTTGTTTTTTGTACTTTTATTTATAAGAAATACATGGCGGGTTTTATTTAACTAAGTGCATTTCGAAAAAAATGTTCCCTTTAACGTTATTTACAAACAGGACAAAGGTCAACATTATTTTATCTACAATTAGGATTGTACCTCCCATTGACAGTAGTTTATCCTATCCTTCACTTAAGTCCCTTTCTGATGTTAAGATATAATGTGTTAGAACATATGTAAGAATTTATTTTTACAAAAAAAAAACAGCTAAATAGTTGCAGAATATTTTGATTCACTTTGTTTTTGAAACTGTTAAGAACACACGTCAGAAAAGATTTCATGTCATACGCCGTTTTTATAGTGTAGATATGTCATGTTTAATGAGTATCTGTTTTTCACATGTTTCCCTTAGCATCGATTAAGAATGTTAAATCTATTTTCCAGTTTCCTTACCAAAGCGATTTCCGACGTAAATATATAGGCAAATCAATGTTATATGAAGTTCAGTTAATCTATCCATCACGTGTTATCGGTTGAATGTGTAACGGTTTATTATTACGCTTACATATGCATTCCACAAATACATTTACCTTTTTCCTCTATAATAGGTCACTCGTTTCTTTAAAACAAATTTTATTCAGTTTTTGTTGTTCTGAATTTTCTTTACAAGAGCGTAATGCTTTGAGAATTCGCAGTATACGTGGCATTATTTCTGAAAATTGGACAAAGACAAAAGTAATATGACTCAAAGTCGTCAATTTAGGAATGTTATGTTTCACTTAGGAAGATAAAATCGACATACTTTCTTCTCTATATTTATCTGTCTATGGCACACTATGAAGGCATGGGATGGACCGGCATTCATAAACATTTTTTACGTGCAAAGCTAGTGCAAGAAAAATGAAACTGGGGTATTTGATAACAGTGACTGTTGTTAAGATAGAACATCCATCATTGCCGGTGTAAAAAAAAAATATTAATCATGAGATAAAAATGTACATCAGATGGACGATAAAGCTATCAAATATACTGTTCAAGACTTTTGAAAGCATGTTATAAGGTTATAACGGCAGTTGAAGCAAAATGAGGAGGTGTAGAATCTATCCTTGGAGGTACCTTTTTGTGTAGAATGGCTAGTACTGTGCTATGTACCCTTAAGCTTCACTCCCTATAGTGGCTGTAGATACATGTTTTTGTAAACCGCACTTCCACTTATTTCGAACGACAATATAATTGATGAAACAAAGTTAAGTAAATGCAAGAAAACAGCTAAAATGAAATATATGAGTGTTATAAAAATGGAAACTTCAGATAACGACAAACTGATAGTAATATACCTGTTTGTATATCATTACCATTCATGTACGTCCGTTATTCCATATATTTGCAATGCTTGTCTATGATATGATGAATTTGGAAATAAAACCCATCTAGATGTTGTTGATAATGCAAAAACTGTACGGTTTTATGGGGATTTAGGGGAAGGAACGGAACATTACGTTTATTAAGACTGAAACTACCATCTTGCATACCAGCACATTAGCGTAAGTAATGTGTTTTAAAAAACAAAGCAGGAAACCGGAAATAGTTAAAGTCATTGAAATGTGCAATGTGGTTTTACCTGGCTTGACACTGTGGTCGCAGTGGGAGATTAATAGGTTTGGAGAAAAAAGGTTGGGTAGGGGGTGGGTCTAGTTGGCCGGATACAGCCCCAGTCTGCAGTGGGATCAGAAAAAAAAAATGGTTCCATATAAGAACGCGACTGACCAATGGCAGTTACGTAAGCCCATTTGCATCAAATGTGACTAACTGTTTTACGACCTCTTCCCCAACGACACCTCTGTGTATTATAAACTAATCAAGACTAGAATCCAGCTGTTATCTCACAGCATGGTGCTATCTTTGGGAGGGATGAGGGAGGGGAGCTTTTAAGACGGCAATTTTCAATGTCGTTAAACTCGCTATTGCGTAATGTAAAAATTAGATAATGTATGCTTAGTTCATTATATCATCTATACCGTTTTACACTTTCTCCACAACGTGAAGTGCACATTATACTTAAATGGTCCCCAGTCATTTAAATTTAAGTGCAATATTATAATTTCTTCCATATCTAATTCACCAGAGAGCATAAAAAAGCTAGCCTTTCAAATAAAATACACCAGACGAGAGTGAACAAATATTTTGCAGAGATCAAGATATTCCTTCAACCAACTATTGGTAAAATCTATCAATACTGCATCGCAATATTTTTTGTTTTAGTAATTGTGTTGCCTTTTACACATATGAATCACTCGACAAAGCCTACGAGTATTGAGGATAATAAAGTTACTTAACTGCCTTTGTAATCTATTTCATACCTTGGTTAGTCCAATAAATTTCTGTGTCAAAACATACTCTATTGTGAGTAAATAATGGCCCACCATCAATACATATAGGTGTACTTGTCCGGTAAAAGTCCGTTCTGACAAACAAAAGATACGCTATTCTTTTTTATTTTAAATAATCTTACCAACCACTATCAATTGAAGCGTTCATAATATATCACTTCCTCTAGCGAAAATGTTGTAACACGTTTACAACAATGACTTAAAAGAAATTATACTTATGTCAACGAGTGAACATATTCGTCTTATAAGTTCTTTGTTAAGATATAAACTGTTCAATAAAAAAAAACGCAAGATGAGACTAGGTAGTCTTGTAAGACTTGTAAGACTTCTACATTGCAGTTTAAACTTGTATGTCCATGTAGTTGTAAAATACTAGGACACTAATTGCTGGTCATATTTAGAATTGAAAATTCGCTCGCTAGAGCAAAAAAAATGATACAAAACCTCAGAAATAATAACAGTGAATCGTTTTATAAAATTGTATAATACGTATCGATTTAAATTTTCATAAAGACTAAATAAAATATTTAGGGGTATTTGACAGATTTCTATCTGCGCTAATCTGTTGTTGGATGGAGTCAAACGCTACATGTATTATTAGCCTCATATTTGTTTCTTGTATCATACATATACAGCTCCCCCCCACACACAACACCCCCCCCCCCCCCCCCCACACACACACACACACACAAACCCTTTTTAGCCGGCTTATATAAATGAGACCTACAGAATCCAACTAAAATATTGTGTGTTTAAACAAGCAACACACAGACATATGGAAGAAATGTCACGTAAGGCAAATCAAACCAATTAACGACATACCCACTGCAAGTTAGTGATCTTTTTTGTTGCTCGTCGACAGGCAATGTCGATCTAACTGATGATTAAGACTTAATTATCAGGTCATTTTCCAAATCATGTCAAAGAAATAAAAAATGTGCGACCATCGCTTCGTGCTAATTTACTTATACACGAATTCAATAGGTCTGCATGTATGACTTAATGCAGACGATAACGTCAGCGAATTGAGTGCTCTGTCAACACCATTCGTTACACATACATATTTGATTTCATGCAACTCCATAGTGCCCAATATAACATAAAAAGGACTATGTTAGTAAAGGCATACATTTTAATTCATTAAATTCGGCAAACATAGATATTGTTTTAATAATAATATATTATTTCATCATTGGATGATTTTTATTAGACAGTTGTTTGTTGATTTTACGGATTTGAAATGCAATACAGTAAAAAAGTAAGACTTATCTTATTCAACAGAAGTTTACATTTAAAAACCTTTTGCCAGTAAAACGACAAAGTAATGAGATTAAAATAGAAACAAATAGCACGCATAGTTAAATGTTATGTTTTTTGTTGTTGTTTTTTTCTGTTAGTGGCATGAGGGTGTGATTGTGGCTGCATTTGTTGCTATTTCTTAAAGTTTATGTTTTGTCCCTGTGTATAATTTCATTTCTGATAAACGTTTTGACTGTCAAAGATGTTTAAAAGAACAATAAATATATTATTTATTTTCAAAATGAGTTTAAATATTATCTAAATGAAAATATATGCTATTCTCTGGTGATAAGGGAAAATACACTCGAGATTCGAATCGCAGATAAGCTGCATCCTAAGTAGTGATAGGCTGAACTACTCGATTAATGATGAATGCTAACGACAGTCTTCGATCATCCACTGAATTATACTAGAAATGTTGCTTTTTATTGTGGTCTTCAAATATCCTTTCTAAAGATCTTATCGCGGTTTGCAATTTTCATGCATTTTGTTTCCATTAAGCTGAGCACGCAACATTGCTTACCACCTCTTCAAGAAAAGTATAACTACTGAAAGTTTAAATTCTAACCCACTTGCGTAAAGAAAGGGTTATGTGGCCATTGCGTCCCCAGTAAAGATTTAAAATTATATACTGTGTACAAACCATTTACCAATGCTGAAATTATTTCTTTCTTTACGGATTGTTTTGCATGTTCATCAACGATAATCAACGTTGTTTTTTAAATCATTTTGCTCACACTTAAGTATGTGAGCATACTTTTATTGCAGAGACAGACATTATGAATAAATGTTGTAGATTGAAATGTGCTAGTATTCGCAAAGCAGGGGAAATTATTTATGTGTTCGTATGGCTTTGGAATAATTTCTGATGTGCTGATGACTTATTCGCTTAAGGCAATGGCAACGATATAACAATACGAAACGTTCTATATGATATTACAAAGAAAATATGCAAGCCTATGAAATTGTTTTAACTTTTTTACATATTTCTCTATATAAATAAAATGTCTTAGATGTATCCTAAAGTCTTTGTATGTACACAAACATCTGACTAGTTGTCTTTGCCAATTTTGAAAGTGAATATTTACAGACAGTTTTTAAACGCATTGCCATCCACATCAAAAAGAACTATTGTTTATATATAAAAGTTTGAACGCCTTGTTAAAGTAACATCTTACAGTCTACAACAGACCATTTCCATGTTCGGTAAACAAAGACAAAGTAGCAATATATAAAGGCAAGCAGAACGTTTAAACATCACATTACCGATACATATTTGCACACACCGATCAATCGTATTACGAAGTGAATGGCTTTCTTTACCATCAGAATATTTATTTCTTAACCTGACTGTTTATATTCTATATTTGATAATAACTGATGAACACAAATGAACCTTTCTCCCCGAATCCTTTGCTTGAAGGTAAACTTGTCTCTCAGCCAACAGAAGTCAAACTACTTTGCAGATGATATTCGCATATAAAGAATAAAACAGGTTATACAAATGAATGACAAAGTAACGATCAAAGTCTGCGTGGCCTTATTTAAGGATTTTCTATACTGCTAAGTTGGTAAAATTGTTATGGCTGTATTAAATGCCAAGTCTCATTACGGAACGCAAGAATTATTTAAGAGCAACTACATAAATTTCAGTGTTTTTTTGTTTAAAAAGAAAACATGTGAAAATAATTCAATTAATTTGCATTTAATTACTTATTCCGTTTTAAATTGGTTTGTGTACTCTAGAACCCAGGTCCCGTGGGAAATACACCGCAAATTAGTATTGTTCCTACTACGACAATATGTCTTAGACAATTAACAATTGTAATCTGTGAAGAATATGCTTGTATAACAATGCGGGTCTTTTTTCAAGATACTTGCTTAATAGCCTAAGTGAAATATAATAATTGAGCTTGTTCTAGGAGAGAGATAATTACACTAAAACTAACTAATACAATATTTATTGTACAATGCTTTGAACTACTTTCATATAGTCTCATAAAGTAGAATTTTATTGCCAACATTTTTTTTAAATATTATTAATATTAATAACGATTACTACTTCGATTTTAGTTATATTTTTCTGTTGAAGAATTGTTTGTAGGAAATTTATTATGATTGTAATGTTTATATTACTAAATGATCTTCAACACCCGTTATTAACATAATATAGCTATGCAATTTTGTGACTCTTATTTTCTTTATGAGACTTTAGGATTAGTTCGACTTAGAGATAGACTTAAAATATCGCCATAGCTATTGGAAAACATTTCAAAAGTGTGTTTGTTTTATTGCAACACTATGAAATATGCATGTCCATTATTTTAATTGTATTCCATCAAATTTTCGTTAAAATTGTATCAAGATATTCCCCAAACCTTACGTGTTATTGACAATTGAAATTAAACCATCAATTTAAGTTAAAAGCATGCCTGCTTTGTCAGTAAACAGTCACATTGTATCAAGCACACAACCCGCCAACGCTTGGCATGTCAATTAAATGTATTGTCTTAACGTTTGCAGTCTAAATGGCGTATTGACTTTTCTTTAAGATCAAGATCCACACTCTTTATAATACAGCTGCGCCACAATTTTTAGACGCGACAAGGCGAGGCTAGGATTGGAATAAAGCTTGTTCGAGCTTTTGTAACGTACATGCCATTATCATGGAAATGTCTTATGACTGCTACATGTATACCAAGAGGTTGTTTTCTTATCTTAAGTAAGTCATTTAATTAATAGTATGATGTTGACGGACTCACAACTAAGATTCTTTAACAAATTGGCATACAAGGAATGTAGATACTGTTAAAGTAGTCCTTACTTCATCTAAGTTATCTTGCTTACCCTTCGACTTGTCCTAAATTTAAATGCATAAAAACGCATATAATTTGTAATTTCTCCCATAGTTGGAGTTTAATTCGCTCCAATCAAAGATCGACACTTTGTGTGTAATTCTTTCGAGATCATAATTTGCCTTTAATATAGTATAATAATCAGCTGTTATGTGGCTTTTGCCGAAGATAATAATGCTCTACTTGCATCTTTTGGACCATACATTGCACGGTAAACTAGTGTGTATGTTCCGATCATGACGTTATTACTTGTCATGATTGTCCTACTCAATCGAAATCTCCAATTGATAGCAAAAGCATATCTGTGTACCAGCGATAATGACCGACTTATAGTGTGTATCCGAATATAATATTTCATGTTAACATCAATTACAGCTGCTACGATAATACATTACAAGATACAATCTGTTGATAAACTTAAATGCGAGCACTGTGAAAAGTGTGCTTTAAACCCCTCGGTTTGATAAGGTAGCAATCTACAACAGTTTATTCCCGTCGTCAGCCCGTTTACAAATAAATTAAACTTTATTGTAAACATGTTCGCGGAATCCTACTCGACCTCCTAGTTTGTGCGAATCACACACAAACCGACATATGTTCATGACAAAATAACATGAAAATGCAAGCAGGGTGGCCATTTTAAATTCGTTCACAGCATATTGCTCTTAGGTTGTTTGTTTATTGCTATTCAGCATGCAGTGCCTCTGTCAGTGAAATATATACTGGAAGTCGCTGATTGAATCCAGGTTCATTAAAGCATTTCGTTAAGTACATTTCTGTATTATCAGAAGCATGTTCTGTTGCTACCATTTGACTTGAATTAAAATCAGCAAAGAGATCGTTATATGCATGCATATGAGTATATATTGTTTATGCATTAAAGTCGTCAATCAGATAGACTGTTGCGTTTACAGAAAATATATTCACTTGAAGAATTGATTACGGTAAATGATGTCTTAAAAAAGTTTTCGTCTCCAAATTACGTTAACATATCTACAAAATATTCCTCTATTAAAACTGAATACTACTAGTAAGTTTTTCCTATGACTTGATCAGAACTAATCTGTGGTTATGTAGACGGATGCTCCTTGTTTTCATATTATGTAAATTTGACGCTAAACTTGATAGGCTCAACCAGGAACTTAAGTCAGACTGTTAAGGTGATTTGATTAAATCTTATCTTTTTTTTCAATTTTTTAACTTGAGCGGGAGAGAGGTGAAGGACTAGCGAGAGGGAGAGAGAGAGAGAGAGAGAGAGAAAGAGTGAGAGAGAGAGAGAGAGAGAGTGAGAGAGAGAGCATAGTGGGTCTGTGTGTGCGCGCGTATGTATGTGTGTGTGTGCGAGAGAGAGAGAGAGAGAGAGAGAGAGAGAGAGATTTGTTGTATGTGAACACTTAAATAAGGCATCAGGGACTGAAAAACGTATCTCCCTCAACTCCCATGAAGTGTAATTTATAAATGAATGTTTAGGTAGTCAACATGCACGAAAACCATGACTAAAATGGCTTACAATACACATTTAGACATTGTGTATTGATAACGTTGAATTACGTCATATGAATGTGTCTTTGTTAAACGCACCAGGGGATGTTTTGAATGAATAGATAATCCAGTTAACAAAATCCTGACCGTTCATTTTGCCCAGCAAAAATGAACACCGACAGTTACGATGAAGAATTTAGAACGACATGTAAGAATAGAAAGAAAATTATTGATCCGTGAGGACAATTTGAGGTATTTCCGCGAAAATAAGATGCTTCGGAAGGTTTAAAGTATTTCCGAATGTATATAAATAAGCTGTCAGGTTAAACTAAGTACCAGACCAAGAAAAATATGAGACAAATGCTGATAAAACGTTTATTTTTTAAGATAACGTTCGGTATCATTATTTGTATCGGTGAAATGTGTTCCATGGCGCAAACATATTATAACATGTGAAAAGTGACAGCTGTTTTATGTTTATTTTTCAGTCACATTTCCATTTTTTACCATTCACAATAAAAATTGAACAACACACACTCTTTCGCATAAGAGTTTAACAACCTTAATCTTGTATATATTCAAAGTTGGTGTATACGCATTAATGTTCATAGTAAGGCTTAAAAATATGCGGGGAAATATTATAGATACTGTAAATAATATTAAGCAATCGTAACCCGAAAATTAGTAAAATACTTTAACACATACCTAAGCAGTAGGCCTACATACAGTACACGATAGTTTTAGTAGTTCATATTCGAGATACCTTCTAAATGTAAACAGTTCATGTTTTAGCTCAAAGCATCACAAAAGATTACTTCAATTTCAATCGTTGTATGGGATAAACAGCATTGAAAGCGAACGCAGTTTTGTACCTATTTTGTTTTTGTTTTTATAAAATATGATCGATTTTATGATATGACAATGTATGGCAGTGATTAATTCATAGCGGAAACGTCTGACATATTTTAAACACCTGCTTATCTCTAGAAACAACGTTAAAGTAAAAACATATCATGTTGATCGTGATATGCCTGAACTCTGAGAAGCGTGGTCCGTTTACAAAAAATACATTGAAACTTAATATACGTTTGCCCTAAATTGTGCTTGGTATTTGAGCCCAGGACTGACAGACGCAATAAATGATTTTTTAAAGGAGCATATCGATCGTCGCACGAGTCATACTTAGCAATGCTAGTTGTTTTCCAAAAGAATTATTTCTAGGGCGCAAAGAGCGTATATCTTAGCATTTTACTGAAGTTGGTTTTCAGGATATTTCTTTTATTTATATCACCATTGTGACTGTATTTTTAGCAATGATAAAACATTGATGACAATAACGGATTACCAAGACATAAATTACTATGCATATGTCCATTATCTAACGATATTTATAAGAATCAAACGTCTATTTGTATGCACATGCACGAAATGTCTTTATTTCCACCAAATGTCATTTAACCATGCCTCAACTCACAATGGAAGACAAAGAAGTAGCATTACATTATTTTTTTTTCTCAAAAATAAAATGTTGCGGATGACACCCTCATTTGGTTCAGAAAAAAATAATGTTATCAGCATATATAAGCATTATATTATACTATATATATATATATATATATATATATATATATATATATATATATATATATATATATATATATATATATATATATATATATATATATATATATATATATATACAAGTATCATTATATTTTCACGGATTAGTTTTGAAAACATAAAATGTGGGTATACAATGCTCAAATATGAGTGTTTTAGCACACACAAATAATTGATAATTGCATTACCTTAACATCAAATACATGTACGGCTTAAATGGATCATGTTTAGGCAAATAAAATGGGTTTTGGCTATTCAAGATCTATACTGTTTGCTTATGATTCTCGAGCAATACATGCATTCACCTTTGCATGTTGGTGTCAAAGACGACTTAGACATAGGCTAGGAATAAAATAATTCATAATAAGGCTTTGAATAAGATTTATTTCATGGTAATGTTCTTCAGATATCCACCTATTAAAAACAATATTTCCAAATATTATTTTATTTTTTTCTATATAATGATCTAAAAAAGAGTGTTTGCTAAATACGTTTTCTTTAATAAAATATGTTTAACATATTTATTTTATGTCTTAGTATGATGCACAAAAAAGCAACGTGCTTGTATTGTAAAAATTATTTAAATAGTTTTACCAAAACGTGTTTCCTTTGAAGGAAAATATAGTATTTATAGAATGACCAGTTTATTACTTTATGACCGGGTTCGTTTAATTTTCAGAGAGTGCTTTGTCATTTTTTCATTTAATTTATGGCTTGATGTTTATAATTAAAACACACTCATCATTACTGCTATTACCCCAGTCATCTTCCTGATATTATAATGTATATCTCTTGATCTTACACCTTTACTCTTTAAAGTAATAATAACGCCTTCTGATCTCCCGACAGAAAATTCCTAATTATTTCAACGTTATATAGCTTTGACAATATATTGTAATTGTAAATATTTATCCGTGTATTAAGAAATGTTCGAACGACACTAGGTATGACTGGATGTAGCGCTTCAAAAAAGCAATGTAAGGGAAACACGTGTTGGCGAACTGAAGTTTGCTTGTGGCTTCCTGTTACATGATAATGACAGACTATCAATCCTTGGAAGCTCATTATGCAACACCCAGCATCGTTTTTAGGGGCTGTAATCATGAAGAGCACATGTGCACAAATATTCGGACACATAATGTCCTTCTTGTTTACCATCTACTGCGGATCTGCGATGTAAGTTGAAAAAAGACTACATGCGAATTTATGAATAGTAAATATATTCTGATATGTTTGTAATATGATTAAAATATGTGAAAGTGCTTAGTATGCATTAACTAGCTTTGTACCAACATCTAAATAGTCATATTTTTGTTAAAATTCCTATCTCAATAACATTTTACATTGCGACCCAAATCGAATGAGACACAGTAAAACAGAAACTAGAAATAGATTAGTCAGGTGTCAGGTCCAAGTAGTGAACCATATTTTTAATATGAAGAGAAAGCAAATTAATTGCAGGGTCTGCTTTTATTCATTTGTATATTTGGATGCACTGCTGACGTTGAAGTGGAATATACACATGGAAGGGAAAGTTTAGGTAAGTGGCTAATAAATTGCATCGCATGTTCGTGGCCGCCTGACAATAACACCGATAAGTGTTGTGTTTTGAATGTAAACACACATTGTAGTCACTAACATTTCGTTGTTTTTAGTGCGTATATTCGCATTATATCGCATTGTATTAGGAGAAGATTGCAGTTTTCTGGCACGTGTAGATAACGGATCATTAAAAGTAAGGGACGTGGTTCTGCTGGAATAGGATAGCTTATATAAAACGATAAATATACAGTACGCATTAAGCAAACGAACAAAAGTCGCCCAGAAGTAATCAGATACTTTTCTGAACTGTGTGTATAGTAATAGAATGCTTTCTTTACAATAAATTGTCAGCGAAACCTTTTGCTTTCAAGTAGAAAACAATACAGCTTTTTATATCGCATGTTTATGTTTCATATTGTTTCTAGACTTGTCAGCGCACCGCATAGATTAAATACTTTCTTCATTTTTAGTCAATACTTCTTCTGTACAAGATACCTTGGATGATATCATAACTTAGACATTTCAATGCTGAAACGTTTGATGTAAGGACATCCAGGTAGAACAAAAGACATAAATGCAACATTTAACAAATACACAACTAGGTAAATATGTCATACATGCATTGCTAAAATTAATTTAAGAAGCAGTTGAAAGCATATTAATTATTATCGAAGCTATCAGCACTTATTGCCATGTTGGTTCAAAAGTATAGGCAGCGTAACTATTGACAACAAATGAATTACTGTATTTACAAAACAAGTATGAAGTCTGCATTATAGATTGCATGAGGACATACATATTAACGGACAATATCATGAAAATATACCCTCTACAAAATGCGCAATCATTCCTTGGGAAAATAAAAACGGAAAACATATACAGTGACAAAATATAAAATAAAGGAGGAAGAGAAAAAATCGTGGAAATATCCACCAGGTTGACTGCTGTCTTTAATAATGTCATCATAGACGTCGAAGAAGACATCGTCTTTATAATATTTTTAGAAAGAAATCTGATTATTTGATGTACGATTAGTCTAATACTAATCTAAAAACTGTTGCAAAGCCATAAAATATAATTGAATAATGTTTATGGCTATAAACATATACATAAAAGCGCGTTTATTGATCAATTGGTCGAACTATTTTGAGGAAACGATTTAACCTTGAAGTAATTTAAATATTAACCCACGTTGCAAAAAGACATGTACATTATCAGAAAGAAAAAAATATAGTAAGTGTGCCAAATTTTACCAAAATATAGACTGAAATAGTATATATCAAATTGCATTGCGCTGAAATGGTAAACTTAAAACATTTTAAACGCCATAATTGATGGTGAAACATGGAAAGAAAGCAGTAATTAAAGCTTTACCAACATGCACGCTCTGATTTAGTATTACACCTAACCAACTTCATATACTTACATATTTAGATTAACGAACCCTGATAGACATATTAGCTTGATTAAGCAAAGTAACTAAACGAAAGAGAGCAAATGCAAATGTGTTCCGTCACACAGTCACGTTCTTGTTTGTTTACAACTAACATTTAACAAAAAGGCAACATGTACCAACGCAAGGTACCTATTATGTTAATTTTCTATCGACAACGGCAACCGTCCTTCTCGTTTCCATTTCGTTCAGACACCCAGATGAGAGATGGGGAATTGAGAAAGATTTATCCAATCCGTGGCTGGCAAGCTTTGCTGATCAGATCAAGTGTCAGTCATGATTGGGATGACCAAGCCAACGAAGAGCTTCCTCATTTGCTTTCCCCACTTCCAAGCATAGCCGTTTGCTCTTATCTCTTTCAAGAATAATTCTGCTAATGGGCTACAATCCGTCAATGACAATCCTCTGGCGAAGATTTTGGTCGGCACATTGTTAAATGGAATGCACACGTTGAGGATAAAGACAAGTTTCAAAAGCCCTAATACGAGTTATGACGAAGAATTGTTCTCTTTGGCCAAAATGTTTTCAATATTGATGCGACTAAAGTATGCTTCTTTTTTTTCTTTAAAACTTGGGTGTATATAATAAAGTGCACTTACCATGCAAATCCGGTTTAAGCACGACAGACGATCCATATTGCCGACAAACCGTTCCAAGGCGCTAACTGTCGGATTTGCTCTTATAGTTAAATTATTGTCATCACAGATTTGTTCTCACTGTTACATTTGGCGTGCATGTGAATACCTTGATCCTGTGTCTTTTCAAATTTTGTATATGTTGCAATGCTCATAGGTCTTATATATTCTTGTATTGGTATACTTACTTTATTTTAATCGTTCCAGCCGAAACATTTAGCTTGGTGTACATGTATGTTTATAGTTGGAAAACCCGTCTTGTTTCGACTGAACACTTGTTAATTATATACATGTTACACTAATGAATGTGTTAATATTTGCTCTTAAACTTTAACACTTGTCAAATGACTTTTTTATAAAAAAAATGAAGAAGTGCATTTAGAGAATCATATATAAGTTCAAGAACAAGGTACAAAACGTGAAAATTGAATGCCAATGTTATCATAATTATGACAGTAATGAAAACGACACGATTGTAACTAGTAAACAGCAGCAGACGGTTTGAAAATTCTCGAAACTTTTTAGCTAAATACCATGAGGTGTTTATAAAATATATAAGTTTGTTATTGTGGTGGAATATTATAAATGTCCCTTTTCACAGAAAAGTATCGATGCCAGGGTCATGTATGCATTATTAAACAAAGACGTAATTGATGTATTTGTTTCAGTTTTCTATTCCTTTAAGAAAAAAAATGTCAAAACATTATATCGTCAGCTGAACATTTATAAAAAAATCGTTACGTAAAGCACGTAAGAAAATGACAACAATCTCCGCGTAGATAACAATTTAAATGAATCCAAAGATTGCATCAAGAAATGAAGCTGACGCAGCTATATTTTATTTTTATTGTAAGAAACCGAATGCTGGAATTATTTTATTAGCTTCATGGAACACGAGATACTCTAACAGGAATTCGTAGCATAATTGTTTTTAAAAGCTTTTCAAATCTATGCAGTATTAACTTGTGTACACTAGATCAAAACAAGACAGGTTAAGTATTTCGTTCTGCGTTGAGACACGGCAATCAGGCTTCGGTTATTGTAAACTATTGACGTGTCTGACAGCAATGCTTAAAATCTTAGTTCGTTAGAAAGTATCTAAACAGCCTCATTTCGTAGTCAGATACTTAATATATCTTATGCAAGAAGGATAGACCTATATTTGTATTTGCTTTAATCATGAACGGGGCCACACTGTCTTATTTTAATATCCCATTAACAACGATGTATAGTACTATGTTGGATTTAATATATATATGAAATACATCTGCTACAGCGATTTCGCATTTTATAATAGCCTTAGCTAGTAAAAACCTTAGATTGTTTAACCCAAAGACCTATTCGCATTTTTGCTTGCGTTTTAGTCGGAAATACGTAGGTAAAACAATACTCAACAATGGCATTCCAACATTCTAACGAATAACATCGAATGTCAAATTTGTATTGTTCTGCCAGTTTTATGTGGCTATATCTTATAAACGAAATAACAAGGAAAGCCTCAATGTCAATCTAAGTTGTCACATGAAATAATTTCGACAATAATACCAATCTTTCACTTAACCAAAATGTTTTATTGTAAGTAAATATCAATTATTCGTGAAAGAGTTAATCTCCCGTCTCTTCATTCTTTAATGTCAAGTTCGGATCTTTATCATACTGACATACCAGTCTACATCACTAGGCGCTCGCATTGTAACCGTAGCCTTTTAGGCCAGTCATTGTCGCCGAATCGGTAGAAGGTACCTGTTTTTACCAATTATGCATTTAAAACTAATAAGAATATATGACAAAGTCCTATGAGCATTGCAATGTATACCGGACCCTGAAAAACTACTCAAGACAAAGGTTTTCACTTGTAAGTAAAACGTGAAAGTAAGACCAAGTCTGTGATGAATCATTTGACAAAACGATCACACTCAACAGATACCGCCTTGGAACGGTCAGTCGCAAAACAGGACCAACTGGGGTGCTTTAACCGGTTTTATAGAGCTCTTACCTCGCACTTCTTGGTGGGTTTCTCAAATGCAAGCAATAAAAAGAAAACCTATCTATTTAAATTAACAATGTCCAAGCGCTGACGATTTCTTTGTTGTTATTACGACAGTAGTGATGTCATTAAAAAAATGTCCACAAAGAATTTTGAAGTGAAAAAAGTACTATTTCTGTTAGAAGAACTACATAAACCAACATACCGTGCCAGTTAACATTTTGCATTTAAACTACATTTACAGCTATACAAATGATGATCATATATATTAATGGGAGCAAAAACATGTATTTCCTTGTTATACATCATAAGCGCAAAAGTATTTAAGATATTCGTTTTAATGTTTTTGCCTTGTTTTATATATGTAATACAACTTCTGGTTTCGTTATTGATGTTCCACTTCCATCTTTGCCTGGTGGGAGTTCAAACTTTAATATTTATATAGTCTTATAGTACATATTGAACTTTTTTTTACATGGCATTTCTTGTCATATATGATGCATGCCGATTTACAATTTAGTTTCCGAAACTTGAATATGAGCCATAAATCTCACATATCAAAGGAAATCCGAAGACCATCATCGTGCATATGAAAGTGTTACGAATTGGAATTGAGACAACATCTTGAAATGTAGGATTTATTTGCAAATAACATTTGCAAAATCAATATATTCCTATACCTCTAAGGCTCGTAAAGAAAGTGAAAATTTGACCGATGAGCTACTTTCAAGGGCCAACTAATTACTGGGCAGCAACAAAAACGAAACGGCTTATGGTAGTTTGCTGTTTTAGCACTACTATTGAATGCGTTCTCATTATGGAATAGTACAGAATGTTGCATTCCGAAGAAAGTATTTAACGTGGTGCGCTTCACGTCTTTTACAGACATGAGAAGTAGCGATTTACGACCACAAGAGTTTAATTTACGTACTAAAATTCGAGATTTTATCGTTCACAGAAATTGCAAATATTTGACGGTATGAACTATGTGTTTCCTTTCTGCAAACAGTGCAATATGACATTTAAATATACCATGCATTTCCAACAGGAACATATTTTTATAAGACATATCTTACATACATAAAATGGATCAGTTTGTAAGCAGATATACGATCGGTTAAAGGAAAACGCAGCGGGTTCTTCTTAAACATACACATGTGCTTTGACAGCGCCTGGACAGCATTCACATTCATTCAATACAACCTCTAAACTCATAATATATGCTTTCCGCATTTTAAATATAAACATACCAAAGTTCTGATCAAGGAGAGCATTGGGTCTGTGAGAAATATGTTGATACTGCTAAAAGTCAGACGCCATCAGGGTTTGTTTATTTGTCATACCAAATTCATTTGTTTGTTGGATACAGAGGGAAAATCAAACAACGAAAATGCGCTTCGTTGATTCTTTCCGAGTTCTTTTGGCGTTCTAGGTATACATACAAAAATTCGGGATGATAATATTCGGAAGACGTTAGCTTAAATTATAATATCATTAAGTATAATTAAACATGTCGAGGACTGTAAATGCAACGGGCAAGAATGTAATCGGAGACGATGTGGATAATACTTCAGGAGCTTTGTGTATTCGGATTTATGAAGTCAAAAGAAAACATATAATCTGACAGTTACATGAATAAAGAAACTTGCAGGCGCTTGTTAATCACCGTAAAATATAGTCCGTTTTATTTATTTACTAAATTGAAGTCGTTAAAATAGGAGGGAAACATTATGCGTTGTGTTTTTTTCAGACAGAAAATGACCGCTGAGCAAAAAATACATTCCATTAATGTAATAAATATGGACATAACTTACATAATATAAGGGTTTCTGGAAATAAAAGCTTTAGTGCTCATTTATCAGAGAGTACCTGCTTTAAGTCACTTATCATGATATAAGTTCATCTGGAAATACATTTCAAATCAATCTTTCTACCATCTTAAAGAACAGAGCTTGCACATTATATACAGGTATCATAAAGAAATTTTACCAAACCTTCCAGCGACGGGTTTTATGGCGTATATGCTCAATGTAGCAAATGCTCGATTACTCGTATTTTTAAGGGATTTAACTAATCATGTTACTGTAGATGGAGTCTTCTAATATCAGTTGTCATCGGTAACGTATATTAAATTGTCATAGATTAATCAAGCTAAATGTATGGGCGTCTTAAAATGTGCTATTGTGTTATTAAATCACCTTTTAGATCGAACAAACCGACATGACGAATACATTTTATTGATTTTAATTCTTTTGTGCATCTGTACGCGTCCATTCTACCTAAGAAGTCAAACTATTTACAAAGTGACATTTAATTATCATGCAATGACTAATGCAAAGTAAATATTTAAAAGGTCATATACATGTAAATACACCATTGTAACACCATTTGACACTTCTGACAGACACAACTAAAGGCGCGGGCCGTTGAAATGGAAATTACCGATGGAAATAATGAATACATTTTTATTCAAATAAACCATACAAATGTCTCGTGCGTCTACCAGAAAGAACAAATGATTAATCCAAAAACGTCGGGCTGTCATTGTTAATTTCATTCCAAGACGCGTTATATATGTTGCCAGCAAATGTACTTCATTCATTTTCGGCCAGAAGGCAGTTTAAACAAACGGTTTCTTTTGCCAAATTCAATATCTTAAACTGACAACAGCACGATGATCGTACTGAGCTGGAACCTTGTGCGTGTGCATCGTGTTAGACTCGCGACATGTCATGCAATGGGGAATCGCATATGGAAGATAATTATTTATCCGGATGCATACCCTGCTTTGCAGCTGTTAATTATACATGTACATTCAAATAAATTAGTTGTGTCTTCCTTAATCTTGTTTTAAGAAGCACTCCTCCTGAAACAAGTATCGTGTTTTTGATAAAAACATATACTGCATGTTGGTTCGAGAATGCAGACCGCATACAAATAAATTGCAGTTAATTATGTACGAAGATAGGTAATGCTTTTTAAAATCACTATTACTACGACTGCTTTTTGCAGACAGTGATTGTACTGGCAATTAAGAATTTGCCATGGTTTTATGTATTCACTTAATAAGCGAGCATACTTCGTAAATGTAGTTCTATGTTAGCCTACACGACGTATTTAGAAATGGAATATCCATCATATTAGAAGGAACTTTTCTATCGCAGTCGGTGTATTGACGGATTCAGGTACGGAATTACCAAAGTCTACGAACTTGTTGCCATGTAAGTCCATCGTCAATGCTAAAGCAAATGTAAGTGCATGACTGGTCAAACAGAGAGAAAACTACCAACCTACTTACCATATTGTAGGGGCAGTAAGGTTAAAAGATAATAATCAGAATAATTAACCGGCAACTTCTATAACTGATAATCAGATATTTCTTTTTACAAATCCTTTAATTTGACGAGTCGTGAATTAATTATATTTTGTTATCACATGTGTTCATTGTGGTATGTTAAAAGCTGCATTTGCCTGAAGCTTCTTATAGATCATGTTTCATTAATTCTAAGTAGGAAGGTTGGCACTGTGATAGAAGCATTTATTCATGAATGAAAACTTCAGTCTAATAGTGTTTTTTTATTGAAGTTTTGTCCAGATAAAGTCTTGTAAACGTTTAAACATGTAGATTCGTCAGTTTATTTTCTTTTCCCTATTTTTTTATATTTTGACTAACGTTGCATACATATGTGGTATGTTATTTCTTCAACAATTCAAAGATACAAACTGTGGAAAATCTCATACCATTATGTTGTTGTTCTTTTTATTTCCAACATAAAAAACGTAAAAAAAACGCAGAGAAAGTATTGTTTAAAAACCAAAAATGTCGTTTTTATATCTTCAACCGAATGAGGTTATATTTTTAAATTGTTATAATAATGTAGGTTCAAATTAAAATAAAACTCCATTTTGATTAACGACATTTTGCTTCTAGGTGAATTTTCATCAGGTTTATTTATATTATATTGACGTCTTGACACAATAGTTACAAAATGATGTCATGAACGTCATCAACTGTATAAATCAATTGAGTATCTATAGAAGTAGTTTTAATAATGCATATGAGAAAACAAAATATGGGTTGTAGAAACAAATAAAACCACGCACTACTTATATTGTAAGATACAATGCAAACACCTAAATTGTGACATTGTTAAAATGCACCAGACTAGTTAATGCATGCACGTGCCTTGTTATGTCATTTAAATGTCCTTTGGGTCATGATGATTGAAAGGCGTGAACTTAACTTTTTCTGTAAGAACTTTATATTAAAATGTAAATAGAAAATACCAGGTTAGTGTTGATACAAATAAATGTTATCATGCGAAGCTAACAAAATCAGGAAACACGAGGCTCTGGTATTCGTTTTTTCCAACGTTAACAGTTTCTTTCAAATGGATTAAAAAGGGAAACAATTTAAATGTACTGCTCCTCCTTTACATGATCTGGCATTCCAATGCAATACACGAAATTCATGCGCGTGCATGGAGTAATTCGGCTATGAAAAATAGTTCAATTTAACAGTTAAAATAAGACAATAAACAAGTTATTTTTTATTTTATTTGCACTATACATAAGGTTGTAATTTAATTGATTGAAATAATTAGAAATAATCGTTGTAAAATAATAACAACACAAATCTCACCCTCGTATAAAGTTTTACGTGTAGTGTGTAATGTCAAGACCGTGTAACATTAAAGTTGCTACGCACATGGCATTAAGAAACGCGAATTACATTCGATGTCTGTAGGTTCTTGTGGGTGTACCAAACAGTTTGCTCATGGATTTTAATTGTTGATGACATTGAGATTCTGAACATTAAATATAGCACCATAATATTGGGAAGATAGTTGTGTTTTTGACAGTGTGAAATTTGAAGAAATGTTGGGATTAGAGGTGGTGTGCTGGTTTCATGTTTAAGTCTAGGATCTGTGATTTATTAGCACATGTGTCCATATCTGTGCAGTCAGCTGTATTTTGTTCAACGAAAGATTAAGCTCTATCTAAACCATTTGAATATTCATAAGGTAACGACATTTGGTCATCAGGGTCTGTCCTCCGATTAGGTAGCTGATTGCTGCAATCTAAGACAGTCACAGATTCAATTTTCTTCTCAAAAATGTTCAGATTAAAGCCAAATTTTGCCTCGAAATCCTCGTAGCTCATCTATGCAACACTGCTAAGGTTTTTTACACGATTCTATTTCACATATTTTCAATTTACATCAAATAACATCAAAACAGCAGGGACTCACATGATCTGACATTTCGACAGTTTTTTTACAGACTTCAAATTCGTACTTTTATTGACCTTATTACCATTCCTAAACAGTTTTAATCATGTGCCAGTATTATGTATTGATTAAGATTTTTGTTAATGTGAACATTTTGATTAATAAAGCTTCTCTTCGTATATGTTTTACAAATTTTCTATATCATTGTTAAATAAAGCTTCGGAAGATTAAGATGAACTGTCCGGTTATCTCAGTCGGTTAAGGCGCCGCTACTTTAATTTTCAATCCTGCAGGACAGAGATCGAAGTCACGCTCGTCCCTTTTTTAATGGTCTCGTTTGTTCTATTTAACCAATCTCTATATTATTGACATTTTTGGGGTGATCACAAGCATAATTAAGCGATACATGGGTTTCGTTTACGTAAACATTCCTGTTCTTTTTTGTCAAAGTAGTAGTCCGGCTCAGAGCAGGTGCGCGAATATCGGTTGATAAGCTCATCTTTATCACAAGGCTTATATCAACCGATATTTACAGAGATGGTGGGATAAATATAAGTTCATTTCAAAGAATACATGTATTAACAATGAAACAGCAAATAAAGGGAAAAGTATGTGTCATCATTAAACAGGCCGAGGTTTTGTTTTGTTTACATCAATGTGGTATTTGAAAGTGGTACTTTGAACTTCAAAATCGATATTGGATATAGCGAAAAAAAGAGAAAATAATAGAAACAGAACTCATTTCCAATTCTGTAGATTCTGTAACCACTTGGGAAATTATGGGCTGATGTGTGTTGTTTACGAACCAGCGTTTGAATGTAAAAAGAAATGAACTGAATGTTCATTCAAAAAGCAAGCACGATTTATTCCTTATTTTCCATACTGTTAGTGCATATTTGCATTCGGCTTAAATTGCTACAGCATATGCCCAAAGTAGCATCGGTAGATTTTTGCCTCAAATTGACTTTATAACATTCCGTTTCCCATTACACTCTCAAAACCATTGACAGATGAAAATGACCTCTGTGAATGACCGATGTGAATGTGTGATTCTTGGTTATAAAAGGGGCTAATTGGATAATTGGTATCACTGTCTCATGATAATTATTTTGAAAGAAAATGTTACCCTTTACCCATTTTAATATTGCCAAAACGAATTATTCTGATATATATTTTATATCGTTCGACATGCTTTGCAAAACTCTTTTAAGTCAACATTCAATTTGCTTGAATGGACTGACGAGAGAACAATGAAAAGCGTGCTTTTCAAGAATCCCAAACCTGCAAACTTACTACTCCAGCTGCATGTTTACTTAAAATAGTTCTGTCAATAAAAGTCGTTTGATGTTCGTTTGATTTTTTTCATTATAACATTTCTGCCTATATAAATGCCCTTTTAATTTGAATAAATACATGATGTTTTTCCAACCATATTCTACTGTGTAAGGTAACTCGACTTATTGTATCTAACGGTAGATACTTTGCTCTAACGGTAAGATGCCGTTTCTTTGTTATCTACACCATTCTGTTTTAAACGTTACATATAATTATTTTCAAAAAGATAATTGCAAACAATGGAACCTCTACCCGTAGTAGTCATATACAGTAACACCTCTCGAAGCGGCACCTCTTAGCAGCAGCTACCTTTAAGCAATGGCAGTTAAATCCCTCCCCCCCCCCCCCCCCCCCCGAAGTTTTCGGCGCATTTTAACCTGTAAGCAGCAACTCCTCCGCGAAGCGGTAAGCGGTCGTGTAAATCTATTCCCTGAGGCTAGTTTAACCTCTGCGTAGCAACACCAGTGCAGCTATTTTTAGAACAGTCTGTCGCGTACACCAGAAATGTCACGCGGTCTGCTGATCACTGCTTGTACCCTGTTGAGAAAGTGTTAATTGGAATCAAGTTACAGTTGGACGGTAAACCAGCTGTGTGCTACAAACATGCCGTTGTAGATCTAGGGTATTGCGGGAACGTGTGAAAGCATGTACATTAAGTGAAGCTAAGGAATTTGCCAAAAAGCTGAAGGACTTTGCATGCGCTAGGGGGGATACAGTCATTTTGAATAATGCCATGAACATCACATCAGGCCTTAACGAAATGGACTTTCAGAAAAATCCAACAAAGATCAGTGACTTTTTTCAGATGTAACTGCTTAGCGGACAACTAAATGGTGCAAAACAACTAAATGTACATACATTTTTAAGTTTTTTGTGTTATGCAACTTGTTTTTTTCATCATCAATAAATTATTTAAAAAATCATCTTCTGTTTTTTCTTATAACAATAAATTGAATGTTCATTACCAAAGCAATATTAACTAAAACATATACTTAGGAAAATCTAATATCAGTACAAAACTATTAAAAACACACTTTTTCTCGTCTCATTGAAACCTCTGAGCAGCAACACCTCTGAGCAGCAACACTTTTTCGTGCCTCCGCCAGATGTTGCTGTGGAGAGGTTTTATTGTACATTGTAGACGCTTGCCTTCTGCTCTTATGTGCTTTATATACTAAGGCACATAGGCAGGTGTGTGCACATTTGGGAACTTATTGCATATCCGTTAACTGGTAGTGAGTACCTATGTCCTTTAGTGTTGTATTATTACTACACATAATTGTATGTAAAATTATATCAAAACATTTTAATGTAACTTCTTAAAAATGAGAGTATTGTATTATACATTACACAATTAAATTGAATACTTGAGTGGGCTTTATTGAAGTCCGTCAGTGTAATTTCTTCAGTCGCAAGCAGTGTATTGGAATCCATATCGGAATGTGTTTTATATATAAGATCGACCTTCTTAAATCAAAAGGATACACTGTATTGCTAATATGGTAGTATATTAATTTAAATTTACAACTACATGTACTATGTTTGACCATGTGCAACAGATTAAGGTGTTACATAAGTGCCTTTCATCGTGTATTATTTGACCTTGTAACGGTCGCAATTTAGGACACTGCTTACATCATTGTATGTCACATATTGATAGAATGTTGCCCGGCACGTGATATTCCTTTGTAGAAGCTAACTTCAGTAAATTGCGCATTGCTTTAATTGGTGGTGCAACTGTTTCATTCTAGAACAGTCTTACATTCTCAATCCTACCTTAGATTCTTGACAAACAATATATGGATCAAGTTATCCAATTTACAATGGTTTTTCAGAAACAGTGAACATCGCAGGAACCTAGTAGAAAACCCCCATCTGGGTTGTTTATTCATATCTCTGACTCATTTTTTATGCTTCCTTTAGATTAGTTCTTGCCAACTCACTTTCGATAATTTGTTTCGAATGTAGGAGATATACTGAAGTAAATTCAGAGATGTCCATTGCTAGACAACTTCATCCTATTTTGTCAGTGTCAAATGACATGACCTTTGAACATTGGTCATATTAGACTAATTTAGGCAGACCATCAAAACTGAAAACATTCACAAGAGTTGTTAACATTTAATCTTAGATTTAATATTGCTCAAAGGCATACCTTCGGGAGACGCGTTGAAGTATACATTATCATCCAAAATATACCAATTACCTGAATTTCGGGGCAAAAGACCAAGCCGTTTGTTTATTTTACTAAATGGTTCATCAAATGCAGGAATCAGTTGTCATTTTCCTTTAGGAACTGTTTGGTTTGGTTACCAGCCATTTGGCAAGTGTAAGACAAATGCCAAGGCCGAGCCACACCTGACCCTTTTTTAAGTCTAAATAGTGTTGAAGTGACCTGAACTATATGCGTTTCATGAGCCCAACTGAGCATTTAATCTTAACAATCAATTGAGAATTAACCAGATATTCATCATCAGCTGATGGTCTATACTTTTTCAAAAGTGACAAACTGTGACATTAAAGTTTTTGTCATAAGTTTGCGATGTTGATGTATTGTCATCAACTGAAGCTATTGACATACCAGAATGTGATGAACTCCCATGATTAAAAAACAGACATTTGATGTTGTTGGTAATCTGACCCTTGACAGTGCCAGCTAAATCAACATGAAAAGTGCCTTAGTAGTCACATATGACAGCTTTATTAGCTATTTTCTGAACGAACGTCCTTTCGATGGCTCGAATAACTAAATGCACATTAGGATAAAGATCAGCGATATCCTGTTCAATGGAATCAGATGGATTGACTTTAATAGTTGTGCCAGTTATGCCCACTACCTTATTTTCAGCTAACCCATTGTCAGCCGTGAATTCTTTATGATAACACGTGTTTTAAAATTTTAACAGTGTGGTTATACACTTTTGGATTACCACTCGTGGATTTATAACACTTTGGATTTATGTTGATGATTTCGCCATATTTTGGACATTATTTTGAATTTAAAAGGAATTTTGACTTTTATCAAGTAATTGGACAATTTCATTAGGAATCTGATCAACTTTGATTTTTAGGGTAAATGGTTTATTGTTCCGTTTGTTAAGTTTATATGTTGTAACAATGAGTACCCTGTTTGCTTAATAAAATACATTGTCCAGTGCAACGTGTTGCTGCCTTGAACTTTCTGTTGCTACATTGGACGTAATTAGTGTAATATTTTTTTCGATTTACATGCAGGCTGTATTGAAATAAACTCGTTATAACTTTATGTTTATTACCTGACATTACAAGAAAGGCACGGTCGTTAATCAAAGAGACAATTGCACAAAAGGAGCGCATGAATGTCATATATATTTAACATGTTTATTACCTCTTGTATATCTGGACTTTTGTCATAATAGCTCATAACTATTTTGTCTTAATCTGTCAACGTTAGGCCTAATTGCATTGTTATCCCTTATCAGCTAATTGGCAGTGGTGCAATAGTATAGACATCATAAAACTTGCAATTATCTCTTTTGAGCTATTAATTATGTGCTGCTTGACGCTGTTCTATCAATTTTGTCTATAACGGCATCTTATTTGTGTTACAGCAACAACTGCAACCTGGACTACCACTACTTCAGGACAATCATCCACGCAAATTATATTAACAGCAGTATCAGGAGCAATGTCACAGCTACACGTACCATTGTCTATACAGCTCAGTGTTGAAACATCATAAGACTCATCACCTCAATCATTTGTATAATTGGCACGTTCATGAATAAGTTTCCATTATCAGCCGATAATTGTTCACCTGTCTTCTGTATCGAAGATTAACACAACGTTAAGTCAAAAAACCTATGTAGCAATTTATAACGAACACTAAAAAGGATGTAGACCATGTACTGTGTACGAAAATGGTTTTTACACTATGTTACAAATATGCGTGTAGCTATGCTATACTTAATCCAATATTTTTTTTTTAAATGGCATTTTTGAAATATTTTAGAAGTTTAATTCTATTTTCAGTTGGTAAACATACATCTCTGTTACAAGATCCATTTTACATCAGCTTAATCTTATAGCTATATACCTTGCAGTATCGGCTACAGCCGCGCAACATTTAAGTAAAAAAGAAACGTAAGTAAAATTCATATATAATTTTCCATAATTAACGATGTTGTTTTGTTTTTTCTCTTATCAAATAGTAGATCCAATAATATTGACATGTTTTCCTCTTTCTATTTGTCTATGCTTGAAGGTTTCCCTAAACGGTTTCAATTTAAAGGCGGTAATGGACAGTTTGCACCAAATAAATTATTGATAGCAGGAAAGATCCCGCAAAATGCTGTTTATTGGAATATTAAATGTATGTGAAAAGTAAAGCATGCCAATCAACGTGTCATTACAAAAACATATTTCCTATTCGAGCCGCACTGCACAGTAAGCTATCCTTAAACTAAGTTAACTAGTTGACTAGTTCCTTTTGAGAACATGTTTTATGATTATCCGGACATTCAGCTCTTAAGTCTTCATTTAAAGCTGAAATTCTCATCGTGCTTATTTATGGAACTGGAACTTATGGGCATTTAAAGCGATAAGTTTCATGATTTGTACCGTTAAACAGTTAGGGTAATATTATAAAAATCTAAACTAAGCTGTCAATTTATGTGGCAAATTATCCAGAACATGTATTTTGCACTTATAAGGTATATGCATACTGTCTGATGCTTCCTTTAGGTGCCAGATTGCAAATAATGCGATTTTCCCAATTACAACACTGTTTTAGAAGATCGAAATAAGAGGTGTATTAGCAAGTATGAAGAAAGATAATGCAAGTTGTGTTTTATCTTCACTGAGCTCTTGGTAAGTCTCTAAATACCGATCTGTCATAGTTTTACTTTCGTGTTAGGAATTTGTCGGTGCTACATCTACACCAGAGTCTCTCATGGCGTGTGACTGTGTAGTGGTCAAGCTTAATGACACTGCCAAGTCTCTACTATGTCACTCATTGATGTTATGTTCTATGTCACGTGATATTGATTTGTAGACGCTCTTAGTAAATTCTGTTTTAATGATTGATACAACTGGTACACTGTCAAATATTCTAAGCTGTTGTAAGTAAAGATGTTTTCTCATTTTGCGTGAGACCTGAGTTAAGCCTGTTTAGACCTGTAAGACTTAAAAGACTATTCGTGAATATAAAGAGGTTTTTTTTAATTACAGCATTGTAGGTATTTTGTTTGAGCTACAATAAGTGTATGGTGCATTAAGTGATAATAACGCCATCAATGGGCATTATTGAGATTGTTTTGGATATAAAAAGGAATTTGGACAATGATCAAGTTAAGACTATGCAGCTACACAAGTTAACGAGAGCAGCTTTCAATTGTGCCAGTTTGGTTAATCTACAACCTTTTTTTCAGTATTTACTGAACAAGTTAAGTTTGTGACTTAGTTTTCTTTCTTTTTTTATGCAATAAATTAATATTATATTGCTGGAACGTATTTGTGTTGGTATCAGAAATGAAACTTTCCATAGTAAGACATGTTCTTCGCATCAAGATGCCATGTATCTTCATTTCATAGAACGCTTTTAAAAACGTTTAAATCCTTGGTGTTAAATAGCTGTGGTAGTATCCGGATTCTGTGTTAGTTTCATTTACAAAACAAGCGAAGATACAGCTTTTTACCAGACATGTCATGGCAAACGCGGAAAGAAGCGCAAAAAGTGGGCAGCTATACGACAATTAAAAAAATGCATGTTGTGCTGTCTGTTACGGCGTGTGATTTGTGGCCGTCACATGACGAAATTGTTCGCGATGCACGTGTCTAATCACAAATGGTGCCCGGCAGAAGCAGGGTTTCCTGTCATACAACTACGTACCGACGCGCAAAGATCTCGAAATTTTGAAAGATGTCACACAATAATCAGGTAACAATGTGTGTTTGATACCCTTTCTGGTCCTGATATGGCTGTAAGACATCTGCGTAACGTTTTACTTTATACAATGATTTTTGTTCAGAGCTATGCATTAGAAACACATAAACTCGATTTCACAATAAACATGGTCTAACTAAGAAATAACATGTACTATATAAAAGGAATCGAATTTGGGTGGAAGTATAACTTGAATGTACCTATGTATGCTCTTGACATATCGAATCAAGCTTCCTTTATTTAATTTTATAATATAATATCTGTCACGTGGTGTTACAATCAATGACTTGTAAGTTGTTACATCGCCATTGATAGTAACACTAGGTAAACTTATTTGCAACCATATCTGATTTATTTGAATATTGACCTTACTAAATTTGATTTGTCCTTTATTTTTAAAAGGAAATTGCTTTGTTAAGTATTATCCTAATGAAAATCAGATCGTATATGCGTCTTAAAGGCTCTTCATAAATAAATACAAATATTAACATATATACAAACGTAGAAATGTTGCTAAATGCCTTTAAGTTTTTTACATTTAAACGTTATTTTTTATAAAAGATTTCGGGATACTTTTATATTTTTCACCTTCTGCATGACTTGATGCTTGCTGCTTAATAACCACGGTGTGCATTTTTTAATTAATACCAGCAAAAGTGAAAGTGTACGCTTCTATTGGAAAGTGAGTGTAAATTACACATTATTCTCGTCGGAAATGAGCTGAGTGCTTCCCTCAATAATTGACAGTTGACAAACGGCTGCGAAGGATCGGCCTGATTTTTCCCATCGTAATGGGTCTCCAAATAAGCACTGGCGGCAATCGTTCAAGAAAGATTACAGTTCACCTTACGAAGTAATCCTAGATTGTTACGAGCGTTGTCCCTTTCAATAATGTCGCTATTTAACTGTAAGGTCATGCTTTATGCACTCCTGCATAAATTTGTAAATAACCTTTTTTTTCACTGAATTTCTAATTGATAAGATGATATAGTATGATGACATACATTTTTAATATGGTAATGAAATACACACACCACCAAAAACCGATATGTTGACGTAAGTAATCGCCGTCATTATTTATTTCGGTAAGATTCTGCCGCAATGTTTGATGAATACAAACAATAAATTATAGTTGTACTCCTTGGTAAAAGTCCAATGTATTATCGAGGTCGCTGTAAGCATCTTTTTATGGTTTGTATGGAAAACGAGGCAATATTTTTTTTGGCTTCAAGTCTCAATGCATGGCAGCCTATATACAGTATATGACTGTTCAGGCAAGAGGCAATCCGAACATGTTAATAACAGGTACCTACAAAAAAGATACGTTGTGTAATTTGTTAACGGATTTCTGTGAAGATGTAGCTGTTATAGAACTACGGCAATGACAGACTCATTGTTTCAACATGTCTATTTCAGTGTTTAAATTGTCTGTGGGTCTAAAAGTAGTAGAAACCTTATTTGCCGACATATTTATGAGTCGACATTTGCTGCTCAGTGTAAATTGAAAGGTAAATGGACAACAATACAAATTTTTAGTTTTATATATAAGCATGTACATACATATTTTACCCCATTATATATATATGTGTGTGTGTGTGTGTGTGTGTGTGTGTGTGTGTGTGTGTGTGTGTGTGTGTGTGTGTGTGTGTGTGTGTGTGTGTGCGTGCGTGTGTGTGTGTGTGTGTGTGTATGTGTGTGTGTGTGTGTTAAAGTACTTATAAAATGCGTTAATACTACTATGACATATGAAAATTCGAACATATATTAATTTAATAATTTAAACTGCCACTTGACAAAGCCACGCTCACAGAAATTTGGTAAAATGGCAAAAACACTTACACAAACTATTACACAAATAGACAATTATCTGTTACCGCCCTGGAAAGGTCAGTCGACAATACGACCAACTGGCGACCTAGTTTATGTAGCGCTACAGCCTAACCCTTCTTGGAGGTTTGTCTAATATACAGTGTAAATAAAAATCCCATGTACAGTGAGAAAACCAACAGTAATCAGATGTTTTTAGAGTAAATAACCGAATAAAGAATACAATTTATAAACAATATATAATTTACAAATAATTATCTGAAACATGTACAGTATGAACAAGTTACCCGAACAATATAAATTATTACGTTGATATTCTTGCAAATGACATGTCAAATATTAAAGGCAGATAATATTTCAAAGGGGTACATAGACGTAAAGAATTCAGGAATCTGATCAATTTGCCTCATCCATTCATGGCACGACTGGAGACAGAATTCCAACAATTGCATTGTACAGTCGAAATTATTTTTGCTTTTAGTAACAGTATATTTAAAGTCTCCCGACCTGCCCAGTCATTATTTAACTTTAAATCAATTAATGTTTTACTTACAAGGGTCAGTTGCACTCAATTCCATGCATTGAAGTACCCCCCATTTAAAAATATCGGCAATATATTATTCTGAATTGACCATTGATTTGAGTGGCTTATTGTCTTCGCGCATGCACGCGGCCTCTATATGTAATAAATCCTGGAAAGGCCCTTCAGATTGCGCCATGTTGCTCTCTAAACAAGTGAATTGCGGCGGTTTCGTGCATTGAATTTTGGTTATTATTCAGCTTTGGCGAATATCAGTATTAGATTAGATTGTATTTTAAAATGTTACTACATCATTACCTGTAACTTGAAATTGTCAATGCCCCATATGTGTATGTATTATTTGTTAATATACAAGTCAAATGTTATGCTCTATTCTGTTGTTTGTGCTCGGACCTTTTCCCATGCGTCCAAAGACAACGGATATAACAAAATACGGAATTTTAAATCTTTTTGATAACAACAGGTTTTTGAAATTTCTTTGGCTGTTTGTTGTTAGGCAAAAGTGTTCCCTTGTTGAAAATGACCTTGGCGGGGAAAGGACATTTGATTCTTTGCACCAATGTTCTCTTGAAAGCATACCTATGTTTAACAACCTATACTTAACTGTAGTTGTTTTGGAAAAAAATCAGACCCAACAAGAGATCAGACGCTTTTAGGTGTGTTTTTTTTTTGTCGTCTTCTGTGCCAAATGTTTGTTTTAAATGTTTTGAACCGATAGCATGTTTTGGGGTTTTCAGACTGATCGGTCCCTCACAGCAAAGTGATGTTTTGTGTACATGCATGCATCCGCGTTCACCTTGTCAGCCTGCTTACAAAGAAAGAAGATTCTATTTTTTATATCATGTCTGCAGATAACAGACTCATGGTTAGTTTCAAACAGTAATATGTATGCACATGTTAATGGAAACTATGACACAAATGTCAGGCAAATATGCCAATTTATGCCATCCACAATGCAAGTTTATTATCCTAATCTTCTTCAAGTCCGCAAGCACTATCGGTCTATCAGTGGACAATTTTATGTCACTGATTCAAGAAAAAAAATCCGTTAAAGTGATAATTAATTGCGGTGGGGCGATCGCTTAACAAGTATGCACAGGTATTACAATACTGCGAGTGCATATGTCATGGATTATTACAAATGCTTATGAATGTTAAGGATGGTGAAAGATTACTAGCATCTCTTTCGACAGTTATTCAGTGCGGCTGTGAGTTTGTATATATTAATTCATTTTTAATATAAATATAGTGTCTGTTTGTCAAATATTTCATTTTTTTAAAGTATAATGAGTCTATCGTGTTGTGTTTTTTTTCTAAATTCGATAAACCTTATTCCACATCCTTACTTATTGTTTTATTTCGAACATTTTTCCTAACGTCGCACGAACCGGGTATTAATCAGAAATTTGAGTGAAGAATGCCCTTAAGTTGTATTGATTTTAAGACCTACAACAAAGTGAGTCCATTTTATTCTAAACAGCGCTCGTTCATTATTGACATTTATGACGCCTTGGTATCAATTTAGTAAATGAAAAGCAAAGCAATCAAGGTGGATTGCCTAAGCACGGAGAGGTATGGGTCCCTGGTGCTACCGGAAAATACACTCGAGATTTGAGTCACAGATAAGCTGCTTGCCAAGTGGTAATCATTTGATGCGCCTAGGAATGTTGCAGAGCGTTTTTAATATTATTGTCTTGAAAAAGAATAGTTCCTCAAAAACACGTCTTAGTATACATGTATCATGGAGAGTAAGGCTATTCGCAGCCAGACATGAACGTTCATCTTAAATTCCAAACTACTTGTTTAAATGAACATGAATTATCATCCAATTACGCCCCTGTCTATATTTAAAATACATTAGTGTGCATTTACAATTTAAGAGAAACTTCTTAAAGGTCAGTGAAATGCATTTTCTTCCAAAGCACAGATCAACACCTTACAAGTGTGTGCCAGGCAATCCACACTCCACATTAATGGATTCCCATTCAACAATTCTCCTAAAATATTTCAGGGAATTAGTTTAAAACCAAAAGCGCATGACTTATTCTGATGTGATGGCACATTATTTCTTAAAATCAATGTCACCTATGCGCCTGTTCTGTTGAAATTCTGATAATATTATTCAAATAAATTGTTATTGTTTATGACCTACTGCTAGAACCGTTATTCATATGTATGAGATGTCATGGTTTCTTGACAACTGTGAATCTTTAACATCTTTCAAAAGAAAGGAGCCTAAAAAATTGTTTTCTGTTTATTATTCACATCGGCTGAACTACAGGCTGCGTGTTTATACGTTCTCTTTGTTTTCTTTTGTTTCGTAAATGTCATATTTTCAATGAAAACTTCAGTAAATCACCTTAGTGCGGTTCACATTCATGCACCCTATAGCTTATTATATTTCTTAGTATATTGCAACCTGTCAGTTTATTGTATTCCGGGCGTTAATCGATTGTATATTAAATCAGAAATCTGATGATAGTTTCCATCAATAGCATTTACACATAGGTTTGTGTGTGTGTGGGGGGGGGGGGGAGAGGAGGAGGCGGTGTGGGCTCGAAGGTGGCGTTTTGTTTAGAGCTATGCATATGGATGTCCACTTTAAACGTAACTATGTGCCTACATGTAACTTCTACAAAATCATGCAAAGGACAAATGTTTTAAAGAATGTACATTTCACCTCTAAAATTACATTTTAAATTATATCCTTTATAACAGTAGGCTCGAGTATCAGTTTTCGTTCTCAACAAAACTGCACGATTACTGAAAGTATTTAGTCCTATCTTGTTTAAATTGATAAACGGATTTTGATCCTGCAGCCACCTAATTGTGCTGTACCCCGACAAGCCTATAAATAAATGCCTTCATTTTGGGTAGTTATTTCTCTAAACGCTTTCGCGCACGGGTTTAATGAAAACGGATTGCTTGGATAGCATCTATCTTTCTACGTTTTTCACACTTAGATTACCTTTTAAGGTGATTATTTGCTTATATTAAACTAATGCTTCCCGGCATAAAAGTAGGATAATCATTGAAGCCCTCCGTGACTTAGAAGAGTCTGTCCTTTTTACCAAAGAAAGTAAACCCAACTGAATGGTATGAGAGATATGGTATTACGCCAGGAAATAACTGGGTAAACTGTGTTCAATCAACGCACATAACGCATGCAACAGCAATGGTTTTAGTATATGTTATCAGTAGTTTGACACAATGAAATTTAATGAAATCAAGTCTAAGTCAGTATTATCACGGGTAACGGATATATCGCGGTTATATATACGTGTAAGCATAAACTACAATACATGTAAATTAGCATCCATCTTTCGGAAGCAACATTGTAGTAAACGTGCTTTTTGTGACTATCGTTTCCGCTCCGCTCATTTCTTGTAATATTGCATATAGTCTTAAATTTATATGTTAATATAATAATAAAATAATAAATAAAATAATAAATAATATATTTAATAAATGTTTATTTTATTCTAAAATACAACAATATCTGTATATATGTGCATAAAGAATTCAATATAATCGCCTTGCACACTTAAAGTCATCATCATCATCATCACCACCATCACCACCACCACCACCACCGACACCACCGACACCACCACCACCAAAAACTACAACAACAACAAAAAATTGCCATAAACATTTGAACTGATTAATAGATAGAAATCGTAAAGGAAAGAATCTTGGTTACAAAATATAATATTTTTTCTTTGGTACATGTGTAATCAAATTATCTTTTCAAATGTAGGTCGCTATGCTTTTTCCATGAACTCGTTTGAAATGGCACATTAATTTTGCTGCTGTCACCAAAGTTGAGTAAAGCCGGCATACTATTTTATAAAATAACAATAAAATGAAAAATGTGCAGTTGATTATGAGATGCAATAACAGGGTCACAAAAACAGGTCTACATATACATGTACTACATTTGGGTTAAAATACATGTAAGGATGCTTTTAATTTGCATTCTTTGGAGCTGAATCTGTTGGAAGATAAAAGAAAGAAATCAAGCGAAAAAAAATGATCTTTCCTCGTTTGATAGGTGAATGTTTTAACAACAATGACATAAGTAACGATCATTACTTCAAAGATATTTTTATACATTTTATTTTCTCATATTTAAGGAAAATAATATATATTTTGATGTCGCATATCATTAAAAGGTTGCATGGTAAAGCAAGTGCTTTAAGACTGTTTGTTTAATTAATAAAATTTAAGTTTTGTCTTATTGTAAGCAGAAGAATAATCAAACACAATATAAAAGATGTTGCAAAGGATGCTATTTTGTAATAGGGTCTGTTTTACTGTTTTACTTTGTTTGTATTAAAAGGTTTATTGTCTTAATTGTGTTTATTTACCTACCATAAAAGAATAATTGATATGAAATACTTTGATAGAATATACTTAGAATAACACATAATTTAACTTGTACTGAGAAGACATGTTTTTGGGCGGTGAAAACAAAGACCTAAATGAAGAATTAAGAAAGAAGTTCGCAGTAATTTTGTAATTATGGAGACAAACTTGTACTTCTTCTTATTCTTATTAAACTGTTTTTATATATACCTCTGTTACATCCTCATTTCTTGTCGCTCGGTTAAACACATAGGAAATTCAGAAATCTGAAAAGTGTATTTTACGTTTCCTATGACTATGGTTGCTTTAATGAAACAAACACAACTATGACAATGCACCCACACCCCCACACCCCCACCCCAACCCCACCACACCCCACCCCCTAAAACATGCGCAAATATTTATACTAAAAAGGCGCAGTGGCTACTCACAAAAACACATTAAAATGTAGCTACTTGAAGGTTCGCATGCTTTCGACAGAAGACTTATTGATTTGATTGCATGTCCTTAGGAAGGAAAATTCACAAAAATATTCTATTTAAAATGAATTAATCTGAACGAAAAATTGTAAAGTCTGCGATTATATTATACCAATGCTCCTCTTAATTCATTAATACAAAATGGCATCTTGCTTTTAAAATAAAACATGAAAAATATAGTGAAGAATGTGTTAATCAATGAAATGTTCAGTGTCAGTTATATGCAATGTACAATGTCTGGTACTTACAGCATACGTATCATAAGTTAGACATATATTTCGCCATTCCAAAAGATACTGCCACTTGTCAAAGAAATCCAGTTAAAATGATGCATTTGTCTGATTTTAAATGTATAAATTTGAAGGGAATATTTTTCATTGCATTTAAGTGTAATATATTGCTGAAGTAAAACACTTTTAAATACAAACATACGAAAGAGTTTCTAGGAGACATGTGTACAATGAAACTGTTGTTGTTTTGTTTGTTAGTTGGTTTTTGTCAGGAATGATGGTTTTTAATATGTGAATTAATATGTGAATTTTATTAGTCTTAATGGTAATAATGTGTCAGTAATAAAATATACGATGTAAATTATTAGTTTTCTTCTATATCGTTGATGTCAAAAGCAAAATAAAAAAACGTCGAATCTGATGGAAAAAGTTTAATTAGAGTAATTCTACACTACTTACTGATAAAAAGCGATTAAATTGTTGCCCTTTGATATTATTAGGGACAAACTGTGCAAAATGATGGTGGATAGTTCTTAAATTATTAAGATAAAATAAGTAGTAATTAGTAAGCTTTGATGCGTATAATGGATTAACCCCACTGAAGTCGTAGGTGTGGTATGACAAGGCAAACGCCCACAAAATCAACAGAGAAACTTTTAGCTAGATCCGTTTAGAGTTAAAAACTTGATATTTATATCGATGTTCGGAGCTATCTTTGCGCATCGGCGTATGCAAGTTCTCTCCAATAACTATTTATCAAAGATTCTAGAGATTTAGCAACAAAATCGATGTTATTGTAAAGAACAATTACTGCGATGCTGTTTATTGTTTCCGACATGAAATTAATAATTTGACCTATAACAGTAACGTACATGTATTTACAGAAAGGGAGACAAAAACAAAACAGTAGTGTCAAATGTCATATGACGTCCTCAAGCATAAGCCCTGCCTTTAATAAACACAAAAAATGACTAGATATATCATCAATTGAATCCTTCTGTTTTGATGGATTGTGGTATAGGGGACAAATGAGGGGGGTCATGGGAGTTAAAAATCTACCACCATCAGCCCATGATGTAAACATGGAGGGTTTGGGGGAGAAGCTTGGTATGACGACTTTAGATTTGTTCATGTATCTGTTTCTGAATAATCATTTTGTCAGTCTCATTTAATAAGTGCTATCAGAGAAATCGATTGCAAATTGTAACATCTCTATATTTAGTGAAGCATTGCTACTTTGTTTTCAGTATGGCTGAACAGACCATGTGACAGGTGGATCAGTGCAGTAGATACAGCAAAGGGGCATATAAGCATGCACTTTTTTAAAGACAAGGCGACGGTCCGTATTTACATGTATGTGTTATTTTATATGAAAAAATGATTTCATAGAAAATTTTGCAATTATTAATTTTTATAATTGTAAGGAAATAAAATGTACTAAAACCATAATCGCTTTTATTTTAACTTTAATTATTTAAATTGGTTTATTAAACGGCTGCTGTTAAGCAATAAGAGGCCAACAATGTCAAGATTACCAATGCCTCTTTTACATCCCATACGTTTTGAAGCAAAAATATTGTTCTGTAAATTTTTACTGAGACATTTATTTTACTTTCACAATATTTAATTAGTTTATAAACTAATGTGATTGTTTTACCGAAAACTAAGGTCCATTTAGTTCATGAATGCTTGAAAGACGTGTCCACTGTACAAAGATGCACCACGTAAACGAAATTTTCTTATTGCACGTATACCTTTGGATAGACTAGACGATACAGGTGGGCAGTGTGTTTATGTCTCATGAACGCTTATTACATGTACAAGAAAGCAGTATTTTATTTCGTGACAACTGCCTTTGTCGTAATTATGTCGTTAGATAATTAAAAAAAATCAAGCTTTGCGCAGTTAAAGCCCTGTTTGATGTTAAAGGATTCTTTTCAAAAGACAAGAACATACAGAGGCTAAATTCTTCTGCGTGCTATTTTGCGACACTTCATAAAGACAATGTCCCGTGAGGATACAAACCGAAGTGTCTGTTTAGAGGTAACACATTTGATATAAAACTGTCAATAACCAACTTTTATATTTTGAAATAAAAACATAAAGTAAGAAAGAGTTGAATATGTTGATAAGGCCATGATTATGGAATGCATTAACAGATATAGCGTTTAACACGTTTAAATTATTTCAAAAACGATTTGAAATATAACTCTAATTTGAAACTATTGCTTGTATAGATATTTAAAGCACAACCAAGGCATTATAGTAGGAGCTGCATCACCTCTATCGTTAAAACTGAAGGGAACAGAAGCTTGGGTTAGGAACAAATATGTTTTTACTCTAAGAACCCTTCATGCCTTAGTCCAGGAAAATTACACGGTTTGTCTTAAACACGTTATATATGCATCTGAGACATGGTCCTTCAGAAAATAATTCCAACACCATTGTAGTGTACTATAAGAGAACAATTGACTTTTCTTTGAAACTAAAATGAATCACACTTCGTAAATCAACACAATTGTTCTCAGAAATTGTTATCAATTTTGATTTAGACATACTCTCCTGGAAAAGTATGATTTATATGTTATTCCTTTGCGGAATCAATAACGTTCAAAGGCCGTCGTTAAAAGCAGGGTTGTGGTGAAAAACAATTTAGCATAAAGCTCTACAAAAGTCTTTCGTTACTGACCCGCTGTGAAAGCAAAGGCAAAGAAGCTTAACAAAGGCACAATAATGTTATATCTGTCAGAAATATTCCTCTTAATATGATTTATAGACTATCGGAATTGTGCAATTTGTTGCAAGTAACAGATAGAAACCGTAGCATTTTCGACCAGGACAATGTAATGTACACACTAGAAAGTGACGATAAAAAGTTTGTCATATATACATATACACACTCGCATACCCGCACCCGAGCATGCACGCACACACAAACACACACATACACACACAAATGCACGCGTACCCATGAACACGCATCCAACCACTCACACACAACTGTGTTTGCAATGACAAACGTTTAAGTTAATAATTAAAAGACATGGTATCGTTATTTCATTTTAACAGAGAGAGATGGTTTTCAAATAATTAAATGGAAAGAAAAAGAAACAACAACATCAATTCAAATCCAACATTTAGACGAGTTTGTAAGCATATATGTAATTGTAGGATGCAGGCATCAGCAAAAGAACAGCTGTTGAATTTGTATACGAGCCAAAGAACTAGCAAAGGGCTGGATAGCATCAAGATAAAACTTATGGCGTTTAATCATTTGTAAAGTGTGGAAAATTGTCTCATGTTCCGTTGGCATGTAAAAGGATTACTAAATATACTTATCAGTCGATCGCTGTTGCTCTATACACATGTACACATGTATTGATAATGCAAACGGTCTGTCTCAGGCGATCGTGATTTTCTTGTTCCTTAGATTGTGTCTGTCGCTGCTGCCCTCTTTGCATATCATCTCGCCTGCATATGCTAACTCCATATTATTGGCTTGGCCTTGAACCAATACATTGTGAAGAAGACAGCTAGACACATATATTTCAAGGGATTTCAATAAGTAATCATTGCAAAGAAAATATCTAAATAAACAACAATATATCTGAAAAGGAGGCGAGAAATAGAAATACTTAAGGTCAAATAGCATCCCGAGGCAACAAAACACTTTATTAAAGGCATAAACTTTTGTATCTTCTCAGTATAATTAGACTTTAATCAGTTTCTAATGGATGTATTGTGAAGAAAATCAAGGCAAGGTTGTGAGTTACTTAATCATTGTACCTCTTTATTATTTCTTCTTTTGTCTTTGCTATGTTGCCTTGAATCCAACAAAATAGGACCTTACAATATATTGCATAATGTATTTCCCCAAAACTATGGTACCATTATTATAAAACACCAAGGCATTCTAACAGACGTAGATCACGGCTGACCTGCGGAAGTATCGTTCTTATACTATGCAACCTACATGTACATGTAAGTATGTTTACGTAAACACTGCTTGTTAATCAGTCATTGTACTTTCATTGTCATCTCAGATATCTTGTTGGTTGTAACTAGCTGACAACTTGTACACACAACCATAAAGGCTTTAAAGGGAACTGCAACCCTAGCGTAAACATATAGCCAATAAATTATTACTACTGTGAAAAACAATGCCTATTAATTTTTGACGGGATGTGGATCCTCTTAAAAAAGATATGACGTCTAGACATGTAAAAAAAATCGACTCCGAGCAGCTTTATAAGGGCCGCCATGGTGGTATGTCATTTAACTTGTCTGGCGTCACCAAAGTCAGGTATCTCGGTAAACTTCTTTGTCCAACCGCACTTGTTTCCAAATGCACGACAAATAGGAGTATACCTTTGTGTACCCTTACATGTAATATAGTTTAAGTTGCCTTTGACTACTCGATATAAGTACACATGTATATAGTCTCTAGAGAGGGGTTTTTAACGCGTGATTTTTTCTCGAGCAAGGCATTATGCGTACGACAAGAGGTATCAAAAATAATGCTATGGGTTCGTGAAATTGTAACACAGTGTAATCTTGAACAAAGATTGATTCTGTCTTATAATACTCTAACTCAGTTTAAGAACAGGTTATTGAAGAAATACAAAATACAAAACTATAATAATTGAACCGTTTATTATATTAAAGCTCCTTTGTATCTTTCAGTCTACCAACTTCCAGCTCAACCCCCTATTAATTCCCACAACATAACACATAAATTACACTTTGTCCACTGAATGCACAAGTTTTAAGGAATCAATAATATACCGTTTCTTGATATAGACAGGTATTCCTGATTGGCCAACGACGGTGAAGCGTGGTAAAAGTGTTGTGAAGCATGCCCACGCTTTCTAACAGTACATATCGCAAGTGACCATATGGAACTTATGGAACTTGAGTTGAAGTGTTCTGGGTCCAGCGACATTAGGGACGTCATGAACCGGGTGGGGCAGAGTGAAAATCAATCGGAACACCTCGGATAATTCACGAATCATCTCTCGGATGTATGTAGGTAGTCGGATTACCTCGGCCACTTCCCAAAATGGGACTTCTTTTGTGACAGACGTCAAAACAAAGTCGGCAGCTCGGATGACTGCTCACTATAGCACTTTTATATCTAATTCACCGTTGTTTAAACTATTAATTGGCATCGATTTAAACGCCAAATAATTTATGTCAACGTAACGGTTCCCTTTACCATACGTACATGTACATTACTCTTCTGACCTCGGTTAGACTTCGCTGTGCAGTAGTAACCCTCTGCCGTCTTGAAGAGCACATGGCCATAGTGTTGATCATTGCTGTCAAAGTCGACATCGGCAGCAATGTAAATATGTTCCACGTGATCAAAACATTTTACTTTTAAAATGTAAACAATAAATATGGCGTAAGAACATTTCTATAATGACATACCATCTGTTTAATATATCACAATATTAAAATTTCTATTAAATCTCGTTCATTTTTCCTTCTTCAAGCTTAATAAATTTTATATGGCATAGGTTACTCTGATTTCAAGCGTATAGGGCCTCTGACTCGGAGATTGGTATATCACAAATTTTAATGTTGACCGCTTCGTGTGCATAATATTATATGCATTTGTATATATACTACTAAAACAAGTTTTAAAAAATAAATATTTTAAGATGAATATATAATAGGATCTTAAAAATATTTCTTTATTAAACCTTGTTGTGGTCTGTACATATTGTTTTCTTAGGGAACACAATAAATACGAAACGTGTTGCTTAGAAATACTTCCTTTAATGGGCTAATTAAAAGAGATGAAGAACTGAATTCATTTTGACACTTTGTAATAAAAATATTGAATTATGCTAGACGAAGTCACATTAACCTGCCAACGCACAGAACAAACCAATTTAATTTATTTTAAGTTGCAGTTATCAGTGAAGCATTAATTCAGTGTCTGCAGCATAAGATGCTAGCGATAGAGGATTTAAAGTCAATAACACCAGCTTCTGGAGAGCGATCCTTAATCCTAAACAGGTGCCTCTATGGTTTGAGTCATGTCTTAGCAAACGTGCTGTCAAGAAAAGCAGCAACATCAAAATGATGTTAACTACAATTTAGTGAATTGCAACATTAAATGCTTACCTTTAAAATATAACGTATGGTTTGTAAGTGTGTACATTGAAAGTGCCGACTTCTACTTTAAAACAAATAGCATACTTCATTCTTAATGAAGCATAATAATAAGTAAAATGTACATTACTTGATGCATAATGTGCATTACTTGAACGAAAATCAAAGAGTAACTCTACTTTTTGTGATTCAACATAGCTTTTATTTGTGTAACCATTTAATAAGACAAACAACAATATTTTACACCATTCTGAAACTTCCTCCGTAAAGAATATTCGGTGTAAGATTACTAAACAAAGATGCGTTTCAGAGCGTTTATATCTCATCCCATTATTTTAATAAAACTATTACAATACTGTAAGAAAACAACTTCCTATCAATAATCATATCTTATATCATATCTCTCATTTTAAAAGAAATTGGCAAGCCACGACCACATGGACAAAGATTCTAGTTCTTAGATGCTATTTAGATCAATACAGCGCACACAACATGCTGGGTCTTAAGGTAACTTATATTTATAAAGAAATACCTGCTTATATCATGATATTCGTTGGTGCCGGATAACACGTTTACTATCCAGGCAACAGAATGAATATACTCCGTGAGGGCTTCACCTGTTTCAAAACGATATCAACTAGAAAGGCAATAGGCAACATAGTTTTAAATGGTCTGTGGTTAAACAAATGTCGACCGATTTATAAGCTGTAAATATGAAAGAAAATGAAGAAAGTAAATGAATCTTATAATTAATCTTATAGAAGCAAAATAATGAAATGGGATATTTATTATTCGAACCGTTGATCTTCAGTAGAAACGCCATATAATTGACGTAGTACTGATGTTGGTGTACGATTTTCAATGTAGCTTTATACGACTTAGTAATTTGCACTATGTTTAACAAATTTCCTTAATTTTTATGCTCATGACAGTATTCAATGCTTGATTACATGTTATAGTTTAGTTCCGACTCAATGAGTGGTCAACTATTTCTGTTTTAATGGGTCTTCTATATCTTTTACTTTTTTGTTTTGAATTATTTTGTTTATATTATTTCAATGCAGTTTTGCGTGTACAGGTATGTGCATTCGCTGTGATGACATGCTGTAATCTTACATTCCCTATTCATTCAATTAACCAAAGATTTCATGGAAAGTCGTTTCCTGTAAACAAAACGTGTTAAGCCCGTTGCAAAAAGGTGCACTACGTAATTATTCCTGGACGTTCGACATACATTTTGAATGAACGAGAAAGTAAATACAAAATTAAACACAGTATTCGATGAATTACAGGTCAGTGAACACAACTAAATATGCGGTTGTATTGCAGTTGTTTTATCGGGCTTGCTTATTAGTTTCTGTATAAATTAAAGTTTTATTAGTTAAGAATGTTCTTCTGAGAAAAAATATTGAATTAACTTAACTAATGGGCTGAATGTTGCTGTGAATGGCACATTGAGTTACCATACCACGAAGCATTATTGTTTTCCTTTGATTTTAATTGCTTTCTTATTTCAGAGAGAAATAATATGTGGGCATGATATAAGAATGCTATTGCGCTGTATGCCGATGCAGAAAGCCTTTATCCTGAATTTCAATCGCGAAGTAGTTAAACTTATTCCTAACTCAATAGAGCTACAAAATTTGAAGTGTTTTATAATTGTTTCGGATAATTTGTTTTGTGTATTTATGCGTGTTACAGAATACATCAGTAAACTATACGCTTTTGTACAAATGTGTGTTTATTTGTCATTAGCGATTGACTTGAGAAAAAATCGTTTCCTTTGAAATCAAATAATATGTTGACATACCCAGATTGATGTGCCAAAACTATTAACCGCATACACCATGATCTTGTCTTTAAAAACGTTGAACTTACTAGTCTTTCCCGCACCGTTTGGACAGTGTAGATGTGATGTACGGACCCGTTTAGTGTAAATATATTTGATCATTTATATAAACTGCAAAAACACAATACGATTCGACGTTCTGGTGTCTTTCTTTGTCAGTCTTTAAACTACGTATAGTCATAATACAGAAATTCCTCCAGTCTGTAGCTTTTTGTATCAGTGGACCGAACCTTCTAAACGGCGATAAGGCAATAGTCAATAGTTTATGTCAAATGCTGTTTATAAGAAGTTTTACGAGCTGCTAGACGCCGCACTATCAATCTGCTAAAAAATGGCGTCTATCTTCTATTATCCGAACACGTCGACCACAACAACGGCCACTACATGAGTTCCGCGTCCAACAATTGTATTAGCTTGAACTGTGTAATCAGCGACAATGTAAGAGCGCTGGCACTCTCATTTCTTCTCTTGCCACCACCAGTACAAGACAATAAGTCGTTTCATCATCAATCTAATAAACATCGACATTTGCTTTTAAGAGGCGCGAATCTCAAACTGCCAAAGTAGTCGTCTGTTTTTGTAATACAGTGATTCTAAAGTATTTAATCTTTTTTTACACATATATGAAACATCAAATGGTGCTGCACCGTTTCTTGGATAATTTGTTCACTACTCATGTATGTGATTTTGTCTTCAGTGTTACACAATCGTACATGTGTTACATTTGTTTTAATGTTTCTTTGTTATACTTAACTAGAAACCAGGGTGTAACAAAATTAAATTTTAGCAATGCATTTCAGATACAATTCTTTCGACTCTTTATGAACGCATAGCGCTTTAGAGAATTATCGTATGACATCTCAAACATGTATACGATTTCCTTATTTAACTTTTACTATCGTGCTAGCTTGTTCACAAGAAACTGCTGGGCAATATCATCTTTCAAAGAAAGGTCAATCGCATACAGCCTTCACATTTATTTATAATGTCAAAGATTTAAATACTGAAATATAGGTAGGTAGGTAGGTAGGTAGGTAGGTAGGTAGGTAGGTAGGTAGGTAGGTAGGTAGGTAGGTAGGTAGGTAGGTAGGTAGGTAGGTAGGTAGGTAGGTAGGTAGGTAGGTAGGTAGGTAGGTAGGTAGGTAGGTAGGTAGGTAGGTAGGTAGGTAGGTAGGTAGGTAGGTAGATTACTAATTAATTGTTAAATAAGGCTTCAGATCTTACAAGTAAAAGTGTTTTTGTCGTAATGATGTTTTGCTTTCAAGTAAAATAGACGTATGAAAACATTTTTCCAGCAGGCAACAGCCGGTCACTATTTCATGAACATGTACGAAAAGAGTGTGTTGATAGATTTCTGATTTATTTCCAAAAATAATCAAGGTTCATTGTTCATAATTACATCCTGGGATTCCTTCTAAAACAGTTGACGTTATTTTTAAATTGATATTTGACGATTTGGATAACTCCTTCTGAACATTCTATGTTATAAGGTTAAAATATTATAACTGTTCTGATATGTTTTCTTTGGCTTTAGTTGTTTCCGTTTGCCATGCCTTTATAATCTAATGGCGTTCAAGAGTTTCCAACCTGTTTTAATGGTGTACCAAATCACGTCACTAGTGATAAGGCATGTACGTCGTTACTTATGACAAAGCTCTTATAATACATCTTTGCTAGTATTTTTGTTTTAAATAGATCTACTTCCTTCATTACTTATACACTGTTGAGTTGCCGAGACATTAATCGATTCTGTATACATGTACTGCACATATCCCTTACCTTCAATTTAGTTGCTGCTTTATATTTTGTATACATGTAGGATATATGTTGTAATTGCTTTACTCGATGTACATGTATACTTATAGTTGTCTTACTATCACATATTTGCAATATATGTGACATTAGAGCGTTCTCGGTAAATTGTTTAAAAATCCCGCAGTGTGTCCATTTTCAGACTGCCCGTCATAAAGCGGTGTAACTGTTGATCTTATCTGTTTATATTGTAATATATATGTATATGGTATGTTGTCCCGTTTAGATTTTACTTGCCTGTTTGTTTGTTCCCAATTGAAAAGGTGCAATTGCTTTATCTTGGGATCCAGAACTTCAACAACGTCCTCGAACAAACTGTTACTTTTGAATGCTAATTATTTGCTTGTTTTAAAGCAAGTATTGCCGACTGTTTGAAAGAAGGCAGAATAATCGATAGAAAGAATATCATTAAGAGAGTGTAAAAAAAACCAATTGTCTGTATAATATCACTCTGGCTAAAAGTTAAATCTGTAAACATGATTTCTTTTTACAAGGCTGTTTACAACATATCTGCACAGTTGATTTCCACGAGAATATCAATAGCTTGTATATAGAGAGTGCTTTCTCATTTAGTGCTGATATTCTCAAGTAGGAACATACATATATTCGAGTACATGTTAATACATAAACATGTCATGAAATATCTACAATTGCATTGGTTAAAACATTAAATTCGTTTTAAGTATGTTGTTAAGGCATTAAAAATGAACATCTTCAAACATTAAGTGTACAAACTTAGCACGCAAATATTACTCTGAAAATCACAGCTACAAAATAGGATACGTTTTTATATAGCAACCTACAATAATTAATCTATGTATGCGTCGAACACAATCATTTTTGTAATTCTGTCTTCAAGGAAAAAGTTGTTTTCATCAAAAAAGTGGAACGTGAATTCATTTCCTAGCCCACAGACGGATAAGGATCCATGAAATAACCTTCACACAAAAAGGGAACATGTGCCTCTTATAATGCATTCATTGTGCAAGTTTCACTCCTATCTAGCTTATGATGTATTACAAGTTAGCATGGTGTTAATTATTTACTAGTGGCTACTGGTTTGATATCCCTTTAGCTATGATTGTTCTGTAATTAAAATCAATTAAGTGAGTGCTTTATGCCTGCGTACATTATTTGCACGGTTGCAAAAATGTTTTAGATCGCGTCAGAGCATTGGAGTAACGACATGTTGATTGGCGGAATTTCTCCTATATACCGTTAATTAATTTACATTGATGTATGTTTCATGATATTTCGTGTTGCACACTAGGAAGAGAAAGCAACTTTTAAATAGACATATATTTTATGGCAAAACATGGCAAACTTAGATAACGTTTGATAATAAAATAAGTATGTTAAATGAAACCTCTGATTTATTGTCCTCATTTTAAATTTTACAATTATTTTACAACATAAGAATGTTTCTTTACACTCCAGGAACCTAAAGGCTTTAAGACTAATGCTACAGTTATATAAATAATAACGTCTCGTTTTCTGTAAATGCTGATTGTTTGACAATGTAATTAAAACACAGAAGCTGGAACGGGGATTTAATTAAAGTGCTGAATAGACTCTAGTGTTTCAATTATTCAAAATCAAGATCTAAGTCTATGTGTATAAAACGTAAATGCGCTTACGATCAATAACGGCTCAATACAGAAGTTTTTAAGAACTGCGTACCACGTTAGCGAGAAAATAACGACATGTGCACGTACAACTTGTTGGAGGTGTCAAAAAACTAGTCTCTTCTTAACATTCGGTAGTGTATAATACTGAAACAGACAGACGCATATGGCAATGGATGGGTTTTAACAGAACACTCAACTCTTGGCACGTCAAAATCATTTGTTTTATAAAATTACGAAATGTCATTAAGTTTGACGGCATTCAAACTTTGCTTAATATCACCAATGGTTTTGGTGTTGTTTGGGCGGTTTATCATCTGGCAAAATAATGTATCGCTATTAAACAGAAGCTTGATAGCGACCTTTGATGCTGCGCCAACAAGCTTCGCACAAATGCCTTCTTGTTAAAATACAATGCGTTTAATTGATCTCACGATCCATAACAACTGGCGGCAATACATGTAATTAATTCAGTGCGGAGCAAGTTGATTGTTGACACATTCATGACACCTGCTTATCCGTTGGAACTAGGTCGAAACGAAAACAAATCACACATACGTGATTTGCCTGTACGCCTAGAAGCATGACCACCGACCGGACCTGGTACCGCAATCGGTAGAGCGTTGGCTCTAGGTACGGAAGGCCCCGGGTTCGATCCCGAGCCGCGACATACCAAAGTCGTTAAAATGGTAGTGGTATAGCTCCCTTGCTAACGCTCAAGCAAATATAAGGATAGTTCCACGACTGGTTGGCCCGGTGTCAGAATAATGTGACTGGATGTTGTATCATGCCAGGTGTTCACGGCATGATATACACATTGAAGGCAACACTATATCTGCTTGGACACCGTCTCCTGATAACTGAAATACTGTTAGTGGGACGATAAACCAAATTAACAAACAAACAAGACCACCGACTTTACCGAAGAATGCGAGATTTAATAAGCCAACGATAAGCTGGCTGTTAGCTAGGAATAGGTTAAGGTAACATTGCCTGACAATATTCATTAATTTTGCATTTCACCTTCGTATTCGATTTTCGAACTGTTGATACCATTACTATTGTCTTGCCGATTCTCTAGTTCATTTGTTAAATTATAGAATAAACATTAACACCGAGTGCCCTACTTATTCATAACAAACGATGCTGCATAACTTTTTTAATTTATATATAATCATTAATTGCATTACCCTACTTTCACATACAACTCGGCATTTCCTACCACTTTCCATTTGCCAAATAAAATGGGCGTTTGCATGATTGGCCAGAGGCAGATTTTCTGGGAAAAAAGACACTAATAAAATATATTATATTATTACATGTACTTAATTGGTGTTTGTAAAATATCCGTAAACTGTCAATTGTGAATCATTATTCGTTTGCTAGCAGCGGACACACGAACAAGACGGCAGAAAAAAACCCGTGAGGACTTCTCGTTTATTCTATAATATAGTGATCAGGTTTCCAAATGTGTGTTGTGTGATTAACAGCAATGACGATTTCATGACATCGTTGAAATAATTATTAATAGTTGAGTATGTAGAGAGTTTTCACTGAATGTAAGTGGTAAAGTTTTATCTTGTAATAAACAAAGCAATTCTTAACAATACAATATACGAAATCAAAATCGCCAAAGTCACAGTTCCTTACAAAGATATAATAACATTAAACCGCATTGTAGCCGCAATTTTTGATGGCTCAGTGTTCAGTTTGTTGTGAGATTTTGTCTGGTCTTATGTATAAGCTAACTTCAAACGTATATTCATATTTATATGCACCATGTCAACCTGTCACGATTGCCCCTAAGAAATTAAACACATATAGGTATCTATTCATCCATTGGGATGGTATTAAATACTCTATTCTTCATGTGATGTTCATTGTCGGCTTATTAAACGACGAAAATGATTCTCGAGCTAGTTTTTCACGGATTATACTTTAATAATAATAATAATAATAATAATAATAATAATAATAATAATAATAATAATAATATATTTATAAACTGTATCACTCACTACAAACCTTCTGTTCTATTCTATTCTATTCTACAATTTATTGCGTGCTTCTGAAAATCATTATCACTAGACGCGGATCATTCTAACAATTAATAACGTGCATTATTTGAACATATTTTGTTTTTTAAAAAAAATTAACAAGGAAAGAATCTCATTTCAGGTCTAGGGCTTGAACCCAAAACCACCCGATCTCGAGTCCATAAACTTAAACTCTTGACCTAGAACACTTCAGCTATGTTATAAATGCTTTCTTGGTGTGTTTCAAACGTTGCTTTAATGACCATCCAAATCACTTATAAGATTTTTTAAACTTGTCATAACGGGTCTAAGGTCTGAATTCGGAACCATCAGATCCCAAGTCTACAACCTTAACCTTTTAACCAAGAACACGTCCAGCATATTATTAATTCTTTCTTGGTGTATTGAACCTTTCTCCTATGCAAGTGAATTAAACATCCAAATATTTAATAAGATCCTTTTTAAAACGTGTGACGGGGCTATGGATTAAATTTGAAACCCTCGTATCCAAAGTAAAAAAAAACATAATCTCTTGACCACAAACACGTCAGAGATGCTATAAAAGCATTCCTGTGCGCTGGCAGCACTGAAAATGCCATTTTTAGATTTGCGGGGACCTTACAGAAATCGGTAATGTATCTTTACGTCTTGCATAAACACTGCATCTTAAGTCAGAGTTTACCATGCATACTAAATAGACCGTGCAGACTTTTTTCTATTGCAATAGACTATTTCGTTACTAATAGGTAATCTCAAGTTGTTAACATGTAGTCCGAACATCAAGAATTGTACCGAAGCTCATTCCTATCAACTTTCGTGAGTAAAGGCGAAGATAATCTCCATTTACATTTACGTTAAAGGTTTGTATATAAAAAAGAAATAAACGCAAATCTCTCGTTTTTACCATGTTTTCATCAAAGTTACAGACGAGGTGGCAAGCCTAAAGGGATGGTTACACTAAATACCGACGGAAGTAGAATGTGTGACATGGACGTTTTCTCGTAAGTAACAGTCTGTTGCTATGTTTTGGCATTTAATTTCCTATTTTGAAGATAATCTTAATCTTTTGGTGTCAAAAGCAAGCTGAAACCGTGAAGAATTAAAAGCAAGCAAAAGTTTTGATCACCTATGCATAATAATGGACTGATCCACTGTGCATTCTATGAAGCAGTAACTTCTTACAAGTTGCAAACCTTGGCTTATTTCTGGGTCTTTCTGGTAGACAATAAATAGCTCGTTTCACCTATATATGGTTAGGGGGGTCCATCATAACTTGGTCATGGTGCGATTTGTTTCCACCTTTTCGCGATTCACTTTAGAGTATAGAACAAACCTATTAAGTTGCGTATAATCTAAGTATGCACCGGAAGTAGTACCTGGGTAACCCCTGACAGTTTTGTTGTTGTTGTTGGGGATATTTTAAGATTGATACTCTCGTTTTGTGACTGTATTTGCTATAATTAAGATAATTTATTGCAATTTGGGGCAAAACAAAGCTGAAACATTGTAGAATTATGGAAATGAAAATTAACATGCTCAATAATGGACTGATCCATTTAGACCGGTACTTATCATTTGATTGAAAATATGCGGCTATACTACGCAAAATCTCCGGTGTATTTTCAGAGGAGGATAAACGTCTTCGCGACATACCACTTTCCTTTGCAAAGGCCCTTTTATTAGATAATGCATTGTTCTTTCTCACAATATATAGTTTAAGGGTTCCTAAAGAAACGGTTTGCTGCAAAATTGCTTGCAAATTTCTGTGAGCATTCAATATATATGCGTCGCCTCCAGCACGTCGCCAATTACACCAAATAATACACCAGACTTAAAGCATAGCCTCGATGGACGTGCACATTTCTTTCGTACAGTCTCTTTCCATTGTCAAAATGCTTTTTAAAAAAAATTATTTTAAAAAGGATTGCAATTGTTGGATACTTTGGACAACAAGTTGATACATATTCTTTACTGAAACAACATATGTATGCGTCCTCCATTTAATATAATGTTAGACAAGCTTGCAAATAGTAAGCATTGTTACCAACTCTCGCGTATTCCCTTCTTCGGTGCAATACTATTAAGTGATTCTAAAATGCAATACAAATGCATTGCATACTGATCTAAGTCTGCCAGAATTTATTTCCTTGTGCAAATATATAATATGTTTGTCACCCTAATACCGTATTATTAAGTTACCATGGACACGCGCAATTAAACTGTATTTCCATGTATAAAACCGGGAATAACGTATTTAATGATTTATAAATCTATTCAATTGAAACTCGAGGTATTACTTAATCAATGTTTACAGATCTGGCATAAACGTGCTGCTTCCTAACAAAGCCATAAACAGACGGACAAGACATTCCATTCATCATTTCGAAATCCTAGGAGGATCATAAAGACCAGCTTTCTTGGAATACAAACACTATTATTTTCAATCACTGAGTGAGAACAATCATTGTCATTATCATCATCAGGGAAGTTTTTTGTTTTTGTGTGTTTATTTATTTTTAAGTGCATCATAGCGACCGAATTATGATCATTATGACGAGGTAAAACTATTATGGTGGAGGAATACGCCAGATAATTTTGGGGGCAGAACCACTGGCGCACCGCAAGTCAGCTAAACAAATAAACTCTTTGTCCCGAACCGGACTCGAGCCCACGCGAAGTGAGGCTAAACGGTCAGTTAAGTTGCAAGTCCTTGACTCTACAATTACGCCACATGCGCCCCTTCTTAGTAAAATAGAACTAACAAAAACAAATATATATGTATGAGAAGATGAAGCTAAATAGTTTAGTGACGATTTTATTCTATTCTTCTTTATGAAAGATAAAAATAATCACATTATAAAGTCGGTTAATAGCACAAACGTACACCTCAAGAAAATGCAAGCGTATGATTTACGAAAACTTTAGATCTTACTCAGATATGAACTTTAACACTGTTAAATATCAGATTTGATATTCTACTAACACGCTGCCTTGCTCATCTATAGACTCCGTTCACTTATAAATGTACGATCTCCCAGGTAACCGGTGTTTTTGAATGAACTGCCCCGCCCCAGCGTGATTAAGATGAGTGCATCTTAAAGATATTTAGCTATTTTAATGGTAGAAATTTATACCTGTAAAGTATGTTAATTGCAGGTCTACTTCTGCATAGTTTACAAGGCTTCAGTGACATACTTAGGAAATAGGAGTCTCGCTAACTAATAGCAGTACAACAACCTCATGTGAATCAAGCTTGCATGTCTTACGATCATTTCATGGTCTACAAATGTAAATGGATTGCGACTATTCCAACTGTGTTGTCACAACATGCTGTTCGCTTTGTACATCTCAAAATTGACACAGCCTTATGTCTTTTAGATCATTTTAGTCAAGAATATTACAAGAAGGAAGCCCTCTGCCTATAGATGAATGGTGTTTTACCAAAAACCTGCAAAAATATTTAATTTATGCCAAGAAATGTTCAACCAACAATTATTTCACCAGTTTTGTGAAAGTCTTGTTGAAAGTAATTTGTACAAATCTTGATTATGGACAGTGTCTTATCGAACGCTTTAAATTATCTTGCATTAATCCTTTGTCATGTATTTTTTCTAACTATTTTAATATCTAAGAAATATTACACAGTAATTCTACAATAAATAACACGCCCTTTAAGCCTTTCCTTTCTGATCTAATACTGAAAAACTAAACAATTAATTTGCCAAAAATTACTTTATAAACATAATTAATCGATTAGTCGATAGATTAATATAAACAATGTATCGATTGTCAATAAAACATTTTAAGAAAACTCTTTTTTGGGAGGGGGTTGGGGGATCGGGCCGGGATCCGGTTACCTTCGTTGTTACATGTATTATGCTTAAAGAAAAATACTTTTTACAATGTTCGCGGTGATTATATGTGTTTACATCCACTGGTTCTTCTTCACAAAAGATACGATATAGCGCATGGTTCTTTCTGCCACAGAAATACCAAGGTCCTATAGGAATCTAGCCGAAGATGTCACTGTTTTAGAGGTAACACCATCCTTAAGGGATCCATATCTGTTTACTTGATTATTGAAGTTTGCTCGGAAAAAAAGGCAATAAATAGGTATATTTTGAAAAAAATAAGCGTGTTGCAGAAACAGCAATAAAATAGTATTATACATGAAAGGCATTACAAGATATAGTTGTACACTCTTGTGTTTTTTTAAAAATAAATCCTTGAGTTATAACTTTTCTCTGCAAAGGTCCACTTGTGAAAAGCTTATACGTTTGTTTTTCTTGTGTTTTTTTTTTTTTCCTGTTTCATCGCACGGGCACAAGTATGGCCATATTGGCGACGTCGAGCTAATTACTGATGAACGAAGACCCAATGACATGCCAAACGTCGGAATAACTGAGTTATTGGTTGATAAGATTTTTAACTTTTAAATAACGCAATGCATGTACTTCAATCGCTGGAAGATACAGTTCATTTGCAAAATATACCTGTAATGCTGTTCATGCCGTGATTACAGTAACAAATGAATTCGTTTGTACGTCATATTTATAAGTTGCCTATTTTATACTTTCGATTACATAGATTGAACATTTTATTTTGACAAATAATGTGATTGAAAATGTGACTTAATATATAAACCTTAAGAAAATTCCTTGAGTATTAAACCAACAAATATTTACATCTACATGATTATATGACTGCGCACATACAACATACATACTTGTACATACTTTTTTAAATAGCGAAGTTTAAAATAAATTGCAAAACATATAAATATAAATATGTATGAGTATGTGTGTGCATTTATTTGTCTTCTTTGTTGTAATAGTTTTTCATAACAAGTTTAAGTAAACTTTACTGAAAAAGATTTATTTGTTTAATACTTCGACATCGGTCAGAAAATTGAAATGTACATCAACATATGTTTTATAAGAAAAGTTAAACAATATATTCCATGTTGATGATCCAATGCTTAATTGCAAAACATAAAAATCATTTACAAACTTAGAGATGTTCATGTGGACTGAAACTGAAGAGTTCAAGTGTTTCTTATCAATGCCGGACACACTCATCTGAAACCGTATGATTTCTGTGTTATATTCCATTGCAAAAGAATTACATCCTAAATACTCTGATTCGTTGCAGCAATGCTAAAATAAAACAAATGATATAGTTTACAACGGTCACTATGACGGAAATCAATCGCAGCGACACAACTAAGGTCATTTTAACGATGCCAACTATTGTGTGCGACGGAAGAACCCCAGATAAATGTTTAGGTAGAACAGATGTTAAAAAATCTCATATTAAGTTTGTCGGTCCGTCCAGGACTTCAAAAGTTACTTACTTAAACGTTTATAAAAGAGTGTGTACGCCGATCCTTTATCTTAGAATGCACAAATCAGCACAAAACTGTTATGTGTTCTCTAAAGAGCCAAACAAATGTCAAAAATCCTGGATAGCATCCAGATACATCCATCGTATTCAATGGGTCGTGTCATCAGTCGGGCATTGATAATCGTTACATGCCTATTTGCATGTTAAGGTATAGTCTATGTTTCCCATCAGTCCATTGATTCCTTTCTATTCTTACATTCACATGTATTGACAATGCTAAACGTCTGATTTAAGGTGGATTTCTTAATCTTCATACCCAGTTATCCACGAAAGTCTCCATGCTTATGTTTGTTGTAGATCGTTATGCTAAAGGATATTGTCTGTTTGCTGCCGCGCTCTCTTGACTGCTTGTGTAAACTAATTATTGGCTTGGCCTCACACCAAAGAATTTGGAAAAAAGACAGCTACACAAATAAGATCAGTCATTCCAGTAAGTAAACACTGTCGAGATATGTAAATGCAAATAAACAAGAATGCATCCTTAGAGAAGGTGTGCAATCGAAACTACAAGTGGGTAAATATGTACAGTTGGGTTAGCGGAAGGATAAACATGATTTTATGATATTGGCAAGCTTGCATGTCGATGTCATTCACTCTTGTGGAGGATTAACAGAAATGCCGATGGAAATCCTACGTTATTCTTCCAATGATGGGTGATGATTACAGGAGTACGATTAGGCTTAACCTTATATCGTCGGGGCGGTGGTTGTTCATGAAAGAAAATAAAACACAATTAAAAGTTGCATACCACTAATTAATGTAAATGTGTTATTTTGTCTTTGTTACGCTGCAGCAACAATGTATATAGTAACACTGACTTGATACAACTCTTAAAACTAATTGAGATATATGATTGCAAATTTACACACACACACACACACGCACACACGCACGCACGCATATACACGCACGCACGCACGCACACACACACACACACACACACACACACACACACACACACACACACACACACACACACACACACACACATATATATATTTATTTATTTATATTTATTTATATTTATATAAATGTATGTATATGATAATTTTTAAGTATATTATGGTTTATATGGTTCAGGTCCAAGTCGGAAGAAAACAAGTGTAAAATGGTGTCAGCCGACATATTTTTATCTTAACATATATTTCTTCCCATAATTATACCTTTGTAACCCAATTATGATCATCATTGTATCATATCAACACACCCATTTGTTTGACCGTTTACATTGTATTACACACCCTATTTAAAAGCTCACTGTGTATGTAACGTCGACATGGAAATATAATGCACTGTCTCTAGCAAACCACTTCTGGCACATGCTTCAACATTAATAGATCATTACTTTAGAGAGAAACAGTTTAATTGTGTAGTAAGCATCTATCGTTTCTATGAAGCCATCCTTCTTTTCCGGGTAGTTATAATAGGCAAACTGTTTGTGTCCCTTGTCTTACAGAAGACAGTAAATACACCAAATTCAGTTTGAGTTTTTGTCATCCAATGTGATCTTAAAATGCATTTAAATGAGCATTGGCATGCAGTTGTGCTATGATATAGTATGTAATAAGTATACTATAATTGTACGTTGACATACAAAATCGTTTGTCCTTCATAAATTGACCAATGTGTTGTTTAATTCTAACATAAATGCCCGGCAACCATAGTATTATAATGCAACATTCTGTAAAGTGGATTATGCTAAAAAGATGCGTGTGACCACTGAATTCGTGATAATGTATAAAGCAATTGCATTGCTCAGATCTATCATTTCTAATTTTATAAGAATATATGTGCAATCATTCATCTATTGCAGAGTCGTAATTCAGAGAGTGTTAATCCGTTAAGCATCATTTTAGTAAAATCATTTTATCTTAAAAAAAAAACTCTCAAAATGATAAAGGATTCTGCCATATCTCTTATTATTAAACTCTAAACAATGTGTTTTACTTTTGTTGTTATTGTTTTGTGTGTTTTTATTTTTATTTATTTATTTATTTATTTATTGCAAGCTCCGACAACATGGAACAATGCGCTATCCCTGTGATGTTACCTAGATCAACATATCGTGTACCATTCAGTACATTGAAAACAATGTCAGGGAAACCTCCGACTCATACAGTTCTATCAATCTCACCATTTGGGTAGGTCACACGTTACCACACAGGCATCATTGCGGACAATAAACGTGAGTGTTACCCTGATTTTTAAGTTAGAAACATATTAGTTAGCAAATTATATTGTTTTTTTTTTATGATTGATATTATTATTTAAACAGATGTGATTAATTTTATTAATATATGTAAAAAGAAATGTGTGTCTAACATTAAAATTTACACCAGATATATCTCCGGTGGAAATCACATTACTTACTGCATATTGGGTTTTGTTCAACAGATTTTATTGTTCTCATAGTTCCAAAATGAGAGCCTGTAAGACTACATAATACACGTTAACTTACCCCCGAAGTAAAACGAAGTCATTTAAAAATGTAAATATAATTAATATAAAATAGAAAACAAAGGTATGTAAATGAGTAAATAACCAATATAAATAAAATAAGTGGTCTAGATTGTAAAGTGATATTTTACAACTGTTTACTGGGCGGTATCGCTTACAAAGCTATTAGAAAGCTGGAATTCGGAAGCACACTGGATTGACCCTGCATGACTTCTTGACTACTCACGGTCAGTTCAACCTGTCCAGGAAAAAATAGTGCGGGTACAGAACAAATATGTATGTCTAAGGAGACAAGACACGTCCAGGCATGCTTCAAATGTTAATAGTGTTATTGGTTTAAACTGGAAGTCCATTCTATTGTGTAATTTAGATACAATCGCACACTCAAAAATCAGACTCGCGTCTCATAATATTGAGCATTGAGTCTAAGCCATGTATGTACGTCCCACTGACGCAATTATGTTCATAGTGGCGAGGCCTAGCTAATTATTGGTGGAGAAAGATTCCAGGTTAATGTTTGGATAAAACCATAGGCGCACAGCAGGTTAGCTTGAACGATCACCATATGAAAGTTCTCGTCCCGACAGGGACTCGAATCCACGAGAGGCTACGGAGTTACAAGTTATAATATTGTACTCAGAAACATTTGTGTCTACGGAACAAGACCTCAAAGATGATGAAGATGATTATTATTTGGGTTAAGAAGTTTGGGTCAACTGTGCGAGGTTAGAGCTCTGTAAAACCGGTTTAAGCACCCCAGTCGGTCCATATTGCCGACTGACCGTTCCAAGGCGGTAACTGTCGGGTTTTCTCTTTTCCTTAAATGACTCATCACAGATTTGTTCTTACTTTTCGTTTGGCTTGCATTTGAAATACCTTTGTTCTGTGCCTTTTCGAAGTTTGGTATATGTTGCAATACTCATAGGACTTTGTCATATCTTCTTATTAGCCAGGACAAACATTGAGATATAAGGACAAAGCTAGATTTGTTGTGAAGGTAATTGAAATTTTAAAAAACTGACATAAATGTACCAAATGATAATATACCAACGATCACACACTCCTAAACACCTACATACTCATTTAAAAATGAACAGCGAAAATTACGTTCTCATTGCTCATTAGGATTATTTAATACTTCTTGTATGGCATGGCAACATTTAACTTGCACTCATAATATTTCGACAATGCAATCGTATAATCGCGAAGATTTTAAGGTCTTGTATAATAAAAAGCACAAACATTATAGACTTAAGAGGGTTCTTTCACCAGTTGGTAAGCCGCTTATCCGCATACGGAAACATTAGAATATGCTGGTTTAATGTTGCCTAATTATACCAGTTCTCCCTCTCATGTGAACATTAAAGTGACATTGTTGACTTAAACGACGTCATTTTTTCCCTTGTGCTGATTGGGACATTACATCTAAGTATATGTCATAGCTTAATATGTTTGGTGCCAAATTTATAAATTTATTTTTACTTTCTCTGTCATTGAGAACCTCAAATGAAAGTGTGGCTTTGGTGCTCTGTAGATCATTTGAAGTCGGTTCTTTCACAGATTGGCCATTTAGATACGGTACCACCTTGGTTTTTTCTTTTTCTTTTGGTACAAATATCTCGTCCCATTTTTTTGGTCTTTAAATTGAACTTACCTATGTATATGTTTTAGGTATGTTTACTTTAATTGACTGTGTAATACTCAAGGAACATTGTCATGTTTTATTTTCAAAAATAATGTTATGCAGGAAAAATCGAACACACAATGCGATTATATATCTACTAGTACTCAGACACGTTAAAACAAAGTGTTTATATTGATTACTGATATTATTTACGGCATTATTTAAGTGTTGGAATGAATGTTAAACTTCCTTGTGAATACAATAAAATGTTATCATTTCCACCAACATTGCATAAAAACATGTACGACGCTTACAGAAGTATACACTTGAGCTTAAAAAAGTATATTCGCTTCATTTATCATCTTTACCTGCAATAACATTGAATAAGACTAACTAGTTTATTCAAACTTAATGATGTGTAATACATGTATAACGGAATGTGCTTCTCTACTGAAGCGGTATTGAATACAATGGTTACAGGAACTAATTTGAATTAAGAAGTAAATGTTAAAATAATATATTAACGAATCCGTATATAAAGTTTGTTTAATTGAAAAGAAGTAATTACAAACTGTAACTTGGTAAAATGTGTGTCATTTCGATACTGGTAAACCTTGCTTTTCTACAAGTATTCAGTTGCCAATACTGGGCACTATAGAATGTTTTTCTTACTTATTTTTGTAAAACAAATGGACAGGTACAGCTTAAATCCTATGGGAAACCGTGTATTTCTGCTAGCCAGGCAATATTTGCTATTACTAGATTTATAAATTTTCAAAATATTGAACGTATTTACTTCGACAAATATTCAAAAACTCGAACACCGTAATATTACAATTCTCACAACGTAAAAGTATAAAGCCAGTTTTTTTAATATATAGCGATAACATTTATGGTCATTTATGTTGTAGCAACTATGATTCGGTAGGATTTCCTTTGCATAGCTGGTTAGCTGGAAGACCTTCCAACATGCAAGTTCTTGCCATTATTAAGCACAATAAATGTACATGCAAAACATTACAAATACTGTTTGTTTCGATAGGTTTGCTTAAGAATAGGATGTACTTTAATCATCTGGGTTTGTTCCTTTGAGAAATATGTTATGTTTAACGAAAATTAATAGACATTATATTGCTGCAAATTGCTCTTCTACGCAATTTTCTTCTTTCTTATGATTTAATTGTTAGATAATTTCAGAGAGAAATAAACTCGATGAAGATTGTTTTCGTTTTCCGTGAAATATTACAGCTATGCACCTCTGTGCAGAATGCATTTCTTATAATTGACAATTGAATTGTCATTATGATCCATTCTTAAAAAGGTTTAGCTAAGATATTACTTGGTTTGTTTATAACTTTTAAATTAAATAACTGACTATTGTGGGCATTAACTTACCATAAAACACTTAACTGCACGCGCTCATGCACAGTGTGCTAACCAACGCCGAAATAGATTGACTTAAAAACATTTTATTGCTTTTAAAACATATGGAATGTTAGACATTTGCATATTGATGTACCATAAAACTAGACTAGTTTCGGTATTAAATGTTTTTATGGAAGATTTTAACGTATTAATTCTAAGAAGCAGTTCTTTCCTGAATATTGGATTGCTGGTTTTAGAAAGAAAGATCTAACTCTAAATGTTTGAGTATAATTCTAGTCTTCCATGAAAGGTAAATATAGTATAAACAATAAATGAAAAGATCATTTAGAGTTTTATGTTCTTTTAAAGTATGTGTTTGCCAGTCATCTAGTTAAATTCAATCATTAGTCGGACATTCATGTGTGGATGAACTAACGTTATTGGCATTTTCTTGTTGAATCATAGTCATAGTTGGTAATTTTATGGTGTGACTCTCAACGATTGAGACAATAATTGGATAAAGCTGCTAGATCCACAGAATCAACATGTTGCAAATAAGATTATTTCGCTAGCCTTTGGTTTATCCATCAACTACAACACAAATTATTACAAACGTATGGGAATCGCAGACACTAAGGTTATTGGAAGAAAAATGTTATCAAATAATTTAAGCAGAGGTGGCTCCGTCCTTCGTTAGTAGACATTGCCAAAGCATTTTTCGGTTTTCAATAAGTATAGCAAACTAACGGTATTTAAATTGTGGTAGATTCTATTCATGGTTATTTTCATAAGTCTTGAACAAAGAATATGTTTACATTTTGAAATCTGAAAATACTCTGAACTAACACAGTAGCGTGGTTCCATGATATTTTCTTTTTCATTATTTTAATTTTCTAATATATTGAGATGGTTATATATTATTTTGTCAAAGGCTATTCCCTTTATAAATATCTGCAGCTAAACCGATCTTTCAAACGTCATTAAATCTGACAGCAATACCGTGTTTAATCGAGCACTGACAAAGCGTACATTTTACGGTGAATAATAAAATCCGTCTGCCATTTGATGTTTTACATGCATCTTTACCCAGATATCCACCTTCAAAGATGCCACAATTAATATTTGACACGATTCTATATCCCTTACATAACTTAAACAATTTGAATACAATGCAGTTTGTGAACATGACAACATGCAGTACTACTATATACAAACTGTAACAGCAATGGCTGCCAGTTACATGTGTGTTTGTAAATATAACTTTCGATGAATAGAATCACTGGAAAGTCGTGTGGATTCTTTAAAAATAAACGAGCGTCTACCGGAAGTACCAACTCAGGCAGCAGCTTTTAGACTGTCTTAGAAGAGTTTAGAAATGGGGACACAGGGACTTTTCTTACACCCAGACAAGTATAAGTAACTGGAAGTAAAAGAACATATATTTGTAGAATATACGTTATTATATTAAGATAACGTTAGGGAGAATTTGATTAAGTTGACTACTTTTTTAAAATATATAATAAGGTATTAAAGGTGGCATCCAACAGTTGGATCCAAAAGATTTTATAATAACCAAATACGTCGTTGGCACCTAAAAAGGTCTTGCAAAAAGCTGTTATTCGATGCCATAGATCTGTGTGAACCGTCAAGGATAAATCCCTACATGTGTTTCCTACCCAAACCACGCTGCAGATTTTGCTATTTTAAACTGAGAAAACTGCGTGACCACCTGCATTGATAAAGTCAACCGAGTAATCAACTCTGGCGTCGATATCCCTAATTAGCATAGACCAGTATCGCGTTTGAACATTTAGAGAAATTCTTTCGGGATTAGAACAGTCTGACAATAACGGTAGTGCTAAAATCGTCTTTATTAAGGACTAAAGTATGGGTTTATGCAAAAGTATTACCACATTCCCCAAAGCGAAACTTAGATATTGGTACATGTGTTTAATATATCCTAGCGTCAATAGTTTCGGCGCCATTAAGCCACTTATATATTTTCTTGCGATGTGAACTTTATTGAATTAGAATTTAACTGTCATAAACATGTCAAGTAAGCCCTTGCTTATAAAGTAGTATCATTTTTTTACGCGTGTATTTAAGGTTTTTGTTCATGATACAGATTGTTTACAAAAAGCAGTCAACCGCCATTACGTTTTGAGAGACACTAGAAACGACGCCTTTGATTGGTTGTTCTCGTTGGTAGTAATTTATTACTTGGAAAGAAGTAACGCGGTGTTCATTTAGTCTTTGTTGTTTCGCATACGGAATAGCAATTTATAAATGTTGGAAAACAAATGGAAAACGGCATGTTTCATATTTTTATTTACATTTTAGAAATAAATTTTCAGCATTCATTCATATAAAATTATATCAAGAACGCAATGTGGACAATTGACTTCATTTCCCCTTCTGACTACTTTCACAGCAGAAACATACGGTCAAATAGACCCAGTGTTTATATGTGTTGCATGCAATCCATTTAACAAACACAAGAGACGTACTCAGGCACACATTTTCTGGTGTAAATAACCCACAAACACAACAAAATTCAGTTCAATTTTCTTCATCCTCCTTAATGTCTGTTTCAACAGGCACTTTGTTTATGGTTTGTAAACTTGTTCTGAAGTACATGGGTGAGAACCCAAGATAATTTCCCACTTTTGGTTTTGCGGGTCCTGATCTTATTGCTTCTGGGTCAACCATCCTACTTAACTTGTGTCTCACTGACGATTCAGTTAGGCCAAACTCTCTGGCAACGGTCTTCATTTGCATCCCCATAGCTTCTTATTAGGTTCATGGCTGTCAAGATGGCGAGTACGACAAGTATTTCTTAAGTGCCTGAAAATATCAATAATAACCTAATGAGAGAAGAAAACCAAGATACCATTTTGAACCTGCAATGCCTAACTTTACTCGGTACTTCGAAAGACGGCTGTACATGTTTCAGTCAGAATTACAGAATCATCGTAATTAACGCGTACATCTTACAAGACCAGCGTTTCTATAGTCTAACATTTTTAGCACATGACTTTCACGTGATTTAAAACATAACGAAATGGGCTTTCTTATACAAGGACGCTTGGTATGCGGTTCATATGAAATATTGATAACAACATGCACACTTTCATTTATTATGGAAATAAGAAACATCGGTAAAATAATGTCAGTTTATTTGAATTTGAGATATCCTTACCGTGGAATATTGGATTTGCCATAATGGTCTGCATGAGCTGTCAGATATGTGCTTGTCAACAAATGTCGCAAGATTACGATAAAAATAACACGCATATTGTTAAATATATAATGATGAATTATCTTTTCATTGAAATATTTATATGTCAGCCGTTTTAAAGCTAAACACATTGGGTGTATTATTTGATAGTCTACACTGCGGTGTAGACAACACGATTGACACGTACAGTAAAACCTCTTCTAAAGGCATCTCTGAGTAGCAACAACCTCTAAGAAGCAACACTTTTATTTCCCAACATAACTTTTGAGTGCTTTTTAAACTCTGAGCAGCACCTTCTATAAGTAAAGGTAAACGGCCATTCAAATTTGTCCCTAAAGGCTGCGATAACTTTTGTTGAGCACCACCTGGGGGCTACTTGAGAAGTTCCACACTTCCGTTAATTGATAAGAAATCTCGGTTGACTGATTAAAAATAGGTGCTAATCCAGTGTCTTTTTGACAGGTAACAAAATAGGTGTGAAAAGACGGATAACCTGGTTTCATAATAGTGTTTATAGAAAGAATATTATCTAGTAATTGGCAATAGTAACTAATAATGTGACTTTGCAGGAAGTGAAAAAGAATGATTGCTTTTTATTTACCGCTTACCCAATTTATGGTGACTAAATATTTATGCATTTATCTACTTTCGTATTTTAGTTCTCAGTTTCATTAATTAACTTCTGTTTTTAAGACATATCAGACTCCACTAACTCTACTAATAAGGTTATTAACTGTGCTTCAAATTACACTGTGTTGGTATAAATGCTCTTCTTTTATTTCAGCAAAAAGTAACTACATTTCGATTACGTGATACCATATTTTCATAATATTTAAACACATCCAGCAGGTGTTATTGAATTAAATAATGTTTTATATGGTATTTTAACTAGGCATCAATCATGAATTCTGCACAGCAACAACTCTCAGCAGCAACAATTTTCTGTGCCTCCGCCAAATGTTGCTGGGCAGAGGTTTCACTGTATATACATGTACATGTATGAAGATTTTGCTTTTAAAGACTTTAATAAAGGGTTTTGATTGTTTCATATATAAATTGTTCGATTTTAGTTTAACCGTTGACTTAGAATATCTATCCATCGAAAATTGTATCCGACTAACAAAGGTAAATTAAGTCTTACGTTAAACGTTGCATTAAAATATAAGTGAATTTGAATAATCTTCCCACTGATAATATAAATATATGGGTGCATTCAAGGACAGTTTGCATTGATGACACATTAAAGACACCTGTTCATTATAATAAACTAATGCAAAATTCAAACAGATCATTTGATAAGATTTTTACCTCAAAGCATTGATCACTAAGGCTACCATTGAATCCAAGCGAGATTCGAGCCGCAGATAAGCTGGCTGCCAACTAATGAGGGATGCGTGCGCTCCAAGCTAAACATCTCGATTAATGGTGCATTTGAACGGCAGTCTGACAACTTCAAAAGGATTATCTTACGGACCTGGTGTTAATATTTCCTTGGATTTAAAACACTTTTGCAGATACCATCGCACTTTACAATTGCAGGGCTGCCCGTTTCCATCAAGTTTAATGTAATCACGCATAGTGACGCAACCACACTCACCACCTTATCATTTTGACAAGCGCTAAATAACGAACTCATCCGAAATTTCATGAAGACAAATATTTTGATTATGTCTGATGTAGATTTCGCTATAATTGTGGCCTCTAGTGTGTTCACTAGCTTTTCTTCTAAGATTTGACCTACTGACCTGCTTTCTCACCCGATGTGAGCCAATAAAGAACTCATGCCAGATTCATGGAAGCAAACATTTTGATCATGTTTTTGTGAATATTGGGCAATAAACGTGACCTCTAGTGTGTTCATAAGTTTTTTTAAAATCAAAAGATTTGACCAAGTGACCTATTTTTGACCCCACATGACCTAGTTATGAAATCCTCTAAGATGTCAGGCAAACATTCTGATCAAGGTTGGTAAAGACTGGGCCATAAATCGGGCCTCTAGTGTGTTCCCAAACTTTTTCTTAAATTTGACCTAGTGACCTACGTTTTGACCCCACGTTACCCAGTTATAAACTACTCCAACATTTCATGCAGGCAAACATTTTGATCACGTTTGGTGAAGATTTGGCCATACCTGATGCCTTAAGTGTGTTCAAAAGCTTTTTTCTAAAATTTGACCTAGTGACATGGTTTTTAATCCCACTTGACCTTATTACGAACTTATCTAAAATTGCATGCAGACAGACATTCTGACCAAGTTTGATGAATATTAGGCTATAAATGCGACCTCTAGTATGTTCACAAGCTTTTTCTAAGATTTGACTTAGTGGCCCTTTTTTGACCCCATGTAAACCAATAACGAACTCTTCCAAGATTGCATGTAGGTAGACATTCTGACAAAGGTTAGTGAATTTTGGGCTATTAGTGTGGCCTCTAGTGTGTTCACAATATTTTTCTATGATTTGACCTAGTGACCTAATTTTGTCCCCACCTAATCCAATAACAAATGCCTTCGTTGATTTCATGCAGCCGAACATTCTGACCAAATTTAGCGAAGATTGGTCTATTAATGTGGCCTCTAGTGTGTCCACAACCTTTTTTTCTGATAATTAACATAATGACTTACCTTTTGATCTCAGGTGACCCAACAATGAAATCCTCCAAGATTTAACGCAGGCAACCTTTCTACCCAAGTTTGATGAAGATTGGATTAAAACTATAGCCTTTAGCTTATTTTTGACAAAGGACACCGGACGATTGCCGACGGGGAATCAGAAAAGCTCACCTTGAGCACGTTATGCTCAGGTGAGCTAAACTGTAACAGTGCTAGACGTATACTTTATGCTCAATAAAATGCAATTACATGTAAGAAAGCTGCATTGGTTTATGTCAACCGGCAGTGGTATATCGTTTAATCAACTTACAAAAACTACATTTGGATAGATAAGGCATATTATAAAACCATCATGTATCACACAGAGTGACATGTGGATCCCTTGAGAGGGGAATACCTTCGGATTCAAATATACGGTATTTGAAATCGTACTTTAGTAAGACAATTTACTCCTCTTCGTCGAAACTTCCCGCGTGCGTCTTTTGTTCGCTGGATGAGGATGAGGTAGGCTAAAAATATTAATAATAAGAGATTTTAAGAATCCATTAAGATATTAAGAAAATAATCCAAGGAAACTGGGACATGTTTAGTTGATTGCTAGTATGGAATCAAAAGCAATATTTCCGAATGAATAGAAAAGAGTAATGTATGTATGACATTTACAATTTTCATTTCTATTTTAATTCACATTCTGTTGCAAAATGAGTTTTCATGATATTTGTTATCGAGATCATACACGATTACGTAAGAACAAACCGACAAGCTTCCTATACATTCCGACGAGAGCGACGTATAGAAATCAAAAGTTAAAAATAAAGCAGCTACAGACCTTTCGAAAAAAGTTATATTTTATATAAGTTTAATTAACAAAATGATCCATGCTTATTTATGGTAAGTGCAAGTTTGCAATGCGCTCGTGCTAATAACCATTTAAACATCCTCCCCAGGAAATAATGCAATACAAGATTGTATATGTTGCCACTTTCGAAGAGACAGAGATGGAAATCTTAAACATGTAGAGTTTCGACAAGTTTTATGAAAAAAAGAACATAACAATTAGCATTTTGAAAACGTATTAAAACTGATGTGTGTGTATTGTCATACACTGTTGCTCTAAAGATCTAAATGTCCCAACAGCGTACTTTAACAAAATGACCGATATATTTATGGACTTGTCGAAACATCCTTTATGAGTACGCTATTATCTTTATAATTGTATACTTTTCCTCTGTTTAAAGGGTTTCCAAAATTATAAGAAACACGAACATTTATAACAGATAAATTATTGTATTTCATGAAACAACCATAAATGAATGATTACATTGCACAATGAAACATCAATGGACATCGTATGAATGATATGATTTCATATGATTCATATGATGGTTTACAATATGTACAGACAATCGTATTAACATACGCATATCACATTTATGCATACAAATAAATGACGTTTACAATATACAGATGATAGTGTCAAATGATTACCCTTAATCGGGCGTTTGCCTTTGATTATGACTCGAAAAAAGGACAATGCAACCAATGGCATAATTATACAAATGAAAAAACAAATAAAGAAATGGATACATACCAGAACTCACATTTGACTAAATATCTGATCTGGTACAAATATAAGAGATTTTTCATAATAAACAACGCCAAATTAACAATCGAAATTTATAGTTGTACTTTGTAATATGTGTGAAATATCAAGTAAGAAGTAAATTACATGTTTTTGGATACTTTTGTGTAGAATGTTCGTCATTTATTCCCATTCATAAATAAATGGGTCAATATGTTTTGACTATGTTTACTTGTAAAATAAAAATATGATTTAAAGTCTATCAGATTTAATATCATGTCGTTAACGGCTTTTTATTTATTACACATAACTTCATTTCACTTTTTCATTTTCCAAAACATAATGGCAGTTATATTGCCAAAATATCACTGTTTAATAAAAGCTTTATTGTTGTTGTTACATATTTAATTGTGCCTAATTGATCGTTTATTACACTGTAGCTGTAATCAGCTTCATAAACCTGTTACACACAGTTGTTTTGAAACATCTAATTAAAACAGTTATCTAGTTCAGTTATGGTGACAGTTCTTAAACCCACTTCTGTTCATTGTATATTGCAATTTCGTAGTAATTCATATCATGGATAGAATAATGAATTGTCTACGCACAAATCAATAACCATGTATTAAACATGTTCGGCGATCATAGGGTCATTTTTCAATAAATGTTGTCTGACTTTACCTTTAGTTCAGTCTTTACATGACAAGTAAAGAACAGTCACGAAGTCACAACCTGGTTTGTTTCCTTACAAGTGAAAAAACGCAAAACGCAACTTGTTTCAAGTTAAGGCACATGTAATTAACTTTGTCATGGCAACCGTCTTTCCCTTATTCTGACTGAAGCAATATTTTCAGAGTGCGAGCGAAATGCGGAATCAAGACATTTTCTTCAATCTGTGGCTGACCAGTCTTGTTGTTCAAATCAAGTGTCAGTCAATATGTTAGACAACAAACCGACGAAGCCACAACTCATTTCTTTAAAAAATCTCAAGTGTGTCACTCCGTTTGGACCTCACTACATTATAATCCTGATAATGGACTGTAATCCGTGACTGACAAGCCCTGGCAAAGGCGTTGGTCTTTAACTCATCTATATGCAAGGGAAACGGCGAGGATAATTACAAGTTTTAAACACAATTCCAAATAAGTTTTTGATGCAGCATTTTGCTGGTTGCCTATATTCATCTGATTCTGGACGCGATTGAAGTCCGTCTCTTCTCCAGGCGCTGGAAGTAAAATATAAATTTGCGTTTGGGTCTATATCAGAAAACAAGCGTTTTATGTGGTGGGTTAATCTGAAAACACACAATTTACATATGCCTTGCAAAATGTAAATTAACTAATTTATACATAAAGCCGACAATTTTAGTTTCTAGTCACAATAAGAACACACACGCCTTTATTATTTTGTCAATTTTCGACTTAAATACGGACTAATACATAAGTTATGTTACACTTTAAAAAGCGTATTTATCTTTTCATTAAAACATATTACATGTTGAATAAAACTATAACAAAAACATTCAATGTAAGTATTAAACAAAAACAACGATCACGTATATTACATTTCAATATCAGCACATTATCAAAAACAGAACAGCGTAACAATAATAACAAAATAATGCAAGAGATGAAAACGACACAGTTTAGTAATAGCGAGTTAGTTTATTTCATGTTAATAGAAGCAGATTGTTGGACTAATTGATAATTCCGCCCCGAAGACTCCAAATTTAATGTATAACATTTATAGCAAAATGTATAGGCTTAACATTTAGCTGCCTTTCATCCAACAATACTACAAAAGAAAACGTTTTCGAAAAAGTTATAATTCTCTATGTATTGTTTATTACTGGTAATATGTCGGTTTGTTTGTTTGTTTGTTTTTTGTTTACGGAAATTTGCAGTTAAGTCTGCAGGAATAAAAAATGCATATTCTTATGTTATCGGCAAATGCATATAACAATCAGGAACACGCGTCAAAAGTGACAACCATTTTTCACGAAGCAAAAAAAATGAATTATATCCACAGAATGATATAATCAGAAGCAGCAAAGTAGTATTGTTTTGACTATACTGACAAATACCGGGTGCAGGAATTATTTTATTAGCAGCAAGGCACGCAAGATGCTCAAGAAGGAATGTGTAGTTATATTGTTTTGAATGCTACTCACCTCTAGGCACTATTGGGTTATTTTTGTCCGCTGAAACAAAACGAAACGTGGCTAATGAAAAAATTGCTAGAAGTTAATAAGCTGAAAGTGGGTGTGTGATAGTAAAAGGTTTAAATTGTATGCATTTCTTACTTTTGACATCCTATTGTTATGAAACATTTATAACATTAACAGCATTGTATTGCTGTATACCTATACCCTTGTTCGCAAGCACAAGGTAACATATCTCACTCCTCAAGATCCACTGCGCAGTGATATCGGCAAACCGTAAATATTAAACAAATATATAGAAACTACTTGCCGAAAGAAAAATGTACATGCATATTGATTATATGTGTTCACATATGCAGATCCTGCAAATGACCTGTATTATGAAGAAAATGTGAAGCGTGTTTTCTATTTCTATAAAATACATATGAAGAACTCAATATGTACATGACACTTTTGAGGATAATTATATCTTTTACATGTATATTATAATTTATATTACATTTCAACGATAAATTCTTTAAAAAGATTTTTTCTTCATAAGCATATAATATTCCTCGAAAAGCTTAAAATAAGTATGTATGTTTAAAAAGACAGAATTCTTCTAGCACGTTATAAGCATGATTTTATTTTAAAAAAAAAATGTTAATCCGTTTGATAAAAAATGTAAAAATGCTAAAACCTTAACTTAATCTTTATCATACAACATAATAATATTTTTGTACCAAACATGGCTTATATAACCTGTAAAGACGTATGATGTGTGTTATTAGCAGCTTTGAACGTTTAAATTTAAAGTGTAATATACAGGGACCTTACAATTCTTTCAGAGGCCGAAATCGGTTTTAAGAATGACACGAGTTGTATTCTTTCCTTCACATGTATTATGTTCAAATTAAACATAACCACAACTTACATAGTGTAAAAATGTTAAACTCTAAATGCATGATGACAGACAAAACACAATAATAATACATACAGTTTAAAACAAGCTGTTATCGCAGTTCCCTAATAATGTTACCTTTATGTTGCCTGTTTAAAAAAATGACAAATTTTCATGTGGGAAAACACACAGGGGCGGATCCAGGATTTCAGAATAGGGGGGGGGGGCCGAGGGAGTAACATTCGGCCGCAGGCCGGAGCTGATCGCGCCGCAGGCACGAAATCCGCGGCGGGGGGTCTGGAGGGGGCTCCCCCAGAAAATTTTGAATTCTAGATGCGCTGAGATGCGATTTCCAAGCATCTGTGGGGCATAATTTCCTTATCTTTTTGCTCACTTTTAAGGGCAAAATACTTTTTTTTGTTGGTCGTCGAAAAATAGGGGGGGGGGGTGGCGGCCCCTTCGGCCCCCCTCTGGATCCGCCCCTGACACATACACGTACACAATTATATCATGAATACTTACAGTTTAAGATATGAACTTTGATACTGTTTACTTTCAGATCCGAGCTTCTACAGACGTAGTTGCCTTGATCATCCATAGTGCTGTATCTAACAATCAGTTCACTGATATACGATCTCTCAGTTAACTCTCTATGTTTCAGAATGTCCACTCGTCCATTCCATCGCGGATGTGACATGTGGATTTTATTCCCATTGAAGAACCAGTCTACTTCATCAGGCGCTCGCATCGTACCCGTAGCATTGCAGACCAATCGTATTTCGCTGAATTGGTTAACATATTCCGTACCCGTAATAACCAATTCTGTAGTAAATAAAATAGAAACCTACCATGAGTGATTGGGTTAACAATGATATATCCATAATTAAACTACGTGGGTTTAATTAAAATATAGTATACTCATTTTTAATGTTGCATATAATTGCTTTCGAAATAAATGACAGAATGGGAAAACATAATGGTGTGTCTCTTAAATGTTTTTGAAAACAAAAACGGTAAGAAGATTAATAATCCTACAAATAAGGCCACTTTTATGTTCAGTTAATGCATTTTTGATAGGTAACACTCACCGTCGATTGGTTTAAATTAATGCAGAGAGCAACCTGGAGCTTTATATTTCTGAATTGTGTCTTGCCTTGTTTTAGATATTATATTGTTTATTATTTTTGGTAACGAATCGTTATATAGTTAAACTCACCGAATCAGTTATAATTTTGTTTTGAGACAAAATATTAAAAAAAATTCTACAGGGGTTAAAAGCCATTCAAAATATTTAACATATCAAATGAAGCATTTACTATAGTCATATTTTAGATAAATAAAAATATAATAGTGAATAATTGTATCACTTAAGCACACCATAATTGTATAACCTCTGTTATAACCTTTAGATTAAATTTGCAAACCTAATTTCACATAGGTATCTTAATGCTTCTTTAACACCTCTAACGATTTTGATATGTGAAGATATGTCTACATTCCTTTTATATAAAAATGATGGGATATGGTGTATCTTTCAACACATCTTTAAAATTTTGGTTTGATCAGTTTTTTGAATTTAAGCAATACAAAGCAACTGCCGCATGTCTCTTTAAAATATCTATTATACTGACCCAGACAATTAAGCGGATCTGTGAAAAGGCTTTGAGACATTGTGTAAGGTTATTTTTTTCATACAAGTTGTCACTGCACAAACTGATCTAGAGAAGGTTACGAAAGTCAACACGTGATATAGAAAAGCTGTACTAAAGTATTTCTTTACATTATTTTGGCAAGAAGATTGACACAAAGGGTAAACTGAGTTGGGGCCCAGTTAAGCTATGAAAATGATAAGCGAACGTCGACACTGCAACACTTCACACACAAATACATTTTGCTTATTGCCATTCAAACCACTGGCTCCGTTCATCTTATGATTCTTAACAAAGAAAAATACGGAATGATCTCCGCTGTACTTACGTGGTTTTAACTCCATAGGTTCTTCTGGAAAAAAAGAGTAAAAATGATATCAAAGCTCAATTTACATAACATCTATTTTTACAGCATAAACAGAAAACAAAATCAAAAGGACCGTATGGAATCGCACCAAAATTGTTTCTGTTTTTAAAGGTGCCACGTGCATGCATGCCTTAATAGATATATATCAAAACTGTTAATAAACGTGTCTGATGATAGCTGCCCGAGGGAAAACTGTAAAAAAGTATATTATTTGAAGTTATCTAAACGTGTACGTATTCCTAGCACTAAGTAACAAATGCACAAATAAAACACAGTGTATTTACAATAAGCATACATATGACATCAGTGAGCATACTGGTCCATAGAAAACGTTAAGCGAGAAGAACATGCAACAGCTTTACAAGTGCAAGTACTTACTTAAAACATTCAGCACTACTCTCCTAGTGAAAATCTTTTTGGAACTAATCTGACACTCATAGACACCCGAATGTTCTACTTGAACGTTTTTTATTAATAAGTTCCATTTTCCTTCTGTCTCTGTAATTGGGGCAAAGTCGATGCTGTACTCCCCCGAAGGTGTAAATGGATCCTCGCCTATCGTTAAAGGGTGCTTTTCCGGTTCTTTCCTCCAAACAACCTGCATAGTAGAGAATAAATCAGTTGCCTTTAAAAGACCTTATGTTGACTTAAAATAAATGTGAAAACGTTTATTTGCTAGTGATTGCTCCTCCAATAAAACACTTCCCCAAGAAAAGACTGTTGATCAATTAGCAGGAAGTATCTACCAATTTATACCAGTTTATTTTACTTCCAGAAAGTTATTTATATTGTTTTCCTTGTAGACGTAAATAGTGGTCAAATAATAAAAGTCAATATGGTTGACTGGGACAAGGGCGCAATTTTCAGCCGTCTTAGTACGTTTTAAACAATAAACGGTTAATGTCATGGATATGGAGGTCATCCCATGTTATACATGTACCTTATATGAAACTTCGTTTTATTGTTCTTATTCTTAGTGCACTAGTTCAGGAACGGCAAGGCAGGCTATCCCAGTGCTATTGTTTAATATCGCAGATTTGGACCTAATTAATTTAAAAATTAATATAAAGAGTTTACCAAAGTATGATATATATTTCTTTTTTATTTTATTTAACTGCGAACGTACTGATAAAGTTTCTAGTAAATAAACATAACATCAATTTTATCAGCGTGTGGCGGAGGGGTTTAAACATTTTAATTTCTTAGTCGGTTATAAGACATTTGACTTTTTTAAGTACGTTGGTATTATTTGTACTTTTTTCTTCTGGCCAAATATATCATTAACTGACACCCCTTTCGCAAAGGGATCTTGGCGGACATTGGATTATACCATACCATGTTCTTCTTAATATTTGTTGTCCGTTAATTGTGGTTTTCTGTGCATAAATGATTTTATCGCACCATGGACATAATACAATTTTATAATTTATAAATTTTTCAATAATATATGATTTAAAGGTCAATGTCATGGCAAACTATGAACGTTAATCAAAAGTTCTTAATTAGGATTAGAAATACATAATTAAATTGGATAAGAAGTAATCGAAAAACTTAGTGCGATATACACTTTGGACATACAGAAAACGGCAAAACGTCCTTCTTCTAAACATTACGTAAAACATAAGTTTAAACTATAAATATTTGACGTACGCAAATAAAAAAGATAATAGAGAAATCATAAGTAAAACTGGTTCGATTTGGAAACATTGCCCTTTTATTATCATTATTTTGGAAATTTATGGTCAATGATTGCCAAGCATCTCTGGTGGAGACTTCAATGTAGTGTATGCATACCATTTTAGTGCCAAGGTTTCTGATGTGACAGGGTAAGACAGCTAGATCTCCCTTGTGAACCGTGACGTTCGTCGGTGTATTTAAAAATATTGGGGGCGCTTGGCGGCGAACTGCTCTTCCGCTGGTAACTGGAAATAGAAAATTAAGACCAATAAATGCTCCTGTTCTAGAAGTAACTTTTTTGTGTTTATTTGAGAATATGATAATATATATAGTTTAAAATCACATGGTTGTATGCACATCCCCTCATCTGCCAACATTGGAATGGCATTCAATGTAAAACCCCTGCAATTATATTCTCAATGTTAAAACTGACAATAAGCGACATAGATACTGACTGTTCTTGTTAATTATTTTGGTAAAAACTATAAGATAGAGAGAATGATTTGATTTACGTTGTTTTAAAAAATCACTAATTTGTATAGATGTTGTTGTTATTGTTTTGTTTGTTGTTTTTGTGTGGGTTGCTGTTTGTTGTTGTTGCTTGTGTTTGTTTGTTTTGTGGTATTTTTCCATTATGTACCAGTCTGCCACTAATTATTCAGTCTTAAGGTCGTTGATTTATTGTCAGTAATATGGACTTTGACAAAACAATGTTTGAGATTTTACCTTACGGTTCAGTAAGCATTCATTTCGTATGGCATGACTGACATCAATGTAAGTCAGTCTCTTTATAATGTAATAGCGTACTATGTCTCTATAAGAAATCATTAAGCCAACACAATGTGTCATATTCTTGTCTAATAATATTTGGCTGGGAGATATTTACTATGTCAGCAAACATACCGATAAACAAATAACAACAAAATAACAGTAGTGCATGCCATCTAGGAAACATGCTATGACCATTTCTTCATGGAAGAATCTGATAAAAATCAAATCAAAGCATGATACGTAGGACGTTAACAGACAACATAAAACATCCCCATTTAAAGTGACTAACTCTAACTCATGAAGGCACTGGAAATGGTCTTCCAGAGAAAAACAACACGCTGTAAGATCACAACTGGAACACCTAATTTGCGTATGATACACGTTATGTCTTTGGTCAGAGGTTGTAAAACCAATACGATACACAGGCACACTGCAGTTGGTCAGCCACACTCTAATTGCCACCTCTTCCCTCATAACACTGCAACTCGAGAATAGGCTGTGACAACTAACCTCATCACACTGCACCAGGCAATCAACGTCAATCTTTGAAGTCGGATAAGAAAACATGTCAGTTTTCAATGCATTTTTATGTCAATTGGTGTAAGAGACCCATTCGTCCATACACATTTAATCGGTGTATCGCTAGTTGCGCGTGAACAAATCAAACGGTAACATTAACCCCAACAAGTTAGCTCGAACGAACCATTAATAGCATCGGTAAACTAAGCAAAACTGACTTGAAAATAAATAGTTTTTAATATTCGCGGCGTTGATGATGCATCAATTAACACAATTTATTGATAACTTTTCAGAAGATGAGGTTTCAAGAAGCGACACATCAACATATTATTTATTTTCGACACCAGTCTCTCGCATCGATTACGCATTATTTTAAATTTTCTCATTTGATAGACTCTTACAGATAACGCGATGTTTTATACACGCCGATACTATAGGTAATTTATTTTATTTTAGCATGTTCATAACGACCCTTTCAAAATTACGTCCCGGTGACGTTTGATAGGAACACTACGGTTTTTGGGGGTACTTTAATTACCACAAATACGAAGTGCTCAGATTCCGTCAGCTTCTGTTAAGTAGACCAAACGTCGAGTTAGACAACTATGCCCCAAAACAAAAACTTAAGTAAAAAATACGTCTGGTTCAAAAACAAAAACTTAAGTAAAAAATACATCTGGTTCTGCACATGCAGCAATGTATGAGAGACTTTAAAAACTTTTTAAAATCTGTTTTCTGTTTTAAACGTTTCATTTTTTTTTAAATACCCATTAAATTGTTTATTGTTCATCTCCATCTAAACAAAATTTTAATGGAAGCATATGAGTCATGTTACATAATATCTTTTTTAAAGAAGTACATATATGTTTGAATAAATAATAGATACATCGATTTCAGGGCATGTTCATTGCTATCTTGACCGTTCCCGGTCAATATCATCCTTCCCATATAGTGCGGTATGCTATGTAATAAAAACAGCTCCCGTAGGATTTTTGTGCTAAAATTGATTTTTTTGCAGTTTTGGCTTAAGTAGGGACCAGACTGTCAGAAAATGATGGGGTTCAAATTTTCAGACCCCCCATTCCCTATATGGGGGGTCATATCCCTTTCGGACCGCTACCCCCGCAGTTCCCGTAGGATTTGTGTGCTAAAATTGATTTTTTTTGCAGTTCTGGCTTAAGTAGGGACCAGACTGTCAGAAAATGATGGGGTTCAAATTTTCAGACCCCCACTCCCTATATGGGGTCCCTATATGGGGGGTCATATCCTTTTCAGACCCCGACCCCCAGCAGCTCCCGTAGGATTTTTGTGCTAAAATTGATTTTTTTTGCAGTTTTGGCTTAAGTAGGGACCAGACTGTCAGAAAATGATGAGGTTCAATTTTTCAGACCGCCCACTCCCTATATGGGGGGTCATATCCCTTTCGACCCCCCCCCCCCTTTCCGAATTGTCTGTGCACCTATGTCGGTCATTAATCGATCGATTTTCAAAATGTTAGAGTCATTTTGTAGGTTTTCCAGTGTGCTGAGTTGATTTGTTACTGATAGAAAGCCAACGTAGGTGTCATTTCTTTACTTTTAGTTTTGCAGGTGGGATGTCTCTCCACATTACGACCAAATGGACTGAATGACCGCTGCCCATATCGAAGTTATCATTACATTCCTCACCAGACCCTTGCTTTTTTCAGCCAATAAAACTTCTACTTCACAAATATCCAGTGGATTGATGAGGCTTTCCGGCAAACTGTCCAAACACCCCTCTCCATTGGGCGGCCTCTTGCTATCCATTCTAGAGTACGTGACAAGACCCTTATCCAGAACCTCTCAGATGTCTACATCGGAAGCCAATACCATCAGATCCTTGAACTAGAAAAAAAAAGTTGATCAGTGTGTTCTTCAACGAATGAAGGATGCTGGCGGATTCTGTCTCCCTGATTTCGTTAAGAGAGGCATGAATATCTGGTTTGCTATTGACAACATTGATCTCTTGGAAGATACGCCAACTAGGCAAGAAACATTACATGGCACGGTCGTTGTAATCAACCAGCAGGCTGAAGATGGAGACCCTGTGAATCAACCACTCCTTATAACAGAGAAGATTCCCAGACAGGCACCTCTAAAATTGGAAGTGAAGTTGCAGCAAGAGCCAATCATCAAAACAACTTCATTGAGATTCGATGTCTACCCAATGGGAAAGCGTAACGAGCTTCTCTCTTGCAACTGATGATAACTTGGAGATACCCTTGGCTGAACCTCAGCTGGCACAGGAAGACACCCAGGACAATGAGGAGGAGTTACGTAATACTGAGTCTTCGATGGACAGGGATCAGTCTGACCTTATTCTGTCGGTAAAAGGACATATGCAAAAAAAGAGATAAATTCGCAAAGGAAGATGTGATGCCATCTTGGGCTGCAATTAAGTCCCTGTTGTTATCACACTCCTCTAACAGCCACAGTCGCATGTGTACAAACACAGAGGTGATTGCTCCACTGTTCAAGACCTCACCAACAAATTATGGGACCTTCTGTACTGCTCTGCTGTTAACGCAGGGCATCTCAGCCACTGTTGTTGGTCCTCAGAAAAAGACTCTTATAACTCTTGATCTTGATCTTTACGCCCGTGCATTGAAAATTCAGCAGTTAGTTGGCAACACCAATTTGATCCTAAGAGCTGGAGCTTTCCACATTGCATTTGCTGCTCTACATGCTCTTGGTAAAACAATTGATGCAAGTGGACTTGACACGTGTGCAATTGAAAGTGGTGCATACACATCAGCAGCTCTACGTGGAATTTTTGGTGGTAAAGCTTACAAGCGAGGTCTTGGGTACCACATCACAACCAGCCTAGCAATTATGATGTTGCAGTTTGATGCCATCTTGTCTACAATGCCAAAAGGTCCCGTTTGCGAGTTTACACAGTTCCTGACTCAGTACCTTGGCTAAGTGGAAAGTCTTCTTCAATTCATTAGCTGTGATTAGGTGACTGGGAGGGCTACTTGTCTGCTTTAGAAAACCTCATCAAGTATTTCTTTGCCCATGATCTTCTTAACTATGCTCGACTGATGCCAGTTCATCTTGCTCAAATGAATGCCCTTGAAGAAGATGACCCAGAGACATGGGATGCACTGAAATCTTTGTTGTGGCAAAATCGGAGATACCCTTCACCCATCTCTTCACCGATCAGGCTCTTGAGCACGAGATAAAGAAACTAAAGGGACATGGAGGAATGGTTGGACTCAGTAGAGATGAGGCAGCTCTAAACCGACTTGTCACTTCCACACCTCATATTGCTCGTCTTGTAAATCAGTACCTCAACAGATTCCCTAAAGCTTCCAGATCTAATGCAAGGACAGAGCATTATCAACCTCTCAGGAGAGATCGCTCTGAGGTCAAGAGCAAATACTCTGAAGTTTCGCCATTTAATCGAGGTGCACTGTAAAGACAATCCATTCAAAGTAAACACGCCATTGAAGTGTCTGGTATCATCAGCGCTTGTGTCAAATGATGCAAACCAAGACATTCTGAATTTCCCAGAAAAGGGCCAGAAAGGCTTTGAGGAGTTTGTTTCTCAACGTTTGATATCTACATCAAGTCTCTCAGTGTGGGACAAAATGAAGAAACTCAAACTGAAGGTTTTTTCCAACTGGATGGAGAAAACAAAATCTTTATTGGAGAAAAGGTCATAAAGTTGCGTGAGGAACGTGAATTGCTGGGAAGATTTCTTATCATCCAAAGTAGCCGACCAAGTTTAGTACCAAAACTTGAGGAGACAATTGGCGAATATGAGATGTCAACGATATCCCGTTCTCTTTGTGCTGTTGATGGGTCTCTGTATATCCCAACAGACAAAGCCAGTCTGATGCATGCAGTTGAAGATGTCACAGTAGAGCCGATTGAAGTTGCCATACAGACACACCAAGTGCAAGAGGAAGTTTCTTCTTCAGTTAGTGTTCTGATAGTTGATGCCATGGGTGTGCTTCAGAGTATGAAAAAAAACACAAACTATGCTGAAGCTGTCAGATCTTCAGGATGCATTCAACAAACGCATTGAAAAGATGATGGCCGGCTATGATAAGGGTCGAATTGTCTTTGACAGATACATGGACCAGTCGTTAAAGAATAAAACTCGGCAGAAGAGAGCAACTACATCTGTGGAATATGAAATCCATCTAGAAATGAAGCTCACTATGTCCATTAAGGAACTTCTATCTGCACCATCAACCAAGAAAAAGCTGACATGCATGTTAGGCCAGGGACTGCTTAAATACTTTTCAAGGGACAGTTCTTTCCTGCTGGTCGTTGTGTATGATACCATCATCAAGGGACATGATTTTGAGGAGGTACACACACATGAAGAGGCTAACACTTTGATTCCTCATCAGGTCCTTGCTTCTGTGTCTAATGGTGCCAGTAGAAAACTGTGTGTTTGGTATTCGGATACTGATGTGCTCCTGCTGCTTGTTGATCTAGTATCTCATGGACGCATTTCCGCTCCCACTTGTCTTAAGTTTTAAAAAGGCAAAGGCACAAAGGCTCGAGAAATAGCTATATTCGAGAGAGTTAAAGTCATTGGACATCACAAATGCCAAGGCCTTCTTGGACTGCACAACTTCTCTGGTGCTGACTGGGGAGGCAAATTTGTTGGAATCACCAAAAAGACATGGCTCAATGCCTACCTGAAGCTTGATGCTGATGATCAAGCCATAAGCTGTTTCAAGGAACTTTGAGAACGTTGCATTCCTGCAGAGCTTGTCAGTGGTGAGCTTCCTGCACAGGTGAAGGCATTGGAACAATTTGTGTGTCGTGTTTATAGTCCAAAAGGTCCTACAACCTTGCCATCATTAAGGTGGGAACTATTTCGATCAAAGAACTTGGAGGGTGAGATGCTTCCTCCAACTCATGCCATATTGTTACCTCATATTCTTCGTGCCAACTATATCACAATGCGAGATAAATCGTACCAAACGAGCTGCCCAGGGCTTCCTCCAATTGAAGCAAATGGATGGAATTTAGAGAAAGGACTGTATGTTCCAGTTAGGTGTCTTGCTCTTCCTGCCCCACGGGCAGTAATTGAGCTCATCAAGTGTAACTGCAAGACAGGTTGCAAGGGGCGATGTAGTTGCTCTAGCAATGGATTGCCTTGCACTCCTCTGTGCAAATGCTATGGTGAAAACTGTGAAAACACAAAAAGGGAGGACATTCAAAGTAGTGATTCTGATGACGATTAGATTGTCCTGATCTTCAGTGGACCACAGATTTGAATGACGGAGTGAAACTCAATATTAGAGACTGATTATAGATGTTGGGACAGCAACTATACATGAGTCAATGACATTTCAAATAAATCTACAAGTGGGAATTTGAACTGTACTAACTGATCATTAAATTTGACTGATTGCTCCTTAAGTTTCTGTGAAGCATATGGTGAAATAAAGAGGCCACATGTAATTCGTCTTGTTAATCTTGGAGGGGGGGGGGGTCAGCTTACATACCGGAAGTCGTTTAAGGACACCGGAAGTCGATTAAAGATACTTATGGTCGATTTGAAAGTCAAATAAATCAACTCAGGACAGTTCAAAACCTATAAAACAACTTTTACATTGTTTTAATTGGTTACCAAATGGAGGAAATAGGTACATAGTCTACTCTGGGGGGCCAAAATGGAAATGACCCTGTCAAAAAGGAAGGAGGGGCTGGAAAATTTGAACCCCTTCATTTTCTGATAGTCTGATCCTAACTGAACCCAAAGAAGCAAAAAAATCAATTTTAGCAAAGAAATCCTACGGAAATACATACCATACCGCACTAATACCTTCAAGCTTTCATACTGATCTAACATCACTTGTCTTTTAGTATAATGTCTCAATGTTTTTGTTAATTCTTATAGCAAAGTAGAAGAACAATACCAACATTTGTTTCTAGACTACATGATCACGAGAGTGAAATATGCGCACTAGAATTGTTCGATACCATAAATACTATATAGAAACTATACACTGTTTATGTTATAGATGTTTTATCCCATTTGGTCGTAATGTTAATAGTTCAAATTAATAACATATATACGCTGTATTGGTATGCAAATTAAAGAAACTACAACTAATAAAGAAATATTGAAATAAACTAAACGCATTATAAACCAATACAATGTTATAAAATTACTTTAAAGAAATCCATCCAACGATATTTTTATCGTACCACGCATAAACTGACCAGTTATGCGGGCTTTTCTCTAAGGCCCAATAACAGCGACAATCCCTCGGTACAGTTAATATCAATATATCGTGTTCAATGGTTCGGTTCGTCAGTAAGTTCTTGGTAATTGTTATAGTTCACATGCAAAAGGTGTATCAAATGTTACTTTATGCATGAACAAATTTATTTGAAACCGCCGACTAAAGAGTTCGTGATTTGCTTGTGTTCAATCCATCACGACTGTCTCCATGCTTTTGTTGCATGTAGACGGTTATTCTAAAAGGTTCGAGAAAATGTTGTCTCGACAATGGCAAAGAAAAGAATAGTCTAATGCTTCACAGCTATTTTCCCAAATTTCCCCTGACTGACTGTGTAACTTATTAATTATTGGCTTGGCCTAGGACCAAGTCGTCGAAATTATACAGCTCTACAAATAAAATCAGACATTCCAGTAAAAAGATAATGTCGATAAATAAACAATGAAAAAGAAGAAATTCGAATAAAATGTACTTGTTTGCATAGCTGGATTAACAGGGACATAAATAGCATGAATAGTTATAAGAAAGCATGCAAGCGATTGTCATTCGATATAAAACACGTACGTAGTATTTTTTGCCGATATAAAAAGCATTGTTCATTTAAGTAACATTGTTGCCGGTTACTTAAACATTCGCCTTCCGATATTATTTAAATGTTGTTACATATACAAAAGTCGTGATCACATCTGTGAAATTTGATTTAACAAGAAACATTTCTTTTGTTTTATAAAATATATATACATGTAATGTATATATATACAGTATAAGTTGGTTTTTGTTAATTATGGATGTTATGTAGTTATCCATTTAACTGTATTGTTTCTCTTATTTGTTATGCTGCCAGGAACCGTTATAAGATAAAATCGGCAGTAATCTAATAATGTATAACTGGATAAGAATAATAATTAGAAAATCAGCATAACATATATTTGTTAACTGGCTTGTCATTAAAGATCCTAGAAATGTGACACCATCAATGACATCTACAACGACGTGTAATGCAATGAACACGATAATAAGAATAATAAGAATATCAAAATTTGTGAAATGCTTTGTAATACATGGGCTGAATTTCAACAAATGAATCTTACTAGGACATAAAGATTAATATATTATATACATGTGGTAACTACATGGCTAGATGTAATGTTGTCCTATTATCTTGTGTTTTCTTATTATATCATAGATGTAACTGTGGTATATTATTTCCGGGACAAAGCACCAGACAATATATCTGGATAGAACCACCCATAGGTTAGCTGGAGTACATACACGAGTGACATTTTTGGCTTCGACCGGGACTCGAACCAACTAAGTGAGGGAATAAGGATTTAGACGCCAGTTACTATAACCGCTCAACTATCGACGCCTCATCCAGTCATTGTACCCACGCGTATTCTTTATGAGGTGATACAGCTTCAACTCCAAACCAAAGGGTGAGAGGCAAGAAATTACCAAGTATAATACAGGATTTCATGTTGAAACATGCATTACCTTTAGATCTATGGTAAAAACATGCACAAGCCTTGCGCGTATGTTATTCATATTAAAATGTTAATTACATGAAACAGAATTACTGATGTCATTTGAAACCATGTTTATTAAATATGGTATTATGCAACATGTTGTCACATCAACAATACCAGCGCTTCATCTTATCTTTAAAAGCATATAAACCAGTATAGAATCAACAATCTAGTGTTTGAACAGTGTATGTTGTCAAGGAATTAACCATGAACTGACAACTTCCTGCTAGATATATTTTCCACTTCGATAACCATGAATGGCCATCTTCCTCGTTAACATTGAGCGGATGGATGCAAAGATACAGTGGAAACAATTATCAGAATTGTATGTTTGAGATTGATCCAATAAAAACACTATTTCCAGAATTTTCAGATTGTTTTTAATTAACAATACTAATTAAAAGTATGGCGTGAGTAAAGACATTATTTTAAGTTTTAAAGTAAATCAATATAAAGCGCACGGTTTTTCCAGGCAATTTAATGACGTTTTGGAGTGAAATACATCCTTGCAATATAAACCCATTTTATACTGTCAGAAATAGCTACACCTGATACTAAAGGAGGAATTCACAGGTATATCTTAGACATAATACAATTCTTATCTATTGTTTCAACATATTTGTAACGGGTAGTTTAGAGTTGTTGTAAGACTTTTCGACATTTACAGCGATGCATGCTACGTCTAAACTCACAGGATAGACTGCCATGTCTTTCAGCTATAAACATGGACCACTGTTTTCAGCATGACATGCCCGCTAAAACGAGAAGCCAATCCTTAGATGCGATAAACATCAGCATAGCAAACGCCTCTGTCTGGCAAACATACGTTAGCTAACATTTATGACGGAATATTTGCTGAAGTCATAAAGTACCATTATTCACGTTATTGACTTGTGTGTGATGACAGTTTCAATTGATCATCCAGGCAAAAAGAGGAAGTGAACCCCCATACACAACATACTTCTAATATATGTATACGTTCAAAAAGCGAGAGAGCAGCTATTTTAAAAAAGAGAATGCCACTTTTCAACCGTATTCATCCCTCTTCATTCAGTTTTGGTAAATGCTTAAAAGGAATTTTATATAAAGACTACATATTTCTAAACAGTCATATATTTACGTTATATATTTCTAAAATATATGACTGTTTAAAAATATGTAGTTTATTTCGGCTGTACAAATATGTCTGCAGGGATCCGTTTATTATGACTTAAGGTATATACATTAATTCATTTTATTCTAACTCAGCTGATATATTTTATAAAACATGATTGTTTTGCTGGGTTGAAGAAGGAACGTTTAAGTTGATGTTCACTTTAGCAATAGGAAAATAAGAATATGTCTTATAAGAATTACCACATATTTGAAGTATCTCTTGACAAAGGCAAACAGGTTTAATGGAAATCTAAAATTTATACAATTTAAAATAAAAATCGATTTGATCGATGGCATTAATAAATGTTGCCTTGGCTAATGTGTATTTAAGCTACGGATTTGGCATAAACTAATAGGATAAAGTCTTATCTCCCTGATGTTGAATTTGTAGTGTCAATCCGATAAGGCGTACGCATAAATTCTTACGTTCTAAGGGTTGTCATACAGATTTAAAACATGCCTCCATGCAAGTGTGTTGTTTGTAAATAAACAAAACCACCTGGGAGATATTTCAAATTACCAAACATTCCATAGAGTGCGTTGTTCAAAGTAATATTAGAGTGTAGATGTTGTACATTCTAACGGTTCCTAAATGATATATTTTACCCTGGTCTATTTAGACATGCGGTGTCTGTATCAAGAGTTGACATGCTTCATACATATTTTAGATCGATGAAATACTATATCTAAATAATATTCTGACTAGCTTATACGCCGCAATGTCCAGTTCAATAAAAATTCGTATCAATACATTATTGCTCATTAGATTTGATGGAAAAGGCTTTAAATTGGGCAATAACATGCTTAATTTAGACATTTTCTTTAATTAACTCCAACGTGTCAATTTTAATTAACATGCGCACAATTACTATGAGAAATTAGTGGTCATATTCTCCAATCATTCATTGTGACATGTTCTCAGCTGAAACAGTTAACCTGTTTCCTGTACAATCAATATTCGACATCCAATTATTTCTTTATATTCCTGTCAAATAATAATGCCTTCAACTGTTAATCAATAACTGACATAAATGTGATCATAAAATGCACAGCCGTCTCTTATGTGTGCAAGCAACCTGGCAAAGCTAGGAATGATATAGGCCTGATGTGTCATTATCATTTCAGTAAATGTGTGTGTGTGTATTTGTAATAACAGATATGCATCCTAGATATATTTGTTTCAATGCTTATGTTTTTTCTAAAGTATATGTCATTTATAAACATACAATACATACAGATACATACTAATATCTATACATCTACATGTGTTTCTCCCTACAATCAATACTGATTATAACAGGGAGGTACTATAGGCTTTTTAAGACAATCTTTTCAGACAATATGTTCCGTATCGTGTCAGAAATTCATTTTAGACTGATCAATATGTATTATAATGATTTGTCCACAAACATAATTGCTGCAAAAAGCAAACAGACAACATTAGGACCATACTTTCCTCAAACCTTTACTTGATCGTCTTATTGCCGACTGACCGTTCCAAGGCGTGAACGTCGGGTTTACTCTTATTGTTAAATGACTCATAACAGATCTGTTCTCACTTTTACATTTGGCGTGCCTGTAAATACCTTGGTCCTGTGTCTTTTTAAATTTTTGTATATGTTGCAATGCTCATAGGACTTAGTCAGATATATTATTATTGACAAATCTGTACAGCTTATAGGCTCATCGACGAGAGTTAAATAACCACAAGAAATGAGCCAACAAGGGAAGATGATTATAGGTAAGCGGGAGTTGAAACAGCATATCTATTTCACTATTCACACCTTTCCAGTTTGTGTGCAGTAGATTAATTCAAGAATTATTTTGAAGCCTAGAATTTTGACTCAGCAAAAAATTATATGTTTATAATAAATTCAAACTGTTCAAGACAGTTTTCTTCCAGAAATGTATATACGAATAGTGCATTTAAAGGTTGTACAAGTAAGAGATACGGGTACGTTAGTTTTATCGGGATAGAATGTTTCAATGATAGTAGGTTTTGTCGAATGAACATAGTTTTTATTCCGGTAAGTGTTCAGCCATTATGTTTGAAACTTTGCAATGGGATGACCATTTGAAATATACTACAAAGATAAATACGATAACAAATCAAACACATTTATACAATTTGAAACTTAAATTAATGAACTTTTAAATTACATCAACAATATTAAATTGTTTGATTTAATCTCTATTCGGAAAAGCTTGTTCTCGGTATGTCATTCAATCCTGAATTTCATTTCCCGTATATGCTCAGTATCGTCAGAAAAATTAATAAGAGGCAAAAGAAGAACAATAAATAGCTATTGTAAAGTTAAATTAAATTAAATATTAGGACAGCACAAACAAATAAAAATTAATATGAATTGACATGGCGTTTTTAAATTTATCATAAAACCAAATATTTGATTCGATAATTAGTTGATGAAAGCGTATATTAACATAAATCTATATGTTGGTAACAGTTCCACAGTTTGGTCGTCTGAATAGGAAAGCTAAACTTTAATGAACCTATATGAATAAAACGATTCAGGATTTGTATTCAGGATTTTATGACTTTTTCTTATACCTATTAAAATTCCCTCGGATTCCTAAGCGATTATTATTTTTGCTCCATGAGAAGTGAAAGTTTATACAGAGCCACATTTCCTGGGATTACAATTGTATCGATACGAAACGAATCAAAACAAGAAGTATCTGACTAAGAAGGCAAAACAACAATGATTGACCGTTTATTGGGTGCATGTACAACTTTAAATATATGATATAGTAGACTGATAAGCACAGATTGGGAAAAATCAAAAGCTTATCATAGGTTTTTATTAATTATTCAACGTAAACCTTAAACTGAATAACACAAAGCAATCATGTATCAAGACTCAGTGGCACAGTCAGTGGAGGATTTCGTTTCATTCAAGGTGTCTCGTATTAAAATCCCACAAAACAAGCTTTTTTATTAGAATTCGTAAGTCTTTTCTTTTGAATATTAACAGTAACTCTTCCATTTAGACGATAAAATAAATTTAGGATGACTTTTGGAACCAGAGATAACTTGCAATCAGTCAGGCCAAACATCATCCTTTCCAGGCATATTCATCATGTCAGGTATGTAATTTCATTTTAGCCGTGGCATCGCTAATAATACAATCAGTTTATAAACTGCAAGTTGTTTTAGTATGTCATCTTACTTTACCAAAAGCGTGCCCTTTTATACGATTACAAATGTTTCAGACCTTTAGTGTACGTGACAGTACAATATCATTATCATATTATATTTTTATGCACATTACTGTGCAAAAGGATTTGTGTTGCGGAACATTTCTTAACGTTATTATACTAAACAAGTAATTGTTTTAACACTGTGATACACTGGTGTTTGTTGTAATAGCTTTAGTTTGTTTATTTAAAGATCGGTATGTTTTATTTTCTGTAATAATAAGCAACAACAAGCGAACTCCTGATTTATATCGAAATATTTTTTTTTTATATTTAGATAATTCGATAAGCGATATAAAATAAAATAAGAGTAGGATATCGACACGAGGTCTCGCGAAAAGCAAATTCTTTTGAGCTATTTAATAAATAGCATTATCTCTGTAATGTATTCGTCGAGACAATTAGATGTAAGTTGCACTTAGATATCAATTAATATCTCTTAGATAAATTGTCATGGTATAAGAAGAAGCCACGACTCAACCAAAGCTCTCAGAAGCATTGTTTGGTTAGTGTCAGGTTTTCATTGCTATTACATGTGTGCAAACAATGGTTAAAATTATTTCGTAGGAAATCAAATGTTCAACGCATTAGAAATTGGAAAGCAGGTAAGTCTTTAGCAGCAAATAAACACCGCTTTAAAAATATAGATTATGCATTGGGACAACATCCGATAGAAATCATTTTAGTAAACATTCAATAATGTCTATATGAACACATTTCAAGTTAAGTTAGGAAAGACTGAGTTTGAAATTAACTGCGACATGTTGCACCACTGTGATCTAAATCTAAAGATCACGAGTGTGCCATTCCTCTTCGAACGCTTGCGTAAGCTTTAGAATTAGATGATGGGATGATACTAATGACCTCTGTCATTACATAACCTGGCTCAGAGCCACAGAAAGCAGCGGGGCCCCGTACGGGATAGCACAAAGACGTCGGCATAGTAGATTATGTTAGACAGTGGAAAAATTGTGTGTCTAGTCACTGAGTGATATTCCTGCGCCGTGATGTTCGTACGCGGCACTGTTCAGTTAGAAATTTGCACTTCATGTATATCTTAATTACAAACTAAATTGACCTTTCAGTTTAAACAGATAAAATTATCAGTGTTGACATTTGAAGCATGCCTTGACCCAATTTACGCGTCGTGTAGCTTAGACATTTATATTTGATCTGACAGGCTCTACTTTTTCCCATTCATGAATAAGTGACCGTGAGTAGTCTCTGTAAAGCAGGGTCAGTCCTGTGTGCGAAATCTAGCTTTCTCATTACTCTCGACGGTATAACAAGCTACACCACCCAAAAACCTAATACGTAAATATCATTTTACCGTTGAAGTACTCCCAGTTGATAGCACACTAATCAAACCATAATAAAATGTTATCCGTATTTTATTTTTAAGACGCTATCGCCCGCTAGATTACAGACTTTAGTCCACAGTTTTTGAGATGGCGTAATGTGGAGTTTATGGATTATACGATGTATTGTTATCGGCAAATTCGTCGTTGGATATTTAGCATTGTCTCCTTCAGATGGAAGCGAAAGTGCACATTGTACTAAATCAAATCAACTTGAAGCCGTACATGCCGCCAGCGTAAACAAAATCTGTGCACCATCAAACATTGATAGATCGTGTAAGTTAATTACAAAATCTGCGCTTTGCTATGCCACAATGCGTAGATTTGAAGAAACAGTTTAGCAAGAGTTAAAAAAGTACATTATACGTACATGCATGTCGATTTTCTTTAAAAGGAAGAAGTCGTTACTAAGCCGAGAATTTCCTGATTAGAACGGTATTAGTTTGGTACTATACCGCTTTCCGGTGTTTTAATTTAAGCATGCTTTCGAATCTTATTAATAGATCTACATTTACGTTTGCTGGTCCACTTAAGATACCGTAAAAACTCAGTGATTCAGGTCGGAGCTTTAATAGCTTATTAAAATGTATATCCTAAGAAAGTGTGTTTAATATCAAGTCAATCCACAAGAGATGGTCGATTGGCGAAAATAGCTTCCTGACCAGTGGGGCTGTTTATGGCCTAGTGTTCTAATTAAATGGACAAGCGTATAAAACTTTAGAGAAAATCTTGTTATAACATGTGTGAGGATCAGAATGGTAGGCCCGATTGTATTCTTATCAAATCACCCGTGTACTTCTTCTACTCTACTAGCTGCCCAGATACAATGAAAGATGGAAGTGTAGAAAAATAAGGGTCTGGTGTGTATTGCTCCTAAATTCGCTTATTTCTTCCGCCAAGAGGTGTGTAATCAGGATAGAACACGTTTGTCATATAGAAGAATTGTATTCTTGTTCCTTTTACTGTATAGTCCCAACTCGTAATGAAACGTCTTCTATTGATCAATATTGTTTATTCAGGGCAAAACACTTATACAATAGTTTTGTAAGGATAGTTTAGTGTTCTGCACAAAACACAATAAAATATGCATAAATTCCTAATATTTTGATAATAACTTACTGAATAAGTTCACATTGCAAGCGAACGAATACTACCAAATAAGTTTATTACTGCAAGAAAGTTCCATTCGGTACATGTAATATCTTCCTGAACTAATAATCGATGTTGGTGTGGAGAGAAAATCGCAGGAACCGTTTTCTTTTTCAACAACGTTTTGCCATAACCACAAGGGAAATTATTACTTGCCGTATATTATTATATACTAGAGTGTTTGAATGTATAAATACATGTTCAAATATTCCATTTTAAAAACATGAAAGGTGTATATACTCTATTTTCCACAAAATTGAGTGCTTAATGGTTGTCGGTTTAAGTGCTGCAGAATAAGACCTTGGTGTATGTTTACATTATAGAGGTGTGTATTTTTAAAGCTCATTATAAAGATCGGGATTAAAATCTCATTATAGAAAAAGTTGTTAACGAGTTCTCTGAAAAGGTGTGCTTTATGTCTCAAACTCGTATCAGTTTATAACATAAGTACTGCAAGTAAGTTTTTGTTGATTGTACACACATTTTACATAATTGTATCAAGAGTTTCCCAAACGATACGATCATATTTTGCACAAGAGAAAACGGCATGCATGGTTTACTTAAATATATGTGTCTTTCTTCTTTATAAGACGCAATGTCGTTTTCTTGTAGGAAAGCAAACGAAAACACAAACATAAAAAGTCAAACATTTGTCAAAACTAATATTTTCCTTAGACTGGCAGTCGTAAATCGTTTGACAATCTTACAACCACTGTCGAACTAGTTGCTGGTAACATAAGCTATGCCTACTGCAAACAAGAAAAAGTGCTTCACAAACTATTTAACGACTATATTCAGGCTAATGGCCTACAGATAAGCAAGTTCCTGTCGCAAGGCATTTAATATTGACTTCTTTGAAGAAGCCCATATAATCTAATTTTCAAACATGGTACTTAATATTTCATAGACGATCTTGCTTAAAAAAAACACATCTACATCTATATCTTTTAAATGTCCCACTTTATCTACAAAACTGACTATATGAGATCCATAAAACATTATTATGCAAATTGCATGTATTAGTAAAAGTCATGTTAACTGTTTTCACAAGTAATATTATACATTTTGGATTGTTTTATGGGTGCCAGTCATATTCTGATTTGTTCTATTTTCCTATGTTTCACTGTTTACTTTACGTGTATATGTGCGTACCTGATATTTTCGGTTTAGATGTTGTTTTGTGTGTTTTCTCTATTTATTTGTCTTTCTAAATCTTATTTTTCGTTTATACAAGGTTTAAATAATGTTTGTTTGTTGTTGTTTTTTTTTGTGTTTTTATTGGGGTTATCGTCCCACCAACAGTATTTCAGTTATCTGGAGACGGTCGTTTTGGATTTAAGACATCGTTTCCAAATTTAAGTTTCGGAAATATTATTCTCATGTTTGTTTGTATTTGTAATGTTAGTGTCTGTTATATTTGATTACGAATTGGATATCAGAGCAATGTATCTCTCCTTATGTGATACTCTATTTGTTTCAATAATATAATATTATATCAGTGTATGGTATCATATTGATAAGACGATGTATTTCAAATTGACGGTTGTTTTTATTAAGTGAAACTTGTTCTTCATATTATTAGTCTTCCGATACAAGTTTTATGTCTTGTACAATCTTCATGTAATTGGAGGTAAATAAAGATACATTCACCAGTCTCATATCCGGTACACCTCCGTTGTCTCCTATTTACTTTGAATCTTTGAAACATTTTGCATTAATCGGAGCTATTACTTGATTATCTTGTAAATGCTTGCGTAAGAGCATGCATACATTTTCATGATCACAACAATGCTACTCGTGCAGTGTGGTTGTCGTAAAAATATCCCCGTGCATGTAATCTATGTTGTTATTTAATTCATCCTATTAGGTTTGCTACGTGTCTTTTTATGGACATTGGACTTTGGTTCCTCAATTCTATCTTCATATGATTAAGATGCTACAACAATTTACTCTTTTCTGGTAATTTTTCCTAGATTCTAAAAGGCAACTTCCTTTACAAACAACAATTGTTGTGTAGTTCTTCTAACCGAAATAATATCACCAGTTTCTTCCAAAAACTATGTGAACATTATTTTTCAATGACGTCCCTACTTTCATTATAACCTTTTCGTCAAAAAAAAACGTTAGCGGTTGGATATTTTTATTTAAATAGATAGGCCTCCTTTTCATTTTTTTTGAATTTGAAAACCCCATCGATATGTGCGAGCTTAGAGCTGTGTAAAACCGGTTTAAGCACCCTAGTCGGTCCATATTGCCGACTGACCGATCCAAGGCGGTAACTGTCGGTTTTGCTCCTTTTGTTTAATGACTCATCACAGATTTATTCTTACTTTTTCATTTGGCTTGCATGTGAATTCCTTTGTCCCGTGATTTCCATAGGAGTTTCTCATACATTCTTATTAATTTTCTTTCAGTCGCGTCTTAAGTCAGCATCCCGTCGCATCATACAACAGTGATATTTTTATTTCGATATTTAATATTCGCTATCATCTATCACGTCCAACGTATGTGGGTGCTTAGATATGAATAAAAATGTATTTACAGCAGACTTTGATTTGAAATATACTTTTACCAATACAGCTCAAATTCTCTACTGCAAAGCTGTTGTCAGCAACATTAGCAAAAAATGTTCTTTCTGACTCTGTCATCGCTAGGTCTATTTACACGGTAAACATTGATCATAAAACGGTGTCACGTTTACTGAGCCATGGTGTACGAAGAAAAATGATGGTGCGTATTTATTAATATTTACATTTGTAGACAGATAATAGTATTCATGTACCAGTCACTAAATATTTATCCTACATAATCTGAAAAGTTTTCTTTTTTAAGCAGTTTTACGATTTTCTGTTACCTTGCGATAAAGGGGTATTTTATACTAAATGCGAAAATAAGGTAAGATAGACATTTTCATTGGGACATATAGTCCAAAATTCTGATTCAGGTATGGCATAGGAAATAAACCAGGTATGAATAACATATATGCTTTATAACTACGAGACAACAACAACGGTATACAGATATATGTACGTTTACTATTTTACACTTGAGAGCGTCTATATTTGTTCAGGTAGTCTTGGTAAAATATGATAATATTTGATTTATTAACTTCTTTCTAAGAGAAACATACTAACGAACTGAAAACATAATTGATATACTAAAACTATTTCGTTATCCCAAGAGAAACATAATTTTATATAGTTTCTAGTTTTTAAGAAACGTAAATACATCGAACCTCTAGATGGAAAGAATTGACATTAAATTTCAATCGTTTATGTAATTACATTGTCTTTAACATATATTGTTACCTTAATGTACTACGAAGTTTCCTGATCTTTGTTGGTTTATGGCTGCTAAGATAGGCAACGTGATATTTTGTGAATAAACTTGCAATAAATTCCCTCAAGAAAACGCATCATTTAACGTGTGAGAATGACTTGTGAAACATGTCTTTGCTGTTGAACGTCAATATCACTAATCTGAATCACTTCTGAAAAAAGTAAATAATCTAGATCTGCTGTTGATAACTTGATGTAGCTAAGATGTTCCCTAGTTCTCGGTTGAAGTTTTATTTTGTTTGACGACCAAGTATTAAGCATTCAGCAAACTGTGAAAGTTGACATTTATAAAGTATGTATCAAACATAAGCCGACATAAGGCTCTATGTATCTAAAAATATTTCGTATTGATTTCTCATATACAATGCCTTCACCAGTGTATGGTAACTTTTATTTACTGAGACAGAAAGTTTGTAAAGATGGTCCTTCAGGCGTTATCTACCTGAACGAATATTTGCCTGCATTTGTTCTCCTTTGTTCTCCTAACCAATGCAACCACAAAATTACCAACACCACCAATTAATTATTGGGAGGGGCATTATAATCTACAATAGCAGCAACAGGGGCGAAAATGCCATAAATACTTATAACACCGCCAATACAATACACTGTACTGTTTATAATTTTCATTAGTAATCTAATTATCATCAGTATTTGCGTTAAGTGGCCTTAATCTTCGTCATGAAGAAGAGAAGGACAGCTGAAGTGCACATGTCTGGCCGAGTGGCTTTAAAAGAAACAGAAAACATAGTAACTGTATTGGTAGTAATAGAGTCCTTTTGTTATTATCTAAAATGTATACGTGTTTGCGGAATGAGAATTTTTGGCCTCCCGCCATATTTTAACTAGAAAAAAGTACCGTATTAGAATGGTTCGATCTGATTACCCAAATGATGTATCTTTGTTAACCGCTCGCTCTGTACTTTTGTTCTGTTGGTGCCTTAACCTGTCGATGTTTAAAGCCGTTTTTAGTAATAAAGCTATACATTATATATTTATGGCAGATTCGTTAGATTGCTGCAAATTGTTGCAGAAAATGTCCTGCTATATTAAACATGATGAAGCAAGATAAAGCAGATGTTGGTGGATGCTCTTCATAGTAACAGTAATTTATATCTTTAGCAGAACTTGCATTTTCCTCATGCTTTTCCCCCATGATATCGGCTGATCCATTATCGTTGCTATATAATGCTATGTTATATGAAATACGTGTTATTTTTTTTTTTTTTGCTGAAGTTTTTAAATGTTGTCCACTTCAATTTCAGTTTCCTTTGAAAAAAAGAACATTTAAGGACATTGATGCATGTTACCGAATCTATGTCAGATGTCATTTTATTTAATTTGAAAGCAGTCCAATTTATGTAATCGGTTGAAGGCACAACAAGTTAAAACATCACAATTAAAATTAAACGTAAACCTCTCGCACCTGCACACCTCCACTTATACCTTACTTTAACATATTTTCCATTAAACAAAGCGGTTTCAGCTTTTCTGATGCCATTGTGGACCGTAATGTTTGATAATTTCTATTATCCCATCTTTTGCCATATCAACGACATTCTATACTTGTGAACTTTAGAATGATAAGCGTATTAAGAAACAGAATGGTACAGATTAAGCAATGCTATATTTCTCTTATCATAGCGAAAGTGGCATGCCCTTTCATTCTATGGATCTGCCCTTGGTGTCTTCAGTAGGTATGTTGGAATGGATCCATGTCCGCAGATATTTTGTCTGTGAAGTCAATGCAAAAGAAATCAATTTAGCTTGTACATTTTACAAGCTTTCTGAAGAAAGAAAACGCACAGCCGTTGCCAGTTACATAAAATCGTAAAGAAAATTCAATTCCACATGCGTTCAGAGTATAAATTAGAGCCGCAAAAATAATAAATAGATTTAATTTATGCTTGTACTTATCGAGTATGTTTTAGTGTGTTGATGGTATGCTTAGAAAAAATATTAAAAGGAACTTAATAAATTTCAAGAGATGAAAAAATAGGGAAATAAAAGAAACACAGTGGTGTGTTTGCATGCATGCTGGTCATATTAATTGTGTCATGGGGAGGAACAGTCGATGTTTAATTATTTTTAAACCACCTTTATAAATTGATCTTGGTACGACCCGACCGAAAAGTGTTTCTTTTTATTGGAAAATAAAATTAATTTAAACAAAGAAGTGGATATCGTTAAAGAAACTCGAACGATAAAACAAAACTGTATTCTTTCATTTAATAAAAATGTAAGCACGTTTGAAGCTCAAACTAAGTAAATCCAAACAGTTAATTGGTCTGATCAGAAATGGTTAGATGAGAAATCTTTTTATACATGTGAAATTGGTGCGAGAAATTAAGAGGTCTGTGATGAAATTACCTGAGTGCTTCATTTAATGCTTGGCTGTTGACAAGCGCCTGTGACTCGCCAACCAAGCCAAGACGTCAGCCTCTTCACAAAATGTTGCAATAACCCTATATGAAAAAAAACATTGTGATTTCGTTTGTTCATTGTTTTTGTTTTTTTAAATACATAAATAGTGTCAAATATCACAACCTAAGTTTTTAAGGCCTATATAAGTGCATCGTTTGGTACATGTACATTTAATCATGAAAATATTAATGAATCCTTCGAAACGGATTCTGCAATTTGCTTGCAAATTCCATTTTCATTCTCTGTTTTTCTCTTAGAGGAGCTAAAGATCGCGTGTATATGTGAATGTCTGTGAACAGAATGCATAATTCAATATGAAGTGTCATTCAATAGAAGAACTATAGAGTAAATATATATTTTTGTCAGGTGATTGATTTGGAATTGCACTCTGCGATGATTTGAATGCACAGACGCCACTTTAGGAGAATTTGCTTAATTCGTGAGCCAATCAGTTTTCTCTCGGCTAGGCAACTTATGAAATTAGGTTTATTTTGAACATGCTTCCTGAATTCGTCTTCGCCATGTAGCCTCTAGGCGAAAGTTTGCCATGTCAGGTTAATGCACAATTCTAGTTCCGCAAAATTTGGTTGAGGATATATTGCTTGGCCTCATGCAATGCTATTCTCTCAGTGAATAATTTACTGGGAGACATTAGTTAATCAAAGACCAATGAAGAGCCCAGACACAATATTTAATTATCCTGTCTTTATTATCAGACATGATAAAAGCAGTTGAACGATCACTTTATTCATATTTACGCTCACATTTATTCAGTGAGTCAACATCTTTAAAATGCGTCCAATGAATTATAAGGCCAGGTCTTGGCAACATGACAGTGTCGCCAGTTTCTGCTTTGTATTCTGATTTAATATGTCATACAATGCCATTCTCGGGTGGCACATTAAACAAACTAAGTGATCCTTATGCAGGCATAGATAGTATCCTTTATGCCTGGCACGGGCAAACACTATCATATAAACTGCTATAATAATAACAACCATTTATATATAAAGTGAAAACAGACTTTGCTAGCTATAACATTTCATGTCAATTACTCAAGTGAAAATAATGCATTGTCTGTTTCTCAGTGAACATTTGACAATTTAAGAGCCGAGCAACCCCAAGGATTGAATTCAGGCTGTAAGGAGATTTAATTAAAAGACCGAAAAGAATATATTGTTTCCATTATTTCACTGCGAATTCTTAGTCTTTGTGTATAATAATGCGCCTCCAATAAATATCATTTAAATACTTAAGAGTTGAAAAATACGATCTTAGCAGGAGTTCAATTGACAATGTGAATTTATTGAATAAAGATATTACATGCAAATTACACTGAGTGATCGTTTGCGAGTTGTAAACTGAATACAGTATTTAAAATTATCAGGTGCAGGCCAGTATTTGAAGAGTGTTTACATTCTTGATACTGGTTGGATCCAAATAACATTTGAAGTCGGTAGACACCGGGTCTACTTGACATAGTGTAATTTAAAGAAATATACTTTTGGCACAGTAGATTAAGAATCGTCCATTGGTGATTACTGGCCCCGTCATTTCATTGAAACATTAACCATTGTGTTTTCTTTACTCGCATATGAATTCCTTTTTTACGCTTGGCAATATGACACAATTATTAGGAATTCCAGAAACACCATACGAGTTATATAACCTGTAGTTTAAGGCGGAAAGCTTTGTATTCTTCTTGACATCGAAGTACATATTTGAACACTTTTGGTTGAAGGTTAAAGTGATTATTTAATTTTGTAAATCGACCGGAGAGCGAAAATATATGGGGTTAGAGTGAGCTTATATTCATATATGAATGCTTGTGTGTTTTTGGGGCGCGAAGCATTTATCTTACAATATACTAATGGTTTGTTCTTCCCTAATCGCAGAACAGGAATTACCTTCGCCTTGCCACAATAAGAACGACTAACATAATATGTCCTTTCTGCAATTATATTATTTAAGTGAAATGGAAACAACAGACGAAGAGGATTTTCAATAATTCAACAGTCGCCTAGACGGTGCGATTTAAAGTTATTTTCTGTAGCACGATTTGTATTTTCTGACAGTTGACTGGAGTTCTCCGGAAAGGTTATTGTTAACATCTACTAGTACTAGAAACTTTGGCAGGCCAGTATTTGAAGAGTGTTTACATTCTTGATACTGGTTGGATCCAAATAACATTTGAGGTCGGTAGACACCGGGTCTACTTGGCATAGTGTAATTTGAAGAAATATACTTTTGGCACAGTAGATTAAGAATCGTCCATTGGTGATTACTGGCCCCGTCATTTCATTGAAACATTAACCATTGTGTTTTCTTTACTCGCATATGAATTCCTTTTTTACGCTTGGCAAAGTTCTTGAATTCCTATTTATTTTTATGAGGAAAAAACAAAATTGTACGTGTTTACCAGTGATCATCAAATACGCGATTATGCTAAGAAGTTTCAGTCTCAAGTGTCGAGTGTTTACTTTAGAAACCAACAACATTTTAAATTTTGATTTTTTTTATCTACTGTTAATCCCAATTATTCTAAAAAAAGGATATATAGTCAGCTGGTGTATGTAGGGCTGTTGAAGACAACCTGGTATATACATGTAAGAGGCGTATGACATGTTCAGAGAATGAACATATCCGCATTCGATATTGCATTTGAGATGAACAATAATGTGATTAGATTTAGATGGGGTTTGATTTATTTTGAGGAATGGTGAATGAATGTGTTTAATTGTTAACCTTTGACTGTGAATAATACATGAAACATGAACATGGTCAAAGCAATAACCCATGGAAAATTGTGTTTATGCGATCTTCTTTTATTTAAATAGTGTATCACCTATTCTAAATGGGACAGCTAGAAATGTGATATTGATAAAATGAAATAAAAATTGTCAACCGATTCGACTGAGATCGCCCAGTCATATACTTTTAATACAGAATTAATCTGAGGAAATGGCAAGGTACATGGTTAACGTAGATACATTATATATATATAGCTCTAAATCATGGAGGATGCAAAGGAACCATACTTTTGTCTGATAATTGTGCGATAAAAGTAAACCAGTGGAAGTTCATTGGTTTTTAAACGCAAACGTTACTTTTATGCTTTTTAAGAGTTGGTGGATCTAAATTTAAACAAAACATAACAATTCTTTTACTGTCTGAACGGAAAATTAACGGCTCAAACATAAAACCAACTACTTGAAAATGTTAAAAGTTTGCATATATCACTGTTAACATTTAAGGGATGTTTCAAACATGAGCAATACTTCTCTTCTGAAAGCTTATTATATGTCAATGCCACCTATCCACGGAGTCTAATTTGAGTGATACGTTCGCTTAAAACCTCAGAAAATTGTATACAGAAAGTAAAGAAAAATAAATATTCTTGGCCAAAGTGACAAAAATCTACATGTTTGACTTTATACGGATCTACTTTCAATAATAATGCGGTACATGTATACGTAGGTGCGTGCCCCGCTCAATAAAATCAAATACTATAACGATTGAAAATAGCGGGTACCCAAACCTCAAGAAATAAACTCCTTGAAAAATAAGCTGAAACTTACACTAACGATGTCTGTAGTATGATCTATTTGAAGATAGCATTTAAACGCACTAATAATCAAGACTTTTAGCCAAGGATACATCAATCCATCACTTGTTGGCAGGTAGCTCACCTTTTGTTAGTATCTTGAGTGGCTACTCAGGTAACATCGAAGGACCAAGTTTTGTTTTTCTGCATTTAGGCCTAGCACTTTTCTTGTGCCTTGTTTTAGTTTTCCCACTGATTTAAGTGATTACCAGTTGGTATACAAATGCTAGCAATAATGTGTTACCAGTGAAAAAGATAGTAGCTCGTTGTTAATGGCTGTATAATCGATCAAACGGTTTTTCTTTACTGACATTTCAAAATACAGCTAAAATTGAGCAAAACCGGTTCTAATATCAATACCATTAATATTTTACGAAAATTGGTACATAGTTGTCTTATCGTTGCTTTAATAATAAGCAACATCTAATCAATGTATTTCATGTCTCTTACTAATGTATAATGCTAAATGGACAGCCCACTTATATATTCAAAACCTTTATAGACTTGAAGGTGCATCACCAGTACATTTCCTAGAACCTAGTGTGTGTGTGTGTGTGTGTGTGTGTGTGTGTGTGTGTGTGTGTGTGTGTTTTACCTCCTCACAAAAGAATATTTGTCTTTGTGTGCTCCAGTAAGCATGTTCTGATCGTTTGTATAATAGATGAAAGCTCGGTAGAGAACATGATGCTCCAGAACTTATTTTAAGAGAGAAAATATGATATGCGTACGATAACTTTCAACGCCAAGCGTGGCAAGATTTGTCTTCACACGGGATTTGCAAACTGTGTTTCTGTTTATGGACAGCGTATGAAGGTTAAAAGGTACAACTATGTTAACAGTTTTGTGTACAGTGTGGCGATGATAGTTTGCTTTATGCAACGCTTGCTGTGTTTATTAGTCTACGAGTACGAATTGTACGAATTTATCAAGCGTTTAACAATGTTGACATAATTATTCTTCATCAGAATTTTTAACGATTGTTCGATAACTTTAGCTTGATGCATGACTATAATATACTTAAGTTATTACAAAGTATATTCTTAGCCATCCATCGCCATGGAAATTAATGTTGTTTTTTATAAAATACGGGCTATTGATTATTTGTTTCGCTGAACATGAACTGTATGGTAATATACTTTGCTATCTCTCGCATTAACGACTTACTTTTCAGAAAATAGTTTGAATAATTGTGTAAAAGTTTTAAACATGGTTTAGATATCCTATCGGAAATAATGGAACAACGGACACCCCATTAGTAAAGCATGTTTTAGCCTAAGTACATTTGTATAGATAAAAAAAAACACTATCTTTAAATTCACAAAATCAACTGTTACAGTTTATCTTTAATTTTTATTTGTGTTTCACTTTAATTCGGTGAAACATTTCTCATCCTATTGTTTGCACTTAAGTCGATGTCTTAAACCTTGTACGCCGGGGAACATTAGCAACACACGGTAAACTAAAACTAACGGACAGATTGTATTTGTTTTCATGATCTAGAAAATTTTCAAAAGCCCATTTTCAATATTATCCATTATAGTGCTTTATAAACATTCAGCACTTCAAAAAGATCGCATAATGTAGTTATTTCTATCATCTTTGCCTACTTTATTGTTTGTCAGAGGATTTTTTGTCTGAATGATTAACATAAATGTCATACAACAAAAACCATTATCGTGATTAATGGAATGTTATAAAGCAAGTTCTCCTGCATAAATGGTTTCGTGTTTCATGCAAATAATTCTTTTCTAAGTTGATTGCTATTCCTCAAATACTGAGTAATTGCCAAAACAATTGTTGCGTCAAAAGTAACTCATTAAGGTTTTAATGTATGCATTTACAAATTATTACCTGTCAACTTATGCAAACATTAAAGGAATTGAGAAACAATACTTTGTCTTAAAATATCAGGAAAACATATTATCAAGTAGTAGTAACATTTCCTAAAAGATCAAACCAGTTTATGTTTACTCCTGAATTAATTGGCAAGAAGACTATTGAACTGAAACAAAATCATAGTGGTCTCAATGTATGAACTAACAAGCTATTACCTGTCACGTTAAGCAAGCATAAAACAAATGAGAAGTAATATGTTTTGTCTTAAAAATGTAATGCCAATTTATCATCCCGTAGTAGTTGTCGTTTTCTGACAGTTGTTTTGAAGGTGTGAAATGCGGTAATACACACCGAAGCACCCATTGGTATTAACAAGAAGAATATTTGTCTAGTAACCATATGTCGGATATTTACTAAGCGTGATTTATACATATTAATAGGTGTTGTTTCTGCCCAACGAATATGTTGCTTAGTGATTTAGGTTCACAGTTCCAATTTAATTATGCCTTCGGTGTATTCAACAAATTGCTTTGTTGATAGTGGGTTGTTGTTGCTGTTTTTATTTTTTTTAAATCGGATGTGCATCTCGTTATGGGATGAATGTGCCTAAGTTTACCATATAATTCTCAAAACTAGCCGTTGACTTATTAAACATACAAGATTTGTTGTCTTTGTACAATTACAAATTATTTAATGTCAATTTGCATTCGGTAACTATAGATACAATCATTACTAGGACATTACATTTACATTTTTATTCGCCCGAAGAATCGTATTATGGAAAAGGGTGCGTTAACTTCTCCTTTATTTATTAATGTGGTTGTTCGTCGAAACTAACTCAATTTACAAGGAAGAATATTACTGATGTAGATTTGTGCATAAAGGTGAGACATCCGAGATTGCATTGTTCGTTCCTGGGCTAATGTCATTTGTTCTAAGCAAGTTCTTTTGCAGGCAACCACACATAAATAAATCATCGGATAAATTTCAAAATTTCAATGATGCTTTACATTGATTTAAAGTTGTGCCTAATGGTGAGAACACAATATCATCGTTCGTTTTGAATGTATAACCCTTTTGGATATATTTGAATCCATGTCGATTTGTTGCTGTGCGCGACTGTAAAATAGGGTCGGGTGGCATAATTTCTTCTGCAAGATTTGCCCTTGTTTAAATGGTTTCGTACTAGTATTTCTGAAAACAAAATCTTAATTTCTAAGAATTATATTTAAAAAATATCTTAATTGGGCGATTGTGACTTGACTTTTGGGTCTATAATGCCTCACACGGTGATACTCGTTTTCATAACGTAAACACTATAGGCAAACAGTTATAATTTTGTTGGAAATTCACTACCGACATATATGGATATAAATTTTTGTAAGATACACAAGAAGACCTTTTGCACTGACGTTGTAAAAGGAAAAACGTATTGAAAATGTATATAATGGAGAAACCAATCTTCTTATTTTCCCCATGCACTTCTGGATGTACATGTTATTGTTTATCATATTATTAGCTTGGTTTTCTGCGTCTAGCTCATGCTAATGGTAGCAGAGTGCTCGCTTTGTTAATTTACAAAAAAAGGCTCACATTAATTAAGCGGCAAAACAAAGATATATTGAAAAGACTTAATAATATAACATTTAATTACTTCTTGCAAAAACCAGTCGCTTATAAATCCGTATCCAACAATTGTGCAAACCACCTCTATATGTTGGACAAAATGCAATACATATATGTACTGATTATGGCTTATGTATGACGGATACATGTTAGAATATACATGTACATCAGGTGATATGGTACCTTAACAGTTTAGGAATTTTCTGAGTGTTCTTTCTTCATAGAACGTTTCTTTTTTTATCGTTGTCGAATATGACATCATTCAGTTGGTTTCGTTCTTACTCGTTATCCGGAGGACATGAAAAACGAAATATAAATATAAAAGAAATGAGGGTCGACTGTCATTTCCATTATTCGCAGATCTCCTAATTGTGGTTTAATATTAGATTGTATTAATATTATTAAAAGGTTGATATATTTTTTTACTCCAAAATAATAGAGTCTTTTACAAAAGTTGGAAAATGCTTAGCCAAAAATTGCTAAAATGGGTCTCATACAGTACGATCAGTATACATTTTAGAAAGTAATACAAAGAGGAAATATCTACATTTTTATGTGTATATGTAATTGATTATGTAATTGTATAACGTTGTAAATCCGCATAAAGTTCTACTTTCTTTTGCACGAGGATGTAAAAATATATCAAATATACAAATAGGATTTATTTTAAGTAATCAAACACTACAGACAATTGTCAGTTAATATGCCAAGTAACATACATGTTGTCAATGGTGTGCAACTGTGTACAAAGAGAAAATGGATGGTGCTTGTTGCTTAAAAACGCAGTGTGAATCTTACAACGGCATTCAGCCAAGACAGACTCCCGCTGATCCTGATCCTGAAAATGGTTTGATGAAATCATCCCTCAGTGGTTTCCCCTCGACCTGGCAGAATGTTGGTCTCATTAAGGCGGAAATCTCTTAGCAACTGTTTAGCCATTAAGTTGTCCGTCCCGTGGAGAATGGATTTATGTGAGGACTTTCCTCAGATGTTTAGAACTTCCATTTCGCCCTCGTTTAAGCTAATATCTATCCTTCTCAAGACGACAGAAACTTGCTATATGTTACTACGGGAGCGCTTGGAAATTCTATCTGCAATGTAACATTCAGCTATGTGCATCAACCTTTGATTTTTAAACTACCAAGGGGCACATCAGTTAATCTGACCATTATTTTTCACTCGTTAAAAGTTGCTCAACTGCAAGCTTGACAACAGTAATTCCAGTACTATTGACGTTACAAACACATCTTTCTTAGAATATCAAACACAGCTAGATCACAGTGCGCACTGCTTAAGTAGATTACTTCAACTCAAAATGTCGACGTATGTATTTCTCTGTAAATTGGCAAGCGTCATATCTCTTTAAGTATGAGTAAACATGCTTTACAACATTATTCGGCTAAACCTACTTAACAAAATTTTGTTTCATCTCCATTTTGTTTTTATAAAACTTAAACACCAGTTTAATTGTTAACGGGTAAAGTAAATGAGTCGAGACGAAGCAAAAAGAAATAATGAAAACGGCTTTCTAGATTCACTCTCTAATTACTAATTTATCTTTTAAGTGTCATTTCTAACGGGTGGGAAATTCTTCCTCAAATTGATGCACAACCACAATCCTATTTTATTAACTGAAACCGATGCATGTTAATTTGATTAGATTTAAATGACAGAAGACTTAAAAACGGCACCACAGTGCCATAGAAAAAAATAGTTTGATAACGTAAGATATAACCAAGCAAATGTGTATATAGAATTTCCTTCTAAAGACCGATCAGATTAATTGGCCGATTTACGGTGATGTATGGATAATAAATAAAATTGTCATGTAATACAAATTAAAGCGTGGTGGATGTCAAACTATAATTTTAAGCAGATACTTCTGTCACACCCTCAACCCATTCCCACAAAGAAAAGAAAGATGATTACAAAAGTTCTTACTAACACTGTTCGAGTGGAAGTTTGTCAGTGTAGATTGCATCTGACGACTGTTTTTGTTCTATAAGGACAAGACCTGCCAGGAAAGCGCGGCGCTTTGTGTTTTACTAATGATATACACGGCATGATGACTTTAGAGAGTAAACTTAGCGTGTAATGTTTAAAACAAATAAAGCCCGTGTTCATTAGCCGGTTGCACATACATCCAATCAAAATGGAAGCTAGTACGTTTTGTCTGAAGAAACACTGAACATTTATCATTTAGTCGTAGTAGCAGTTTTTCTGACAATAAAACGTTGATGTTTTTAACTAGTTTGATGAGTAATTGCTGTTTCTGCGGCACTTCATTGGAACTGACAAGCCTACTAATCTTTCATTATGATTTACTGAACGTGTTCCATACAGTAGTAAAAGAAATCGAAATGGGTATTTTCAACAAAACATATCAGAGCATGCATACTTTTTATCGGATAAATGCCTATTGTATACGTAAGTTAACCATGTTTCACGAAATGCATCAGGCTATCGTATGAATGAGTTGTTGCATAGTGCCTGAATATAATTTCACATGACCAATTCAAGTAACAGACGCCATTGAGACGAAATTAATTTTTCAGATCTTGTTCATGATTAAATGTTGACTGCAACTTTACTGGCCTCAAGGACATTATTTTACAATTTGCAATGTTCCGGGGAACCATACCATGACGGTGTAGATGTCGTTGCAATCCACGTCGCTGCATTGCTTTCAGACTCTACGTATGTTAATTTCACAAAATGTTATTTATTGACTTCGAGATCTATATCCTTTATCTCATAACAAAATATCAGTTATTGACAATCGCATCGTTTTACTACAACATTATTAGCGACAAAACGAAAACACAAAGCAAAAAACTAACTGAGATGGAATTGAAGTATCGCCGATTAAAAGCATTCATTCTAGCATTATAGCTGTGACAATGAACACGTATGAGGAATACAAACTCAGGAAAGGCACATTTTTTGACTAGATATTATGTATGTATATACGTTCATTTTATCTGTTTTAACTCCCGATGCAGGTGCTTACTGTTAGTTGTTTCACCTTGACGGGATATTGTTATGTACACTGTTTGTCTGATAGAAAAACCTTCAGGAAGTGCTAGGATGGAGCGCCCCAGTTGGCCGTTTAAATAGATAAATAGTTAGATAAATAAATAAATAAATAAATAAAAATAATTTGCAAAATACACAAGCAAGCAAGAAATAACAAAATGTTACTTTTGATTTAGGGTCGTTTTTTTTTATTTTAGTGTAGTGCGACTATAAACTGAAAGGCCAGACACGAAACAAGCAGATAACATGTTTAATAAGTTCGTTCTGCTTATTTGTTTTTGTTGTTGTTTTGTATTGTTGTTTTGTATAATGTTGTTTTTGTTGTTGTTTTTTTTTTGGTGGTGTTTGTTTTGTTTTTTGTTTTTTGTTTGTTTCTATTTTATGTTGTTGTTTTCTATCTGGGTTAAATAACGTTTCTAATGATCGTTATTAGATGGATATAACAAATAGTAAAAATCTATTAATTCTATCAAAATATACCACACATAGCACACTGTGTATGTAAATCGGTGTACTTGGAATCTTATTACGTGTTACTCACAACACTATAATACCGTGTAATACTAGTTCATTTTCCTGATATTAGTTTTAAGAGCAGATTGATTTTAATTACCGGAAAACTTACATTACCATCAAACATTAAATCGTCTTAACACATTTCACCCAAAATGGCAATAGAAAAAATATGTTTCAAGGAATGGATGGACAAACCTTAAGAAATAATACAAATACAAAGTCCATTTGTTTATTGTCATTTGAACTTGTTCATGCTGCGGACGGATGTTACGACTGATTTATCTAGATATTTCCCGATTTCGACTTATATTTATGGAGATGGATACCTTATGTTTCTTAACCAGATGTTCAAAAGCTCAAAGCTCACTGTACACTGATGGCATCTACATGTAAGTGACCTTGTTAGATCATATGACTGCATGACATCATATAAGCAAGTGTTTGGTATATCAACTCTTGCAATTGCTCTTAATGAGCTAATAGGTTGATACCGTTAACCAAGTGTGTAGTAGAAACACGAGTGCATCTTTCACCGACATTTAAACATCCCTGTACTTCCTCAGACAACGAGCTTGTGGTATGCCAAGCCGTGTGTTAATAGGATCTATCAACGTTTCCCGTCCAACTACCGCCACAGTAGACTCATCACAAAGCCGATCTTTAAGCAATTGTTTAACCATTATGTGGGCTGTCCCGTGGCGAGCAGATTTATGTGAATGTAAGGACTATTTTTCTGCCGGTTGTTATAGTTGTTTTAACTCTTTTATCTACTGGGCTTAATTATCATAATACATACAGCACTTAGATTAACACAAAATTGCAGTACACCAAAAGGGGTCGCCGCTAAATTGAAAATGGATATGCTTTATACATTATCCAGAAATAACGATTATTGTTATCCCCATATTTCACTTGTTAAATAGTGTTTGACTGAATGCGCTAAGAGTACTGAAAAAGTAAAAGGCTTTTTGCATAAGCCTTTTGAATCATACCAAAAATATTTATATTAAACCAGATTGTATTTTGTATTTCAGAATTCTCTATCTCGGAAGGTTGTTATTTGAATTTAATTGAAGTTCTTGCATAAGTTGATTTAAACAGATTTATATTTTCTAATACCGTTTTGTTCATAGCTTCTTTCAAACTATTAATAATGCTTATTTTACGCAGCAGCAAACTTATGATGTGAGTAATCCCACAATCACATAAACAAAAACGAAGTTTAAGAGACACTTGACTAAGATTACATGTAACTGTATGTTGAAATATTAAACTTTAAAGACACGTTATGAACCGTAATGGTATTGAGATAGATACATTTTCTAGTTCAGGCCTACGCTAACATCCCAAATGTTATTAATTTTGAAAAAAACAAACTATGTAATAGATGAAAAACCCGATGTACAGCCAATATATTATTAAAATACAATAATAGACTATTGATGTATTTAGTGCATATCCTCTTACTTAATTACTTAATTTTTATTTAAAATTGATACATAAAACATCAAAGTGCTACTCATTACTAATTTTTTACGAAAAAATAAATAAATAAACAATAAATGAAAACTTGATCCTATTATAAAAAACAACTATTTGCGTGTTTGGAGAACGGACTATGTTAAATTCTTTCTCATGTTTTAGTGGATGTTGTTCCTTTTGATGCCAGGATGAGTTATTTGAAATGTTATCAGACCAGAAACACACGGCATGATTAATGGCATGTTGTGACATACAGCGGGCATTTTATCATAAAAGTTGCAAACGTTTTCAAGTTGTATACAGCGAGTAAGTATGTTGTTGTATGAAGCATCTACTGAATGTGTGGAATGCTGGCAGAGAAGTTTGTCAGTTTGTATATTTTATTTTTAGAGACTATAGAGTTTGAGCTAGGGTGAGTTAAAAATGTAAGACACTATGACAAAAGTATTAAATTACGCAAACACAAAACAATAGGTGAGCAACCTGTTTTGACTTTAACAAACAATTGCAATTTCTGTTCTAACAGTATAAGTTAATCACAAGAACGGGTTCATCATATGAACGATGGTAAAACAGTCTGACAGAAAGCAGACTTTGTTTATATTAGTTCATACGAATATGGTAGAATCAATAACATAAAACATGGGTTTTTAGTATGGGCGGAATAGTTCATTGACTAAGAGTTAGGAACGATAATCATTTCACGTTGCTTGCGGTAGGTTTAAATACCAGTTGGGAATATTGTTTTTATTTTCTAAATAAAATGTATTAGTTTTTTTAATCGAAACTACACTTTAGCTAATGATTGTTAGTAAATGTTTACCAACCAAACTGGGTAGCTTTAAAGAGGAAATTTAGATTATGCATACTTCTTGTTTTTATCGCAAAAATTTATATGTTTATACATAAATTAATCAGTTTTCCGAATTGCCATTAGCAGCATTCGCCCATACCCATAACTATCATAGCTAACCTAATCAAAAATCACACTTCTGCATGATTTATAAAACATGCTGTGCTATTGCATTTAAATTAAATGTAAACCTTATAGAATTAAAAAGAACACGCTTCCGAATTTACGGTTGTTATTTCGTGCATTTACTTAACCAAATAAATTTTTCGTTGCAGTTGGAAAGCTGCGGATGGGTCGATATGTTATCCAAAACCTCTAACAAGCAAACATTGGCATGATCAGTGGAAATATTAATGTTGTACTGGCTAGTGTTTGCTGAAAATAATTGGGGGTGAATGGTGCGCTGTCAGGTCAATGTGACATTGTCAGGCAAACTGGCATGTTTCATCGACAAACTATCGAATTATCATCTGTTTCATGCGGGCACCATCTCAGGATGATTGACATCTGTAAGGCCGTTTAATGTTCTAAGCGATTGTGAAACTTACATGATAGGATTCTGATATAACTTCAAACGCTTGTGTAAGAGCCCATTTAATTGTTATTTCAAAATACACTCAGCATAGAAATGTTTACAGTTATGTGTTTTATGACAGAGATAAATAATAATCGTTTCAATCATTATGTCTAAAAAGATTTACCGGCCCTATTAACAAGAGTGTTTAAAGTGTCATGTCTGTGGCACGAGATAAGATTAACGGACCATACTTAGTACATATCCTTAAAATCTTCAGAATGTCATTGTTTTAATTCTTCTGTAGCCCTGATATTGACATCAAGTGTAATGATGTGTTTTCGTTTTTAAACTTCATTCATTCGACAATGTTAGAGTTTTGTCATATAACTATGTAATGTTAAAGATAATTTAAGTGAACCAGAAAAGGTTTTTAGCCAACTGTCAACTAAGGACGGATTTTGCAAATTTTGCTTTGTTAATGTTTTAAAAAATATAACTATAAAATAATCATAATCTGTACATTTCTTGTAGACATGTCTCTAGAAAGGCTTCTATGTTTGATTGAAATAGTACATGCATATTATACAGTTCAATTTTAAGAACCGCTTTTGTGCTTCTTCGGAAACTGTAGAGTCTTGAGTTCGAAAATCAGAAGGTGCAACAATATACTGCGGGGTTTTCTTTATTGTACAATTTGATTTAATGTGTTAAGCAACCTTCTATGATTCAATACTTTTAAAACGATCTAAAGTTAGTCCCTTTTCCGCAGACTTAGGCTGCAAAACCGGTGAACCGATAAAGATCTCTTCATGCACTCTTTTACGAGTCCGGCATTACGCGAACGGTAAAATGGATTATCTTGAAATGACTAATTTGGCGCAGCAGCTATGCTAGGAGACCACTTTCTGTTTTGATTTGAAATCTGACATAGAAATAGACACAATAAACATGCAACCTGATTATCACAGCCTAGGCAACACGTTGAAAAAATAGTCGGTATTTTCTTCAAAATCTAGGTATAGCCTTGATGGTTTTACATTTCGGTGTATGTGTCCTTTTTGTCAACGTGTCTGCATGTGTTTATGTATTATACTAAATGATTCAATTGCCACACATATCTTAATAAGCTATTAGCATGTACTATTAAATACTTAATTCTGTTAGATTAGTTCTCATTTCAAATGTCTTTTTATACGGGGAAAATACTGCAAAATTAGTCCACGTACTTCTAGTTCGTGGTGATAAACTAATGATATTTGTCAGTTTACATGATTGCACGTTAAAACATGTAAGCGATGTTTGTACACCGTCTCATATGTAGCAGCTCGGAAACACGAGCTGAGACGCCAAATGAAGATTGATATCGTTGATTAACACAAAGTGTCATAGAAACCCTTGTGTATCTTCCACCAAAACCATTAATTTAAACCAAACGTGTCTTAAACAGACCACCTTCATGTGATTGGAAAGCCATTTTAATCGGATCTTAATTAAGACTCATTACAGAGCAAAAACCTAGTACCTGTTAAACCATTAAGTGGTCTGTCCCATAGCGAATGGATTAATTTGAAGGTTGGAGTCTTTGTTCAGATGGATAGAATGTTTGCTGCTTTTCACTACTTGACATATACAACGTTATATACATGGTGCTGTAGTTAACAGAAAAATGTGGTACACCACAAGGGCAACGCTGAAGAATTATGGCCGTGGCATACCCTTTGGCATTGGGTATCAAAATGTGTTATAATAATTTCCCGTTCGATAATGTCATAACCAGTCTTAACTAATTAGACGCAAGTTAACTATGCGCCTTTATGATACGGTGGCGTTATTATTGTTTTTCTTTGCTCGGTGCGTAAGGCTTAATTGTATATTCTACGGATTATGTTTTCCTATCTAAGCAGTGTATTTCAGCACAAAATGCTTGGTTTTATTTGTAAACTTGAAAACGTTGCTAAAAAGTTTAAAGCTCATTTATGTTTGGTAAAAATGTTTATTCCTTACCGTTTCGTAATTATCCATTTGAAAGGTAAATAAGCCCTTCACACTCGCACACACATAACACAGTCTTCTATTTCTCACACAGAAAAGGGAAACTCTGTCAAAGTGATTGCACCGTAAATGATATCGCAAACCTTCCAAATTAACTAACTTCCGGTCTATGAATCCACCCAAAATGTCAGTTCAGTGGACTACTTTTTATCCAAACAATTATGAATGGAGCTGGAAGATATAGCACATATCCAAAGCACAGTCATAATTGAATTTTAAAAATAAAATAATGAGCTGATGGATGTCGATCTTACTACAGGTTTATGTTCTTGAACATTTGAAACTATCTCTTAAGCAATTAACTTCAACATAAGGGTGCATGCAAAAAACTGTAAATAATAAAACACGACTTGATATTAAACAGAAGGGAATGGTAAAATACTTTGCCAAATGTATTTTATATCTAAGAAAACTCAAAACAAGTTTGCTTCAAAGACTGCTAATAAATACTTTGCTTAATTCTAAAACGGATAATAGTGAATACTGTTCGTTTTGATGCCTGGGATGTTTCTTCAATCTCGCACCCAAACCGCTTTCGGGATTGATATCACTTTAAGACTGAATGCGGGTATTTTCTTGGAAATGTTTGTAAACGTCTTTTTCAATCCAAAAAACTGTACAAGGAAGCTTGGTCTAATATACATGTATTTCTTTTAAATAATGCTCATAAGCGTGGCCAAGAAACCACGACAGTTTGAATTGGCCTGATTACTTTAGACTTTAAACTAGCGTAAAGCCTTTTGAAGATATGACACTAAAGCACCAATTTAAGTAGTAACGCATACAATTTGCTAACAGTTTGAATTGCAAGGTTCTATTCCTAAATAGCGAACATATATTAAACGCATTGTAGTAATTACATTGCACATTAGTTAGACTTGGTGATGCGTTTGCATGTTACTGTGATCTGTTCAACATAATATCATAATCAAATTGCAAACAATAAAGAACAAATCAGCTCATTATCTGTCACAAGTGGCTGCCGTCTTAGAATGAGTCTCAAAATTAATGTCCTATTAGATTTAGCAACCCTTTGCTTATTGAGTATTTCACAAATGTAAACATTGATGATATTATACTTTCCGTACATGCGCATGCAATACCTTGAACTGATTTATAATGTATGTTATTACTCTACAAAAGGTTCGTAGTTTTGAATATTACGTAGTCAGACTTAGCATATTGTTTACATGAACCTTAGTTGAAGCTCTCGTCTCCTAAGTGTCAACCTGTTTAAATGTAGCTGCCGTATACAAGATGTGATGTGATTTTGCACCAGTGTAATATTAGCCTAACTACATATACTATTAGCTTTAAATAAAAAAATAAGATAATATGTACGGTTATTTTCAACGATTTTTTTTTTCTCATGGACATTATGCTACATATTTTATTTTTACTTATGCCAAAGAATTGTCATTTAGTTAAGTGCTGAAAATAACTAAATAAATACATGTACCATTCAGTAAATACTTGAGCTCTAGCACAAAAAAAGGAATGACATGTTATATGTGTTAGAGAATTTATTATTGGAGATGATACATCGGCCGTTCTATCAATGTCGTTCGATGGCTTGCATGATCACTGTACAAATACATGAAATAGTATTACTTTAGTATTTTCGGGAAACTCTGCTATAACTATGCGCAAAACTGTGTTCTAATATGTTCGTATGCTGTTTCACCTTTATGAAATGCCGACCATTTTCATTATCTATTTTGGACATGGAAAGCAAACATTTAATAACTAATAGTGTATTGTTCTGACACAGTGCACCGCAAGTCTACTAAAACAACTTCGCGTTTAGATGACATACATCTCGAGTCTAAACTTACGGTGCTAGGGACTGAAGTCAATAAATGTTCATACGCGCGGCAGAAAGATACCAAGTAACTTTTAAAAACGTGCGCTCTATTTATAGCTGCAAAGGCTAAACGGTGATAGAAAATATTCATTCTGGTTTATATTTAATTATTGCCTTTAATGCATTTTCATATCTTTGTAGATATGTTTGTGTTTGACCATGCTACCGCATTTGTCATTTAGATCTATACAGCCAGAGCATCTTGTGTCAATTCACCACAAATCTTGATCCGTTATTGACATTGTGAGAACATTACTTCATGACAGAATAACACACACACAAGACAATAACTTATTTAGATGGTACTGAATCATCGCTTGAGAAAAACAGATACTAATTAAGTCTGTTAAAATGAAACACGCAACAATGTACATGTATACTGAATCCGACCTCTTAAAACATGGTAGGATTATATCTATTTCTAAATAGTGCACGTAAGCACGGAAATCTAGTGGTATGAGAACTGATATCCATAAGATTGATTCGCAAAGAAAATGTAAACTTACGTTTCCGGGCATGTGTTGGGTTTAAAATTTCGCTTTGTAATAAATTCGGATATTTATAATTGCAACAGTATAAGAACACAGAAAAAAACAAACATTATGTTTAATGTACATACGCATACAACATTCGTGTATGTTTATCACAGACTAATATAGTGTTTACTGTGTCATAGGCATATTTGTTGTTGCAAGGGCAAGGTAGTTATAAATACGGAATATCTGTTTTCAAACATGTACGGTAAAGATCCTTCACCATATAAAATCAAATTCCAAATTTAAGTCAGTATGGATTTGCAAAATTGAGACCTCATACTTTCCGCACTTTAATCATTTTAATAAAAAAAGGGCAAACAAAATGCAACTAAGGTCACGTGTCACATTTATATGAATGCACATTTAAATGTAAGAGTCGTTCTCTCATCGATAGATTTGCAATTTCCTGCAAAAGAGGTGAAACGCCAGCAAAAGATTATGTATCCTTGAGTGATTTGCATGCCATGGAAGCAAGTTTGCATCGTATAACATTTTAACAGAATTGTTCTTTCGCAGACACAACGCCTCTGAAAGGGTAAGCCATTTGCAAAAAGAGGGCCTCTCAACAGTTAATTCTTGAAATGCCAGCAGTTGCTGGCTTACTACGGAGCTAATCTCTTAGCAACTGTTTAACTAATAAGTGTTTTGTCCCTAAGCAAATAGATTTATGTTATACTTTTGTTCAAATCCTCCTTTCCTTTTCTAAGCTCATTTAACATAATGTCTTACTGGTTTGAGGTTATTGTGATACGCAACAAGGGGATCGTCGTTGAATATTTACCGTGCTACATTTTTCAGCTTTGTGTATTAATGCTAAATGAATTACCCGTGTGTGTATGGCTTAACTTATTAACAGTTTCTACTAGTTTAATAATACATGTCTAATAAGTTAAAACACATAAAGACATAACGACGTTTATTTCACTTTGATCAGAAGTATCATACAGACCAACACAAGCACACGCACACGCACACACACACACAAACAACCCTCTACACACACACACACACACACACACACACGCACACGCACACACACACACACACACACACACACACACACACACAAACACACACACACACAAACACACACACACACTTTTAGCATGTTTCGCATATAGAGGATAACAAAAGTTACATTTGTTCTGGTAAGCTGTCTACTCGGACTCAGAGTGTTCACATACGCATTTCTTAGTAAATAGACAAAACATTTTAGAACAAGCACACATACATTGCTTAATTGTTCATCGAAATACGTGTATTCGGATTGTTACATCAACTTTTCTTTAGGTTTAAACTATCTTAAAAAAGACGTGTATTTATCTTCACCCAAGATTAACTATTTTCACATCCTCCTTCAGCTGTATACAAACACGGGAAAGGGTCTAGGCGTCATTAAATTAGCTAACAGTTAAACATTAATGACTCGAGACCCAGCGTAAAAGCCTCAAGGAAAAGACATCCTAAATTTAGTTTCTTTCGGCCTACGCGTTTGCTCTAATTGTCATTTATGTGGTCATCTAGTTGGCAAAACAATTCTAGAAAGGAGTACCTCCCAAAGCTGATTGCAACCATTTCAAAATAATTACTGACAAGTCTTCTGCATGAAATTGTTATTCTAAAGTAAGCTTATTTATATGGGAAGTAAATCTTGATAAAACCGACCAGAGAAAAAACATGTATGCACAGACTGCTCCATAACGCATGATGCAATAAGTACTGTTTGCTGACAATATTTATAATACATACTGAAAACATATGATTATGCATATCAAACATGCCATTCATCATTGTGAAGGAAATGTAGAAAGGTTTTGTTGGCGTTCAAACATATGGGAACTTGACGTCACGACGCCACTGACGCCATCGACAACGGCTCTAAAATAGATGGTTATGTTTGCAAGAGAGCGCTGTAAAGTCCAGATGTCAGCAAGCTTTATTATGGAAGTTATTAATCAGTTCTAGGGTCAGATTTATGAAATATATAAGCTGAGTATCTGAAATTCAGTCATACGCAGGTGCAGACAATAAGCTTATCATTTCAGATTAAATTAAATTTACCATTGTATTGCTATCTATAGGAACTGTGTCAAACTCGTAGTTAAGCCAAACAAAAAAAGAAAGAAAAATACCTGATCTATCTTACGGCACATCTTGCTTGTACTTATCCTTCAGCATAAAACCATGTTTGCTTCTAAATGTTAAAGCGTATATAGTCACGTTTATAACTTCATCAAACTGAATTGTTAAATTGTGATTAAAGTATGCGGATAACTATGTAAAATCAAGAAAGCGCAAATGGTAAATTATAATTAATCCTTCGTCATGAATTTGGCTGATTATTCAACAGAGTAAAGATGAAATCTCACGAGACTAAAAAGGAAATAATATCTGAACTTATTGAAAGGAAGGTTAAATGTTCCCCTGCTGGGAATATAAGCGAAAATGCATAAATTGTTAACGTAAAGGTGACGTGCTCTGAAAGTGCTTGTGTTGTATAGACAGGTGCACCATTAAGCCACCATGTTACCTAAATCGAAATACAACGTACAGATGAGAACAGTGATGACAAACAATACACTATTTGGCTAGCACGATAACATATTTTTATCGTTTTACCTATTCCGCCAAACTCATCTTACACGTATTTTAATAAGCGTGTTAACACATACCACATGGGAAAGTTAGAAAAGAACAGATATTAAAATTTTAACTAACGAAGGCATCCAAAGTAAATGTAAACAGGCACAAATATACAGAGAGGAGACATTTAACACAAGAAGAGAAAAGAAAGTTTGAAACGGTCAGTTTGCAAATTGATCTACTTGCGTGCTAAAACCTGGTTTATGTTGCGCTCCAACAACAAGTTCTTCCGAAACGATTATCCCACAAGAAGTGTAAGTCAAATACCCCATCAAAGTGAGGCAACTAACAGCGCACCCCTGCATCGAGAACACACAAATACACAATGGTTTTAAAGAAACATAATAAAAAAATGTTTTTAAAGTTTAACTTTACTTATAGAATATCTCTAAAATTATTTGTTCTGGATTGCAAAATTTGAACAAAGTACCAATATACAATGATTTCAATTAAATATCATTCATTCGTCAAAGCATACATGCACATGTATATCCATTTTCTAATTGGTTGCATAGGCTACGGTGTTCTGAATAGCACGTGACCTCTGGCGTTAAGATTACTTGACTAGTAAGATGGTTCTTGGTCACATTAAACAATTAGATGAACTGACATCTGTGAGAAAGAATGAGTTTCAGATACTTTTAACCAACCGTAAGTTATATTTATCCGTTCCTGTTTGCACATTTGTACGTGTTATCCTCATGCTTGCCTCAATTAAAGTTTGTTTTCCCAGTATTATGCTACAATAACCGTAAGATAAGTATTTTTGTATAGGAGAAAGGAAGTTAATTGAATAACATTATGTCTTTCTTTTGCGTCAAATACCTATTGTACTTTCCTGTAAACACAGTGACACAAAGTTAAGATGTGGGATGCGGGATGCCTGCTAATTGCATCGCTTCGCAGGCTACATTGAATCGGATGGTAAATTCTAACGCATTCAAACGATTTTCGAATAAAAAAGAAACAGTATATATCATAGTATACCGTACTAATGTGTGACCTAACAAGTACAAATGCAAGAACAATAAGAAACAAATAATATTTTATGTTTAAACAACATGGGAAACAAAGTACATAGTTGTAAATGACTTGTTTGTAACTATACCCAACGCTCTGTAACGTGCTCTAACGCTAACTGGGAAATTGGTAAAAATTAGGACTTTCTGTAAGTACTTGGTTAGAAATGATACTTGACGTAGAAGCAAATCCTTGTACGTGTTTTAACACATTGCATCTTCGTCCATTTCCGAAAGCTCAAATACAGTGATACATGTATGTAGGGTATTAAATATCAACTTTAACTTTAATAACGAATCGTTTTATTTTCTTGTAAAAAATTATTAGTCATTAGAATAAACGGAGGCCCTTGGCAGTGCAAGTCACCGACCTGTCACTCCTCACTTAACCCAAACCATTAAGAATACAGATTTTATAAGACCGTTTGCATAATTTTATCTTATTGTTTTGTACTATTGCAGACAATGATAGATTGCACTTATCAAAAAAGTTTACTTGTCTATTTCAAAAAGAAAATAATTAACAAGGTAGCATTACATCAAGGTATATTAATCTGCTTTTAAGTGTCATCCTCTATTACCACAATTTGGCTAAAATTCAATTACAGTGTTATATTATCTATTTTAATTCAACTTTTCTGCAAAATATATATTGTAACATTTTTGAACGAAATGCAGTTAGACAAGGCTTGATCTAAGAACAGTTCGTTGCATCAACTCATATAAATGAGCAAATTTGCATGGCTTTGTTTAAAATTGTAAAATTAGAATGTAACACGTATTAGTGTAACTCTGTACATGTTAACAATGGAATGCCTGGATTTTCACCAGGTAATTACTTCAAGATACGTGTAGCTTTAACTAAGATCAATATGCATTCATTAATATATCATTTATCAATATTCATTTATACAACATACAGGAAAATATTTGGTTACAGCTTTGGGAGGTACTCCTTCCTTGAATTGTTTTGCCAACAAGATGACCACATAAATGACAATTAGAGCAAACGCGTAGGCCGAAAGAAACTAAATTTAGGATTTCTTTTCCTTGAGGCTTTTACGCTGGGTCTCGAGTCATTAATGTTTAACTGTTAGCTAATTTAATGACGCCTAGACCCTTTCCCGTGTTTGTATACAGCTGGGAGGATGTGAAGATAGTTTAAACCTAAAGAAAAGTTGATGTAACAATCCGAATACACGTATGTCGATGAACAATTAAGCAATGTATGTGTGCTTGTTCTGAAATGTTTTGTCTATTTACTAAGAAATGTGTATATAAACACTCTGAGTCCGAGTAGACAGCTTAACCAGAACAAATGTAACTTTTGTTATTCTCTATATGCGAAACATGCTAAAAGTGTGTGTGTGTGTGTGTGTGTGTGCGTGCGTGCGTGCGTGCGTGTGTGTGTGTGTGTGTGTGTGTGTGTGTGCGTGTGCGTGTGTGCGTGTTGGTCTGTATGATACATCTGATCAAATTGAAATAAACGTCGTTATGTCTTTGTGTTTAACATAATGTCTTACTGGTTTGAGGTTATTGTGATACGCAACAGGGGGATCGTCGTTGAATATTTACCGTGCTACATTTTTCAGCTTTGTGTATGAATGCTAAATGACTTACCCGTGTGTGTATGGCTTATCTAATTAACAGTTTCGACTAGTTTAATAATACATGTCAAATAAGTTAAAACACACAAAGTTCAATAATCCCTAATTCCTAAAACAAACTACAAAAATCTTATTAGACCTTTGTATGTTAATATTAATGAGCTTTTGCCTGAAATAAAAATGCATTTATAATCCCGACTTCCTGTATACAACACCTAGCAAAAACTATACTTGTAAAATATACGTTTCCATAAGATGCTTACTTTTCTTTCATTTAATCGTTTCGTTTGTTGTAACGATGTGGAGGTTAACATGCACTTGCAAATAATAATGACAACAGGTTATCCGGTCCTTATTTCTAACGCCGCGCAGTGGGCACTTAATTATTAGAATTGACGTGAGGACGATGGAACATTGGATCAACTTGTTTTAAGGTGAACTGATTGTGGTAAAACATATAGTCAGTCCTAAACCGAATCTTCACTTCGCCCCGTTAGTTTGCAGTTTATGACTTTATACCTAACTTCACCACGGTAGAACTCTATTAGATAAGGAAACTGTTCTGTCCTTTTCCTTTTCCTTGACGAGTTAATGACTAAACCACATATAAAACTCTTACATGTAAACCGTTTAAATATATCATTATCGAAATGAATGTACGCGAAAACAAAGTTTTTATTTAGGACATAAATGCTGGTTTTACATAATGCATGTACATCGCAGAATAATTAACAATGTTTCTTTTAGATGCGCAGCTCTAATTTAAAAATGACCTAGGGCTTGGGTTGTTTACACAGAGGCAAAATTAATAGGCCCGAAAAAAAAAAGGCATGTAGAAAGGCTGGCTAAACATGCCACAGTTTTAATTACAAAACCCATGTCCATTGTCCAAAATGAACATAAGATGGTAAAGCGCTAGCGACAGTTGATTGTCCAAATGGCATTAAATTGACCGCCATTAAAGCATTTCTAATGATAGGTAATATAGCGGTTATATCAAAAGGCTTATTGCAACAGTACTGTGATGCTAAAGACCACGATTGATGGGTCATTTTCTAAATGTAAGATGACCGGCGACTTAGCGAATTTGCTACAAATGTGCCACTGATCTTATAAAGACTACCGCAGTTTCCACTAAGAGGTGGTATGTACGGTTTAAATTATCTGTCCCAAGCTAAATGGTAAACATGCACATGTAATTAACTGAGCGTAAACCGTTTCTTCTTTCTTTTATTCATGCCGTAAACCGTTTACAGTTGCTTTTAGTGTGTGTGTTTTCTATTTATATCTGTGTCTGGAGTGTATGTATAGCCCGGTTCACAGGCAAATACCTGACTTTAAATTGCACGTTTTCTTTATTCTTTGGTAGCAAAATTTTATAATGTAAACGGTGTATTCTTATTAACACGTATTGAATTTATATGACAATAGAAAAGGGTTATCAAACATAGCACGTGGAAATTCGTAACAGAAATATGTGGTAAAAACGCTATATCCATCATAAACATAATCAGATAAAAATATATTATAAAAAAAATAAATGACCACAGTGTATATAAGCAAATATTTAAGCATAAAAAAGTATAAATATAATAATAAAATTCTCTTTAAAGATTCACAATGTGCGATCGAAAAAGATGCTTATATCCTCTGATACAGAACCTGTTGTTTTTAATTATTTCGGCGCCTCCTTTGATGGATTTGAAAGGGTTATCTAAATATAACTCTAAAATATTTCCGACAGCAGAATGTTTGGAAAACACAACTGCTCGACAGCCATTTTATCAATGTTTCGTTTTTTACAGGATTTCTTATCTTTAGGGATTAAATGTTTGCGTAAAGTATGGGGCATTTTTGAGCTATGGGCTAACAATATAGGCAACATGTGACAGAAAACAAATAGTGAACTTTGAGCGCTAGAAAACATCAATATCTTGTCGTTAGCATATACATAATATTCGGTTTACATTGTACGTATGTCTTATGTGAACTACCCTTTTATCCTTCGTAAATACGTATTTGTCTTTCTTTAATAAGGTTCTAAGTCAACTGGCCTGATACATCTAAATGTATTATCCTCTATATGTACATGTATAGCTATTTCGTCGTTCGTGGTGTTCACTGGGAACATTCTTCCCAAAGTGAACAAAGGAAACAAACGGGAGACTTAAACAGAACAATTGCAACAAAATCCATCTAGCCTTGGCAGTTTGTGTTATGATCCCAAATACGCATACAAACAGTAAAATAAGTTTCATGTTTGTTATGATCCCAAATACGCATACAAACACTAAAATAAGTTTCATGCTTGTTATGATCCCAAATACGCATACAAAAGTTAAAAAATGTCTCGTGTGTGTATTAATCACAAACACGCATACAAACAGTAAAATAAGTCTCCTGTGTGTTATGATCCCAAACACGCATACAAACAGTAAAATAAGTCTCCTGTGTGTTATGATCCCAAACACGCATACAAACAGTAAAATAAGTCGCCTGTGTGTTATGATGCCAAACACGCATACAAACAGTAAAATAAGCCTCCTGTGTGTTATGATCCCAAACACGCATACAAACAGTAAAATAAGTCTCCTGTGTGTTATGATCCCAAATACGCATACAAACAGTAAAATAAGTCTCCTGTGTGTTATGATCCCAAATACGCATACAAACAGTAAAATAAGTCTCCTGTGTGTTATGATCACAAACACGCATACAAACAGTAAAATAAGTCTCCTGTGTGTTATGATCCCAAATACGCATACAAACAGTAAAATAAGTCTCCTGTGTGTTATGTTCCCAAACACGCATACAAACAGTAAAATAAGTCTCCTGTGTGTTATGAACCCAAACACGCATACAAACAGTAAAATAAGTCTCCTGTGTGCTATGATCCTAAACACGCATACAAACAGTAAAATAAGTCTCCTGTGTGTTATGATCCCAAACACGCATACAAACAGTAAAATAAGTTTTCTGTGTGTTATGATCCCAAACACGCATACAAACAGTAAAATAAGTCGCCTGTGTGTTATGATCCCAAATACGCATACAAACAGTAAAATAAGTCTCCTGTGTGTTATGAACCCAAACACGCATACAAACAGTAAAATAAGTCTCCTGTGTGCTATGATCCTAAACACGCATACAAACAGTAAAATAAGTCTCCTGTGTGTTATGATCCCAAACACGCATACAAACAGTAAAATAAGTTTTCTGTGTGTTATGATCACAAACACGCATACAAACAGTAAAATAAGTCTCCTGTGTGTTATGATCACAAACACGCATACAAACAGTAAAATAAGTCTCTTGTGTGTTATGGTCACAAACACGCATACAAACAGTAAAATAAGTCTCATGTGTGTTATGATCACAAACACGCATAAATAAATGCATTTGTGGAAGGTGCTTTAACATTTAATGTATAGTATTAGTTGTTGGACTATCATGTATTGGTGCTAGAAGAATGTGAGACGATAATTGGTAAATGTTCTAACATCAAGTGTTACAAACAACAACACAGCCATGACTTAATGAACCTTTAAGTACACAAAGATCTATGATGTGATTTAGACAATTTGACAAATTGATCTAAATTCAGAGTTTATGTAAGTATTTGGTTTAAAGTTATACTAAATTGACGCGATATACTGCATATACACATTGCAGCGTTGAAGAATATTATGTCTAGGTGGATTTTACAAATTACTCAGTTTCTACGGCGTATATATATATATATATATATATTTTTCTTTATATTCTTTATATAACCATAGGTTGTAAAAGGGTGTGTATATTGATGCCATTAAAAAGCATATCCGCTTTTATTTTACGACAAACAAGGTTTCTGGCATAACTTTAAATATGACTACCAACATGTTGTGTAATTGCACCATGAATTTATTTTTATAATAATCTAAAAAAGCAAAGTTAAAAGAAAGAATATGACCATTTCTCTGCACTATGAATAGCACTTATGGAAAGAATATAAAGCTGTTAAAATTTTAACTGCCGGATTGTAGTACTTTCAGTGCCTATGAGTACCGATGATTTCCATATAAATACAAACTTCGCCCCTGGGATATTTATCAAAAGGCAGTAAACACCGGTGATTTTATATGTTTAAGATCCAACTACAACGTTACTAGATTACATTTTTACGTTTATTATACCTCAATATTTGCGCAATAGGGATAAATGGCTCTACAAACAGCAATAATATTCTGAGAATGTGAAATGAAATGCTAAGATACAAGGTAAAATCCTCTAAGATTCAGTTTCATAGCCTTTTCTGAATAAAAACATTTGCATACGAATTGTTTGGTGCAATCTTCACATAAAATTTAACACCGCTTAATCATCTTGTTAGGAACTCATATACATGTTAAATCATTTGATTTTCAGACTTTACGGCTTGATTGCTTTCCCGAGATACTCGTAGTCTAAAGCAATGAAGATCAGTATGTGTTTATTGATTTCATTACAACAATTCCTATGCGTTTTAAATACAGTTGATTTAATTTCTTGAGTGGTGATCAAACTGTCTAAACATCAGTCGTCTGTACCCCAAAAACAAGTAAGACCGGCCTTTTGTGTTTCATCATTAACGCCGATTGATTAGCACTAAATGATTAGTATTAAAATGAGGACTATTGAACACGGGATAACCATGTTATAATGTTTAATAATTGTGACATCACAAACTTGAGGATCAATATTTTTGTATACACTTGGTTCCCATATTTCGGATTTAAAAAGAACTATATGACGATATTTACGCTTTTGCATGACTTTCAAGTATAACTAACTACTATTACTAACAAGTATAGAATATCTTAAATTTTGTGAAGTACTATCCCCTATGTACAGTGTACTCTGCGTAGTGTTCTCGGCCCGTTCTGAAAGCGCTGGAAAACAAAGAGATTCAAAGAAGTTCTCTCCGTTCACTCCGCTTTTTGATTGTCCGTTTTTACCCCTCCACCACCCTATAAATGTATTGTTAACAAAGGTATTAATTATAATCAGCTATTAATTTTAAATGTTTGCTTTATGACATACCAATACATCTTTTTTATCTTTTGACTGGATTTGTATTGTAATGAACTATTGCATGAATTTTACCTTGCCATTAAGTTTAAAGATGTGCCTTTTCTTATAAAAACGAAAAGGAAAAAAAACACCATAAATTCCTCTGGCAACATTATAGGTGTTAGACAGTAGCAATAATTTCACTGTTGGTGGTCCCTCTGCTGATCCTCATCATTTATTGTAACATAAATGAACTCCAAGGGCAGGTAACAAACACACATAAATAAACGCAAAAATGAGTTTCACGCAGCATGTCGCTTTCAACTCAATGCATGAAAACAATTAAACCGCTGGTGGTACCTATGTGGTGTGTGCTGCCGTTTGAAATGCATAATCTCACTTATCCTGGACCAATCCGAGGACGTCGGATTGCTTTCAAAGTCCAGGACCAGGTGTTACATTGTTCTCAGAGTCGGTATTTGCGTAACACTAAAACTCATGTCGCTGGTTATTGATGGATATGCCCTTTTTCACTGCAATATCCCCATGCAGTCACGATCTTTTGAGTATATGTGTCTGATCTCAGAAATTCAGTGAGTGTGGCCGGGCTTTCTTCTATGAAGAAACTTTTAAAAACTCACTTAGTGGTTAAATTATGTACCTCATTTTATAATCGTTAGCCAAAAGCACAAGCCTCAATTTCGTCGCTGTGTCTATTCCATTTTTCATAGTTCAGCTGAACTTTAAATGCTCTGTTTGTTAATTTTGTTAAAAGTCCAGTTTCATGCCGATACCGTGATGGAAATAATACTGAATTCTGGTAAAGGTGCACAACTCTTTACACATTGCACACATCTCGCAAAACTTTAACCTAATCAAGTCAAGACTGACTGATTTGTTAAAACGGAAAAAGTTGTATGGATGATCAGCTCTTATGTTTTCATTTATTTAATTTTGCGATTATTTAGTAACTTGTCAATGTTAACGACGTCGTATCGTGTACTGCTTAAAACTTGATAACAGCGATAGGATAAAAGTATATCGTGACAGTATGTTCTTGACATTTTAGCCGTTACCTATTGCTTATAAAAATGAGATCGTTGTTTATTTCTATGAAAATAAGCATTACGTAAATTTCCGGAAAAAGTTATAACCCAATGAGGGTTGCAGTTTAATTTAACGCTGGTGTCAACAAGCATGGAATACCCTCGCGTTGGTTGCATTTTACATCACAATTTACTAAAAAAAATGAATAATATAAAACGCTTTTATTCTTCTCCGGGGAGGTACATTTCTAGCGGATAATATTTTTGCGAATAATACATTGCTAAGAATTGAGAAGAATGCATTATTTTACGAGGTATTTTGCCGACATGACAATCATATACAAAATGATGTCGCATTAGGGGACCGTTAAATGTATAACATAAACAAACCGATGATTGATGATACATGTAGTAATTCAGGATCTCTTCAAACTCCCTAGGTAATGAGTGTTTTCGGTATTATAACATTTGAATCTTGTATCTTAGACAAGGTGTCATAATATGGCATCTAGTCTGTAAATCAGTATTTGACCGTAGAACATGTGACATACTAAAGCTATTTAACGTTCGAACATAATGTGATAATGTTTGGTTTTAGGAATTTAAAAAGAAAAACTACTTACTAGATACAACACTTAAAACAGGATATTTATATGTGTATGCTTCTACGTTTACTGTTATAAGAAGGATGCATATACTAAGAAACACATTTCTACATTTGGCACAGAGCGTATTTAAACTGAATGCATGCAATATTTGAATCTCTTATCTATAATCCTTGTTGCTGTAAATACAATATTAACAGAATGGGCGTATTCGTTTTTAAAATCATATAGCATTAAGTTCAATGAACCTAGACCTCTTTCAATCATATTTCATACATAGCCTTACTATAACAATGTTGCTAATGTTTATATTCATGTACTTAAATCTGAATGTACATAAATGTATGTCCAGATATCAAACGTTTGTTGCTTCAGATATGTGTTTTTAGATGCAAACAAGTGGACCTTACATATTACTGCCAATGATTGGTTCTAAAATTCTTAGGCGAGTGATGCTAAAGTACACGAATAACGTGTCGTTTTATAACTGTATGATGATCTAAATGATGACTAGAAGCTGAGTGCTAATGTTCCATTCTTATTAATGTGTCACTAACCTCAATTTAATCACTAAGGTTTCAACTAATACGTGAACTTAAATCCAGCGGTCATTGGCTAAGACGCCGTATTTGGCCAATCTTCTTGATGTAGATGTGTGTCATTTTTTGTTTGTCGGAATAGTGAACTAGTCATGTTTCTTTGCACCTTGTTTCTCACAGTGTGTGTCTTTTTGTATCCATAAAGCGCATTTCTTAAACGAAACATGTTCTCTTTATCATACAAAACTTTATTTTTAAAGCTATCGTTTTATAATGTCTGACAACAGAGCATTATGACATTATTTGACCTGCTTCATCAGGATATACAGAAATCTGAATTATATTGAGGAGCGGAAAAGTCCAGTGGTAGGACGCACGACTCCGGATTATGGGGTCCCTAATTCGAACCCCGGTCACGTCGCCGCTAATTGTCTTGGGCAAGAAATTTGCCTCGAATTGTTCCACTCCACCTAGAGGTGCCTTATTCGAGTCACGTTGTATGATATTAACGAATACAAACGATGACAAGGTTGTAAACCGTTAAGTCAGCTGAACGAGCGGCAACTTGAAAGTAGACCGTAGTTTGGTATTACCTTTCACCTAACAAATAGGACAAGATAACCTTCCTAAGTAAGTTGTATCAGTTTTACGTATAAAGGAATCGCCTTTGATTTGATCTAAATATAAATTATGCCAGCAAAACTGAGATGATGTTCGCAGAAAATTCCGTGGTTGCAATAAAAGTACAGCAATTAATTTGCGAAAAGATGATTGCATTATTTGAAGACAGGAAGTTTCGTCAGCAACATTGCATAATTTTAAGAGTGGTGTCCATAAAACATAAAGTACCCTGACCGTAGTAACCTGAGGTAATATTTACCTACAGCCTTTGTCTCTGTGTCATAATCGTGTAGATTCTGGCATATTTACTGAAGTAATGTTTGCTGCACTTTTGAAGTATTTTATATTTTTAACTTTCAGTAAGAATGCCCATTAGTATAACATGAAAACCAACGACTGCATTTTGAGTGCAGTTTAATTTCTGTTTTTCGTTTCTTTTACTTAATTATTATTGGTATGCTAAAATCTGGGAATTTTGGCTCAGGTGTCAAATATAACAAAAATCATTTTGTAGCACAAAATAATACAATGCGTCTGAGTACAAGGTTTGTTGAAATGTAAAAAAAAATGCTATTGCATGCATATATTTAAAGTTAAATATAACGGCATAAAATGCAAATAATCTTATCTAAGCATAAATTACACGTATAACTAAATGATCATGATGTTCAAAAATAAGAACGCAAATTAGTTAATACAACGGAATTAAGTATAAGGGGCTGCGATGGCTTTATATAAACACAAAAAAATTTAGGCACAATGGCTCGACATATATGTATATAATCTCAGTGATTCTCAATCTCAATGCTTATGTTTGGAGCAGCAGATATTTCTAGCGGTTAGCTTAATAATCAGATACAAACCCTGCACATTAAGCGTTATTTAAAGTCGGCACACATGCACCACTACTTTGTCCTAAAGCAAACTGATGTCGATATGATGACGTCCGTGGACTGGAGCAAATAATTAAAGAACGGCTTATTCAATACAAGTTGAATATAGGTCTGCGGACGGAGTTTGTTCGAATGTTAGAATCTGAATGTATAAACTGCACCTGTACTGCAATATTGCGACTGGCAATACATCTTTAGATAAAGCATACTAGTTTTCTTATAGATGCTGTAAAGATATCTTACGGATATATATGGAAAAAAAAACTGGTGTGATAGAAATTCACGAAAGCGTACTTGTTTAATGCTGACATAAACAACAATGACTTTTATAGAAATTTAATGACTTTTTTGTTTTGTGGTACAAACTTGCATGCATACGTTAAACGTTTCCTAAAGACAGTGTTCATGGCCTTCAGCTATTAATTTTCGAGTCCTTTAACGTTTAACGTTTGCGTTCAACGTACAGTTCAATCGATGAAGATAAAATGAGAAAATACCACTGACAAGGTTTATTAATTCCGACTTGGTCCGGCACGCGATATTCGTTATCAATATGTTGCCATAGTAACACTGGTAGAATCGCCTTTGCTCTGTTTATGTTTTATTATTGCTCAGATGAATATGAGAATAAATCATTGAATAAAGTTAGAAATAAATAATACTAAATAAAACAAAAAGTAAACAATTTGAGCAAAACATGTATGTGATTCAATGTCCACTTAGTATCAACAGTTGTTGTTGTTAAAACACATAGCTTCACGTTAACATGTTTAAATAAAAAAGTTTTTACCGGTATGTTTAGCCTCGTGTCAGACCCATTAGCCACATCAGAGACAATATATAGACCATATATAGACCTCTTTTATATTAGCAAATGCTCGCTTTTTTTTTTTTTGTTTATCTTATTTGAAACAGTATTTAAAAAAACAACGTTAATTTAATTTTGCAGACCAGCACACTTTTTTTAAATTAAATTTACAGATATTTTCAAGTTATCTGGTACTAATATCCATATAGCACGTCACGGATACATTGCCCTGAAGCAGTCGTTTCTCTTAAATGATATCATTTTCTTATGTCTTATAGTTTTATGCGCACTTCTTTGGTTATCTTGGAGATAAATAAATATATTTCTGACAGCACACGCATTCCGTGTATTTTTGTAAATCTGGCTTTTGCCGAATGACTAAGGATAAGATTCGCACCCAACATATTTCAAATTCACAGAACATAGTTATTGTTTGCATCCAATGATTTACACTATTTATTTCATATCGTACATGGTACTTTAACCTACCATTTTGGCAAAATTTTGTAAGATATAAAAGTTGTGCATGTATACAAAAAACGCATAAAGCAAGGCAGATTATTTGTACCTTTGCAACACATTAATTCTGCTTAAATGCTATGGAAACCAGTTTTCATGTTACAGTGTATCATATCATGTTCCGAAAGATTATGTAATAGATCTCTCCGTTATTACAGCGGGGAGCTTGCTCGTTGTCATATGTCAATGTTTACAGTCAGTCACTATTTATGTCAGAAACACTGACTCTAAATTTCTCTAGGAAAATAAGGGACAAATGTGTTTTAAATTGTAGTAAGAACAATGTGGTTTGGCTATGGCTTTCTCCCACACTCTATCACTCGTATAAATAACTTCCTGAATAAAAGATGGTTTTGCACAAGTTTATTGAGTTTATCGTCCCATCAACAGCATTTCAGTTATCTTGAGATAGGGGTATTTCCACAAGTTATATGTTACTTAAAAATGTAGCGCTCGACTCAAACAACAGAAAAAGCCAGTAATAGATTAGTCGATGTCTGTCCGTTGTTACAGTGCATGTGCTTTAACATTCGCCTCGTGTTAGTTTATTGCTAAATACATGTATATGTATATCAAATACTGTCGAATTTGAACTATTTTTTATGTTTGTAGTTTACTGTCCAATTGGGGCAACTTATATGAATAATACAAGCAGCTGCGTGCTCAAAGATATTAATTTACTATTGTTCAAGGAAGCATTTGGGAATACACTTATAAACGGGTTTTACAGTATACCGAAACGAAATACATTTTTTTTGTCTATATTACAAGTACATGTTAAGGACAATTAGGGTCTAATAATGTTTTATGATTACAAAGCAAGGGAAGCATACGGCATACACATTGTACATGTAATACCATTCTTTAATTGCAAAATACGTTCAATGGTGCGCAGTAAGGCATTTTTGCAAAAATGCATGAATAATGAGTTTCTGTAACTATAAGTTTACAATAAGACTTGTGGACTTCTACTTAGAATCTGGCATAAGCTTGAAAGATTTGTCAGAACATTACACCTATATTTACTTCAGGAAAGTCTTATAAATCCACGAGTTCGTATTTGCAATGTTTACTTTTAAATAAGTAAGGACTTAACAATAAACGTCTTGCTCAAATGTTTGTTTGGATTTTGTTTCATCTCACCGCCACAATAACGGTCATAATGGCGACGTCAATCTTAGTCTTGGTGGAGGAAGACTTTAGACATGCGTCTTGCTAAAGCCACCTGCACACTGCCGCTTAGCAAGAACACCTCTCGCATATCTTTGCTCAAATGATTAAAATCTCGAATTCAAAAGTTCCATCTCCCTATGGGGAACTTATGTATCCACAAGTATATTGTAGTCATACAGGGTGATCCAAAATATCTGATACCATTGTAAACTTGTACAACTCGTATTAGCAAATTCGCTAGGTAGGCATACATGTATGCTTGTATAAAAGGGCATGTAGGTAAATATCATATCATATCTGATGACTGAGTAAAACTGCAGAGCAAATAATTGATTAAGCATAATAATAATAATAATAATAACAATAATAATATTAATTATAATAATAATAATAATAATAATAATAATAATAATAGCAATTTCGATGATTGAAATAAAAGACATGTTTAAAAAGGAACATGCCCATTTTACAAAACTTTGGAAAACATTCTCAGAACGATGTAATTGCTTCTAAACATTTAAGCAATCAAAGCTTCTAAACAGTAAAGCTTCTCTAGCGTCTGATTCATATACATATAAAACACCTTGCCCATCCTTTATATAACAATATGTGGTTACTCCGTTATTTTGGATTGATTGCGATCCGTCTACAGCATCACTAGATTCCACTGTCGCGATCGTCATTCAATTCTTTTAGTGTGACAGCGATAATGGCTTTGCAAAACAATTGCATCATAAGAATTTCAAAAATCAATTATAAAAAGTTCTACAGCCACTTAAATTCACTTTCACACCCACATATAAATTAGAAAATAAATACGAATTATCTTAAACTTAAATACATGCTAACGATACATGCTGTGGCTTTTAGACTCAACGTCTGTATTTGTCTCCCAAGATAACTGCAGCTTAAAACAAGGAAGATCAATATGTGTTTATTGCTTTTATTGCATCGTTCCCTCTGCATTCTGAAAACAGTCGAGTTTATTGCCGGTCTGATGATAAAATTGTCTTGAAAACGATCATCCTAACTCCAACAAGTAAGCGGGTCCCTCGTTGTCTCATCGACAACGCCGCGAAATGGGTAGTTAAATAGTTAATTACTAGCGGGGACGATCGAACATTAGATCAGCATTATGTTAGATCGACGATATGTATTGATTGTACTATCACAAACATGCGGTTCTTCAAAATCTGTATTTTGCTCCACTGGTGTGTATTGACACAGTAATTAACTGAAAGGCGGAAGAGATCCTGCACGAATCAAAGTGTATTGCAGCCCTTTCTCTTTTCAGCAACCGTGATATGTTTTAGTAAAAAAAAACAGTTTACATAGCAATTGAGTAAATTTATTGAGAGTAGAAGACGGCTTTTTAATAGTCGTGATATATATGTAAAGGATACATGTAATTACATATAGAAAAATGGAAATTAAGGCGACTTACAAGTCATATAGAGGCATTGTGTCGCTTACATAGGCCGCGTTATATACGCGTGTAAACAGATGATTGATACCAGTGCATATTATCCATTAATTATTGTTATGTATACAGTGTACTTTTTTATTAAATGCTGGTTTATTAAAAAATTAGTATCGTAATCTGATATTTCACTCACATGCTTATATGTTAAGATAAAAGGTTTACAATCATGATTTCGAAGCATTTAAATTATATCACTATTAAAAGTCAACGTAAGTTCAGGGAATTCGGCAGAATATGTTATTTGAACAAAATTTCATCACAAGCTGGTTGACATAATAAAAGCAACGCCCTGTTACACAGTACTAGTACAATCATCCTTGGTTATGCTCTAGAATTTCATACAATGTATCCAATCGATAATCATACTGGTTTGCCGTTACGTAAATATAATTTGCAAATTCGGGAGATATTATAAGTATTATAGAATAATGCGTGTGAATGTTAGGTGAAGGCGTTGCAGAGCCCACATATAAATATCCTTAACACACAAAAACGAAACGTTGTTAAAGTGAACATCAATCTTAAAAAATGGACAATTAGTAGCTATGAGAAGGGAAATAATACAATAAGTTGTGTTTTAGTGTTCCTATAGCAGAACAGTCAAATTGATCGAAGTACATATGTTTTCATTTGGCGAAGGACAACTACATTTGTACTGCAAATAGGCCTATCGCGGCCAATGTCCGTACTACACCCGTTTACAAGAGTTCAATGTTTGTTTTCGTGTTTCTATAGTAATATTTGTATGGGCATAATATAGTTTATTTACTTATAAACAATGTATCGCCATCTTACGATAGCTAGTTTAGGAAGCTTAACTATTTCATGCAGAGCGATTATGAAAATGTCGTCTGACTTGGATTTTCAAAAATTGTATAAGTTTTCTTATTAAAGTTGTGTTGACTACCAAGTTTGACTTAATACACCTTAAGAAAAAGAACACACGAAAAACAATCCATAACATGAATATGCCAAATCTATCATTTTGCTGAGTTCTTATGTGATGAAAGAAACGCTTTGGCAACCTTTCATGTATTCTCCATGTAACAATAAATCAGGAAAACATAACGACCACAGTATTTACAGATAAAAAGGCAAACAAAACATTACAAAGGACCCAAATCTACAGAGTGTTTTGGCCTTGCGAGGAGCTGCTTAAATCCTTTGAAGACAGGGAGCGCTGATTTGTCCAGATTTGGCAACAACTTTGATGACTTAAAAGAGTTACTAAAATAGACCCATACTATATCATGGGGCCGAATTTCAGGAACAGCATAAATGGTCAACGGCTTCTACATCAATGCCATTGTTTACACATGATCTGTCATCTTTTGTTTGAAAATCTCTGAAGAATAGCATATTTCTATTTTTTCCAGCTGTCGAGGTTAAAGAAGCACCAGATGTTGAACGTTATTATACTTTTGTTTATCACTTCTTTAAATGATTAAAGATTGAAGTGAGCTGACGTTAGATACAGTGACAGAGCCTATTGAAATATATATAAACTGTGAAGTTGGAGATAATTATTATATCATATTATTTATATATAATAATTTTTTACCACGTTCACTGCTTAATTGCCGGTACATGTTTGTACTGTTTGTATTCTCTTTTGAAAAATATGTATGTCTGATATAATAAATATCTCCAAGTCCACCGCCTTTTGCCTTCGATCTTTTTCTCAAAGAGCTTGTTCCCTTTCCCTCCACCACTAAGACTACACAAGCGCATTTATGACAAGAATTGGTAATAAACTCCACTCTCCTGAGAGCATGTAACGAATATACACTAAGGGCAAATATCTTTAGTAGTGCCAATCCGAATAAAGTGTTTAAAAAACGGTTGAATGCATTAGAAATATCTCAAAACAGTAGCACAAATACATACATATATATATATATATATATATATATATATATATATATATATATATATATATATATATATATATATATATATATATATATATATATATATATATATATAGACGAGGTAATTCATTGGGTGTTTACATTTGCATATATGACATCTTATATTATCTGCGCCAATTACCTATAAGTCACTTAACACAGTGTCACTGCAATTGTTTTTCGTTCTTATTACGACACCTAGGGGTTAATCAATGAGGATAAAATACGACAATATATTTCTGATAAAGACTCTATTGCGACCTCGGTTCAGCACTTTATACTTTATACACAATTTTACTTTCGTAACAACAGTAAGGTAATGTCCTCTATGTTTTCCATTAATAGATGTATTTACCTTTACTCTTAGAATGTATATGTATACGGAAGCAGCTACATTAAGCTCAAACATCTTTTGGTTGAGGAATAAAAATATAATATATATATATTATACTCAAACAATTCAGAATGACTTAGTCTCATTTAAATACCCTTTATATAAATACGAAATATGTGTTTCTTTCAAATTCAATCTCTTTTTATACTATAAACCTAAATTGTATAGTCGTATACAATTATTATCTTGTATAACGTTTTTGCCAAGAATAGGATCTACTTTATTCTTTCAACACTCTTCTTCACTAAGTTTAGCTAAACGCATATATTACATGAATTGGGCTATTTAACGAAAACATCCAATGAATGAATACTAACTACATCAAACAACTGTGGTGTTGCTAATAGGAAAGAAAAGGCAAAAACGTCAGGGAAAATGCATTAGAAGTAATCACAAAAAGTCGGACAAAACGCTTTCTAACCAAGACCGTCGGTTGTGTAGCACATACCTGCATACACACTTTACATAGGCATCATACATAATCGACATTTAATCATATACAAGTATGTCAAGTTCTTCTGGCATTGTTTCGCGCCCAGTTTATGGCACAAAGATGTCAATCGATGATGATATAATAAGGCAGCATGTCTGACAAGGCTTCTAATGTCGTATTGGTCCGGCACGCGTGTATTCGTTGCCACGGAGATGCCATAGTAACATTAGGGTATTATCCGCAAGTTTTGCCACTAATTAGTGTCACATTATCGCAGTTTTTTTATAAATGTACATTGCAAATGTTTATTTAACAATTTTGCAATGGCTACTGCTTTAACAAAGAAGACGTGACTGTGATAAACTGTGCATTTTAGATGAGCACTTTAAAGTTGTTGCATATTTCGAATCGAAAAATAACAAGTGCAAAGAAAAGTAATAGGTAAAATGTATTCTGTGATGTGTTTTACAAAGAGCGAAGTGATTAACTTTAATCTCATTTTGACGTCCGATTACACTAGAATTACAACTGTTTGAAACAAATGGCCAGTACAACAGATACTACATGTACATTTTGCAACAGGTGGTTACGAATTTAAAACATAGCTATTCTTACCAAACCATTTATTTCATTTTTGTTTTATGCTTACTAGTAACTATTACATATAGGAAAGTATAATGTGTAAGAAAAGTGTTGATTGATCGAGAAAAATGCATATTTAAGACCTCTTACTACAATATTTCCCTGCTTACTGTAAAGGGTAATCACCATATTAATAGATAGGCTTTGACATGTATATTCGCATAATATGACACGTTTAACAAATCTAGAGCCTGTAGAGGAGCTACTTTGCTCTGTGAAGCAATTAGTGTAATCCTAATTGTGTTCTATAACTCCATTTACTTACACTCAATTACTATGGCACATTTTTTTATTATATCACATTCACATTTATAGATGGTTTATGTAACTGTCTAAGTAATTTGGAGATCACAACTGATCTATCTGGCACGAACATTTTCCGAGAGCTACTCCATTTCTAAAAATACTTTATATTGATCAAATTGTGGAAACCTTGCAAGGTTTACAAAGCGCAAATACAATTCTTTTAAACAGGAAATATTACTTCTGAATGTTGTTGTTTTTTTACTACGTAGATTTAAAATGCCTAACTCTGGGTAATTTTGAAATAAATCAAAACACGTAAGTGTTTCACTTTGCTTAATAGCTCATTCCAAAGTTCTAAGATTTTCTGAAGTAATTCATTTATGTTTTCTATGCTGTATGTTCTTAAACATAATTAAAAACCGATTAAACAATCGCAGCAAATTGAATAACACTGATCATAATCAAGTGGCTCGCCTGAAACTGAGAGTGTGTAAATGGACCTGCAGTGTCTATCTGTAACCTCTATCTTTGTTTCTAGAAACAACTAAGTCCTCGCCTTTTTGTTGTGATCTTAGGTTATAAGTATATGTCTTATATCTTAGTGTAAATATAATATTATATTCAGTACCTTAACCGCCAATGCTTGTTGTTTCGTTCTCAGTTAACTGAATATTTCTATTTATACTGCCTCTCTATAAAATGAAAGAACAAAAGTTCGAGTAGACCGGTAAAAGCATCAAAATCGGGCCTTAATGTTTCAAGGCCGTACATGTAATAGATTGATTTTCTCTGTCTAAGTTTCCAAGTGTTTGTTTTATTTTTACATTTACATATTTACATTCATTTTCCATTGAGGAACCTTCGGTGTTAGACCAAGCAAAATCATATGGTGTGATTTTCATAGGCACTCAGCCTTTTTTGACTTAGCTTAGACGAGGTCCGCTTTTTTTTCAAATGTTCTTTATCCTAAGTGCCTGTGTTAAAAGCCCTTGCTTTTGAATTCTCGAAAGTCGAAATGACGTTTTATTTATCATTTTTATTGAATGAAATGAAGGTTTTATGTTAATGAGGGTTTTATGTAATTTATACATTTAAGCCGGCGAGGGCGTGGATCGGGCCCGCCTTCGTCTATATCCGCCCCATAGCTTCCATCGTTACATCAGTAAAACACGAAAGAGTAAGGTTCCGTCTTAAAACATAGATCATAAAGATAAGATGTGTTATCATAATGGACTATTAACCAAAACATTGTAGATAAACGTGTTTCTGAAACTCAAGAAATTTGTTAACGGCGTTTAATCTTCTTTATTAATGTACAGGTTAATCATGGTGGGTATATAACTCATGTGATACAATCTAAAGCAGAGTCCTTGATTTCACGTTGTTTACAAGAGGATAATTTCTGTAAAGGCCAGCGCTGTTGTTAGTATTGCTTTGTAGACAAATCCTTGCACATCATATAGAATATTAAAGATAATCATAGCTTAGTGTATGTTCACACGTTCAAGAGAGCAATTGTAATATGTTAACAGGACCATAAAATAAATCCCAACAAATACATAAGGTTTTACTTTATATAGTTATTATATGTATACACATGTATGTATAAGAAGTAAACACAAGACATAGACGGTAAAAAGAGTATTGTAGTTCCTTTGTTATTATTCTATCACTATGCATTCATCAGCAAAACTTCAGTGGTAGCTCTGTTAAATGTTAAACATACAAGTAATTATATTATAATGAGAAGTAAACATGATATGGAGCCGACAGTTGCAGTATTATGGTTCCTGTATGATACTTTTATCATAAGACGGATTCGTGGTGTGTAGAGGAAATAATAACCCTTAAAGTATGCCAATAAAGTGTTAAGGCAAAAAAAAAAAACAATGTTGTGTGCAAAAGAAACAGGGAAAAGAAATAGCAATGCTGAAACAGAATTAAGACCAGTTAAAACTTTAAATATGTACTTCTTCTATAAGGAATGCTGAAATAAAACAAGATCACCTTTAACAAACATAATCTGAGAGATAGCACTATAAATAATTAAACATGAAACCTCGATATGGACTATAAATTATGTCGCTGGGGAGTTCACATAGGCAATCAGCAGCTGTCACGTTCCAAAAGATTAGCTAAACGTTATTTATCTTCATGCTTGAAAACACATTATTATATAGAATGTAGACATCCATATCGACCAGATTGCTAGAAGAGGTGACGCTATGTTCCTAACACCAATGCAAATATTGTACATATGAGAGAGAGAAGAAAGAGAAGAGAGATATGGAGAGATAGAGGGACACATACATACAAAGACATTGACACAGAGAAAAAATGACGGGCAGAAGGAGATAGATAGAACGAGACAGATAAAAGGCAATAATTTTCGTTTTCAGTTTGATTCGAACCCAGGGCAGTCTAGTTGTAAGCTAGTGCTCTAGCATAAGCGCCACATATCCTTAACACACGGTGACCGGCGCAATGTGTTCATACACATACTGATCTTAACATAACCAATGTCACAATTTTGACGATTTTAGTAGAAATCGCTGTTGTTTTATTCATTCTTCTGTACAATGTATTTCTTGTGTTAGATGGAGGTTTCCATCTTTTCACAGGAGTTAGTAAGGGAAGACATCATGGTAAATTGAAACAGGAGAAAAAAGTAAAAGCGGTTTTGAGAGAATTAAGAAAACTAATTCCCAGGGCGTCTATCAGGGTGAATTATGTTCTTTCTGTAGGTTTTCAGACCCTACATCGCTGTAAAGGCGTGCCACGGTGCTTGGAAAATTGGTTTGCAGATAGTTTAAATGTCTACATATCTACATATTGGCAAGATAATGTAAAACTAACCTAAGTATTTTATATCGGTATTGCAATTAGTTCTAAAGTAAATAATGTACTTTTAAACAGGTTTGATAACTTAAACTTTGTAAATGTGCGTGTCGTTAAGAAAATGGAATCCCTACGTAAGCAACTTAAATAAAACAAATAAAACAAAGAACAGGAGAAATTTTAATAAATGATATCGCTGATATTTTAATTGGAGATAAACGTGTGATATGTGTATTATGGGTTGTACTAAACAAGCATTGTAATGTGAGTGAGAATACTGTCAATACTTGGAGTTAAAACAGACGTAAAGAAATTACCAAACTGGAGCACAAAACGTAAACATTTATTAATTTACTCAATATTGAAATATCCAAACTGTTCAGTTATTCATACAGTTCATACGACAAGGTTTGCCAACAAAATATATAAAGACACTTTAAGGAGCGTTTATTTTATAGAAATAAAACATATATATGTAGATAAATTATACCCAAGAATATATACCCAAGCTTTATACTAGCCCACTACATAAAATATACCCTCTAGAAAACATTCATCTGAAAAAGTGCAAAACTGTTTTTTCTTCTAGAAGAGGGAACAAACGCGTTTCCTGCAAAAAAAACATATAGATTGTTTCAACTTCCCGTTACAAGTATACACAGTGTGTATCTATGCAAGGCACAGAGTGCTGATTACGTTACTGATAGTGCGAGTTTTCTCTCATTACATTGAAGCAATATAGACATTATCGCTCAGTTTATCTAATGGCAGAATGAAGGTTTTCTTTCACGATCGTTATTTATACATGTGCACAATGTCGACGCTCAGTAAAACGTTTAGATGTTCTCGCCGTGAGTGGTGAAGGTAAGTGGTTTTATTGTTTGTCTGTTTTTATTTCATCGCATCAACCCGTACACTCATCATGGGGCCATCATTCAGACCAACAATAAAGCTCCGAAACAAATGATCATCTGTGAGATGCCAGCTTTTATTATAAACCACTTGTCTTAATGATAGCAGTTATGTTGAATTATTTCACCAACAAGCCACAGCATCTGTTAAAAATTCAAGTGCATCATTTTTTATTGCCGATTGGTAACGTGTTTACTGCTCTCTACACGGTACACGCAAGAACACTTGGGTAGGAAACATTCCATGCGCTAAGATACTACATATACAAGGTAGACAGAGCTAAAGAGAGATAATAGATGGTTAAACCATTAAATCATTGTAGTCGCAAAATAACACACACTTTTATATTTCTATATATTTTATATAACTTTCATAATACGGTTATGAAGGATGCGAGATTCAATCAGCATGAAAATAATACTTTAATAAAAAATGTTACAATTGTAACAACATTGACTAATTTTTTTAGCTTTTGATTACTGTCAATCAAAGCGTTGAAACATAGAAAACTAAAATTATTTAAATTTAGATTAATGTTTATGAATACATGTTTGTGTAGTTGTGAAAGGCATAAAGCTAAATCACTCGGACTGTGCGCAACATTAACAAAGGTGTATACTCTCTTTATCCTCGGCTGTGTTTGCATAATATATTAAGCATTGTGTGTTTATTAAATTGTGTGAACACTTTTTTATTTTTCATATAACTGCGTATGCGTACGTTTGTTAACATACATTGCACATACGTATATTTTATTTCTTTAGGCGTACATTTATTCTGCATTTTTGTTATAGTTTTATTTTTAATGATGATGATAATTATTATTAATATTATTAATATTATTAATATTATTAATATTATTATTATTATTATTATTATTATTATTATTTATTATTATTATTATTACTATTATTATTATTATTACGTGATCATGTTGTTGATGTTGATGTTGTTGTTATTTACTCTAAACGATTTTAATTAGAAATTCACGAGACTAATGTGTTACATTAGCTGCTGTTTTATTCCTGTACTCTTTTACATAGCTGATTTTTTGTCTGCTCACTTTTATCAGCATTTTATGTTATTGTGCATAGTTTGCATGAATAAGTGTACGTCCCTTACAAATTATTTAAGCTCTTTAGGCTTTTCATACCGTTCCTATCTTATTCATGATGATCACACGACAAGAGAAAATGAATAACACATGGCGGAACAATTCATAAGAATGCGTGGATTAGTCATTAATGTCAACTGTGTTTCTTCGCTAACAAAAGGGATATGATGATGAAAGACTTTTTTCCATGGTATTTTTCCTCGTTTTGTCTATGCTAGCATGAAATGCGCTCATCAAACAAAAGTGTCGACTCCTTTTTATATTTCAAACTTCTATCAATACAAAAAGGAAATCAAGCTGTTTTGACATTTACGATGCGCTTTATCTGCTTTCTCCAGAGTTGAATGATATCTATGTATTTAGATGGAATTTATGACTTATACATGTAAACTGTACAAGGATAACGAATTTTTTTTAACGTCCATGTATAATGTTCGTATTCCATTGAATGATTTTTAAATGCACGCATCTAGTTTGCATTCATATTGTACGTTTATCATTTAACGTAATTAACATTGAATACTTTATATATAAACATGAACCTTGTTGTTAAACAATCTACACAGAAAAAAGTATTTCCGTTATTTCTGAACCCTCAAAGCAAATGTTGGTGTCCTTTGTGTTGCGACGTTTGTTTTTGAAATTATCAATTGCGCTAGTACTAGTTATATATGCTGTTGTGGGTTTGTGTTTGCTCCTTCTTTTGTTTTAATCAGCGCAAAAATATCCTGGGTTACATCTTATATAGGTAGAAAACATGTACACTTAATCTATATTCGAAGCGCAGACCGTATATTGCTTAATCTCGTTGCTATTGTATCAGCGTCTGTGTTTATTTATTATATTACATCCTTGTCACTTGTAAGAGATTTCTTTGCAATATACAACCCAACCCAGGGAACTTTATCTTTAATTTTAACAGAGAGGGTCGCAAAGTATGTACACCGACACAACACGGCTCCTAAAACAATCAACAGGTCTTGTAAGTGGTCGTGGGATTTTATCTGGTTATTCTATCTATTATTGCAGCACGAGTATTGCTTTATTGGCTTCGTTAAAACATAGTGGAATTACAAGCTGTTACCAGAGACACGAGAGAGGATTTGATTAATTGGATCCTTACCTGTCTGAACGTAGACTCCGAGAATCACAAACACTCTTATAATCCAAAGCATTGCCTTTAGAGCATCGAGACCTTTCAAGCGATTACGCCAGTGCACTTTCATCTTTCACATCGTATATTATCTGGACACTGTACAAATCCCAGGACACTTCGGCCCGTAATGAAATAATTTCTCACCAAGTCGACGCTAGGCGACCTAAACGCAGACCAGCCTTATTCTATGTACGGACTAAGTTAGGCACAAAGAAATCCAATTATTTCCACCACTTTTGTAATTCTTACCAATATATCAGATTATTCTCCTTCATTCCGTTTGCGTCTGTCATTATGTGTCTCCACAGAAATGTTCCAAAGATCGTAATGCCATTACGTCCCGGGAGCACGCGAGAGTTACCGCGCTGAAGCTCATCCAGACATGCTAAGATCTATGACTAGTCAGATTCGCCAGTAAAATTGTGACAAGCTTTAAACTGACATAACACGATAAACTGGATTCTAAAATGACATTTACCTCTTTGTAAAATATCAGTGTGACATGTATAAAACGGGAAAAAAATCGAAAGTGATACAACTCCCTTGTCAAACTAATTAATGTTGAAGTGTTCTTATTGTACTAACCGACAGATTACGTTACTATTTAAACGAAGTTTGTAAAGCAATTTATAGGCCTCTAACTATTCAATGGTTTCCTTTATTCAAACATCTAGCATGGTTCGGCACGATAAAATACAAAATTCTGTCAGCTGTGAAGAAAACACTCCCAGCAGTTGGCATTCATAGAGCGTCAATCAATTTATTTCACGGCGCTATTCAATTATTGCTATTTATTTTCACAGACGCATCTTCATATGAGCTTCTGTATCTCAACTCCATTTGCGAAACTTTTTTTTCTGAATTGCAACGTGATATGAAAACATGTACTACTTTAAAAAATGATACAAAAACGTATATGTCACTTTTGATATATCCATAGAATTATTTTATTTTCAAAGACATAAAACACTTATGGTTATGTCCCGCTGAGAGAGAAGGTACGTCTGCTCAGGTTTAACCTCTTTCAACATCTGTTTATCCAATTTGCTACACTATCATCACTTAAACACCCAGGGCAAATGGATAAATATTCCGATATGGAACGTGTTCCGCTGCAGGTTTAAATCAATCCCGTTGAAACGTAGTGCATTGTTTTCGGAGTAAAATGTAATCCAGGAGGTATTTGTCTTCCACTTTCTTGTCTGGCAATTCAAATGTACGCATCCGTTAAAATTCCGTTGGTGAATTATTTTAACACCTAGGTAAAGGAGCATATATAAACGATACACTTACTCCTCATTCTCATCAGCATGGTATGTGTTATTTTAAATTTGGAACTCCACAATCTGTACACCGCTACCACCTGGATTGAGAGCAAATCGTCTAAAAATCAGGAAAATAAACTCTAACAAACAGGCGCCGCCTGTGTTACAGCAACGAATCGTCGTACTCTGTCTGCCAGTATCCGCTATATAACACCCAAGCTATTCTGGTGAAGTCTTATATCACGGAGAAGCATATCGGTTGAGAGTAGCGGGTCTGCCTATCGAACGTTGTCCAATATCAACCAATATGCCTCTGCTCAGTCAGCCTTCACAATGTGAGCGCGGACCGTAGACGCGATTATTTTAGACACCAAACATCTCGATACCGTCCAAGAATCTGATTCCACAACAAATTTTGCGACTGTAGTTGGAGGAAGACGAAGGAATTGTTTATAGGTCGAAAATGGCATATTTGTTTCCAACAGTCGTAGGGTTTCTGGGGGTTATCTTGGAAAATGATTATAGTATGTGATTATGTAATTCTAAGGAATGACGTGTAGCGAAGATATTTGACATATTCTTATGCTCCGGTCTTTTATTATTTATGTGGTCCCGACATTGTGTCTGCATGATTAGTCTGCACCAAGTGACCTTTAGTGTAGATTAACCTTTTTCAAGTAAAGTATCGATAACAAAAATTATATTAACGCAAACTCGAAGAGCTTAATGGGAGCTCTACTTTGACCCTGTCATGTTTTCTATATGCCCCACATTGTCACTGACGTTTTAACATGTAGTGTCGCTACACTTCGAACACTTTAAACCAGTTACATATACATTGTCGTGTTTCCGACATTACCATTTGGACCATTTGGAAGCGGGGGATAGTGTTTTAGATCAGGGTTATATATGTACCACGCATTGTAGGCTAATCAGCGGCTATTACCTCTGTGTGTGTCTCTCTCTGTCTATCTCTGTATCTGACTCTGTGTCGCTCTGTCTCCGTCTCTCTCTCTCTCTCTCTCTCTGTGTCACCGTGTGTATTTATGCTTTAAGAAGAATAACAATATACCGATTCAAAATCAGAAAATAAAAGCCTTAAAATACTTGTTTCTAGTGCTTGTTTATGTGCGTGTGCATCTGCATGTCCGCGTAGATGTTATGCACATGCACAGTTATAAGATTTATTAGGTTTGACTCTTACCTGAGCTATGCAATGTAGTTATATCACATCGTATATCCCCGCCTGGGTTTCAACTTACGTCCAACCGCACCTTGTGCGGGCATTGTACCTACTGCTCTAAGATCTATAACTACCTATTTTACCTATTGCTCTACCTACGCCGGCTCTGTGTTCCTGTTTTGTTGTTTTCTTGTTGTTGTTTTCTTGTTGTTGTTGTTTGTTGTTGTTTGTTGTTGTTGTTGTTGTTGTTGTTTTTGTTATGTATGCTTATGCACACGCGAATGTGCATGTAGAAGGGTGTGTTTCTATGTATGAACAAGTGTTCGTGACATTAAACGCACCAATCATGGCCGGTAAAGACATAACCATGCCGCCTGTTGGATTTTACAGCTTTATCTCCTGTGACGTACGATTGTGTTCTGTCATTTCTCGAAATGCTTTATGTCGAAAACGCCTGCTACGACAACATTCTGCTCTCTTTGATGGATTGGGAAATCTGAAATTATTTCTTTCATCCACATCAATGCACAAAAATCCCCTTACTGCGCATCCTTTCATGCACAATATAAGGTATCGGTGATTCTTATTGAAACACGTTAGGCGAAACATTTGTCTGATTTCCGTAGATCGCGCGTCAATGCCGACAGTTCTGCTATATTAGATTAGTCTAATTTGTTTACTGAACAATTCATTTCATGGAGCTAGGTCGCATAATTTCGCTCCAACGGTTCTATTTGACTCTTCAGTTTCAAGAGATTGCGTTCTTACAGAAATTCAACAATTCACTGTCCTCGCTATAAGCGTGGTTTACATACAATGTTATATCGTATAAAAGTGAGCTGGGATGGGACTTGCACATATTTTTGCCGATACTGTGCAGCGACATGTCTATCATTATAGCACAGGGTCAAGTATGAGGGTGCCCAGGGACTGAACCCGGCCGGTCCATTATACTGACACCGACGAGTCGTAATATTGTCCCCTTAGCCCCGAGCAATAGGAGGGAGGCCACTAATACCAACTTTAAAGTCTTTGGTTTGACCCGACCGTGGTTTAAACCCGCGACCCCCACACCCCCCCCCCCCCCCCCCCCCACCGAAGTATAAAAGTATTCATAACTTTTATAAACAACAAACTATTTGCAAGACTGACAATAGAATATAACTCCGCTTTTATAAGACCATTATTACAAAGGCTACGTTTACTACCAATTCTACGATTTTGCAAATTCAAATCATGAAATTTGGGCAAATTAAAGCAAAACAAAATTGAGTGAAATGGACGAAGAAACAACTGAAAGCATTGATACATGTATATGTAACATGCCTTCAAATCTTCATGTTTTGTCTTCTTTAGAAACATCGTTCATAACCGCATTATGTGGTATTCATGTAACGACAATGATGTGCATTGAATTAAATGTTTTCTACAACTTGAATATGACATATGCATACAGAAATAAATGGCACTTTCTGCAACCCACTTTTTAACTTGTCTTTTCCAATATATTTTGTAATTACACTTACTTAGTTATTGTATTATTGCATATGCATAAGAAGGTGTATTTATATACATATGCACCAAGTAATTTTAGTACACTATACTACGGCTTGCATTATCACATAGGTAAATAACAAAATAAAATTGAAGTGTCACTAATGCATGTATAATAAAGCCTTCTCCGCTCTCAAATTTCTATTTATATTCAAAAGAATTTAGCAAGCCCTCCTCATATAAGTGCTTTTTCTCTTTTTCACTTTATGTACAAGCGGACGGACAATTATGCTACACAATAATGTAATAAGTGGCTTCGAGTGCAAGCAGTTTAACATTGAAAATAAATGGCTAAATTCGATACATGATGTAGCACTGGCAATATATAGACTAACAAAAGGGCACAAGTGAATCACAAGTGCATGTACACGTTTTACAAATCCTTATATACGTTACTTATGTCAGTAGCCGTTAATTATATCAGTAGCCGTTACTTATATTAGTAGACGTTACTTATGTCAGTAGCCGTTACTTATATCAGTAGCCGTTACTTATATTAGTAGACGTTACTTATGTCAGTAGCCGTTACTTATATCAGTAGCCGTTACTTATATTAGTAGACGTTACTTATATTAGTAGACGTTACTAATATCAGTAGACGTTACTTATATTAGTAGACGTTATTTATGTCAGTAGCCGTTACTTATATCAGTAGCCGTTACTTATATTAGTAGACGTCGGCAGACGTTACTGATATTAGAAGAAGTTACCGATGTCATAACAGTTACATATATCAGTAGCCGTTACTTATATTAGATGTTACTTATATTAGTAGACATTACTTATGTTAGTAGACGTTACTGATGTTAGAAGACGTTACGGATGTAAGTAGACGTTACGGATGTAAGTAGACGTTACTTATATTGGCAGACTTTACTGATATTAGTAGACGTTACTGATATTAGACGACGTTACTGATGTCAGTAGATGTTACTTTAGTTGTTTTAAATGAAGCATCAAACATCAACATCGCAGTATCAATAAAATGTTTACAATAAACAATCTATGCTCTAACACTTCAAGCTCAACAGTTACAAGAAATTAAAGAGAAAAAACACACAAGACAGTTCGATAAAATAATCAAGATATACGGAATAAAAAAAACTTGAATGTGTTTTAGTACATATATTACAATATTTTTTACAAACATGTCTGCTTTTGTGCCTACAGCCTATTATTTTTATTATGTTATGGTAAGTTCGGCAGAGAATTTAGGAAAAAACAGCGTATTTAGCAATCAAGATTACTTGTGCAAGACCAATGGCACAGCTATTTAGATATAGTTTTCTGTTGTCATTAAGAAACGTTTAAAGCTTGACAATCCATTGTAAATGAAGATGCAACATGTGTTTGGTTACTGTGGATATAATTGTTTTCATAAATTATTAACTTAGATTCAAATTCGACAATAAAAGGTGATGAAATTGACTTCTCTTCAGAAAGGACTATGAGAATTACATAATAAGCATAAAATATTAAATAACCCCAGAACTATTTAGGCTTCTTATTATATTTATTTACGCGTATAATAGTGTACTTTAGTGGTCATGTTTGAATTAACAAAGTTCAAAGCGCAGTCTGGAAATGCATGTGGTTTCTTAAACATATTCAAATGACTTAACACATTTATACACCTCAAGTGTTGGTCCCTTTAAACATAGCTTGTTTATTGTAGTATATATTCTTTTTACATATTTATGATCAAACGACATAAAATATTTAAAACTTCCGTCTACAGAAAGTTATTTTAGACTACAGTAAGTTGTAAAACGGGGTTTAATGGCAACAGAAAATGTTACCGTGTTACTTTCACTTTTTATATACAATGCGCCTTGTATTAGTGTATTATGACTGCATCCTCGCTATCAAAATTACATGTACGAAATGTGTAAATTGCAATCAATTTCAAGTTGAAATAATTTACAAGCCAGTCCTCTTTTCAGAATATTAACATATGGCTGCGAATAATGAAACAACATGTGAAGGTTTAATTCAGTTCGTGTAATCCTTGAACAGAATTGTACAAGGTATGTCGATAAATATGTTTTTAAACCATCATTGATAGTGGTTTAGTTTAGCTTAGTTTTGTGATACATCGCAGTAACACTGGTATGGTCTATAAAGCGACTTCCAGCTTTTTGATTGGAGGAAGGCCCCAGACAAATGTCTGGGTAGATCCGCCGGCGCATCGCTGTTTAACTAGATGGTTACATTTATTTTACCTAAATAATAGTAATAGATTAACTTTCTACTTGTTACTTAGCTAAGAGACGATATCCTCTTAAAGAGAATATTAGTTTGTGAGGATTCGGAAAACATTAGTTTTCGTTTACATTCATGCAATAAATAAACAGAACTTAAAAAACAATTAAAACGAATATGTTTGAATTATTATATTTTATTGTTATTTCTTAATATTAATTTTAATCCGCCAGTAGTCACTGTTCAATTATTTTTCGTAACTATGGCTATTTTTGCGACAGGTTTGCCTATTTTAAGCAACCACATCAATTGCACGTGTGTATATATCCCCTAAAATAAAAAAGCCATATTATCAAACAAGTCAGAAACATGCCTGTACAAAATGGACAAAACATCAATACAATCTAGACGTTACATGCATATGAAACAGATGCTGGAAATAGTGAAGACTGTATAAAAAGTCTTCAAGCGGAGAAATTAAAAAAGTTATTAAGAGAATGGAATATGAAACAAAGCTACAGAGTACATAGTTCAGATAGGAAAATCCGCATATGCCCCAATGGACCTTGTTTAATGTTACTGGAAATGTTATTCTAGATTTTAGACACACTCATTTAGTATTCATATTGTTGCTACTCGCGATATCGTGCCCACTGTGCTAGACATAAATTCTAGTAAGTTAACAATATACTAGAATAGGAGACAAAGAAGTGCTGCAAACAGTATACGTTGAAAATTAAACGAAATACTTTATGAAGCAATAAACAGCGAAATATAACAAAAGTAGTGGTGTTATAATATACAATGTATTTCATATTTATATGAAGCGATAGCATGCAGTTAATGATAAGCAATCACATATTTTTGGCGTACAAATGTAAAAACATTAACAAATATAAATACTTTTTATATGTTTTGTCCCAATTTCGCTCGATATTTATGAATAAAACCGCTGACCTTATTTATTACATGCACAGTTATATGAAACTAGGTTCTATTAAATGCACACGTTTATATTTATTTTGTCATTTTTCTGCGGGTAAACCATTCACTACTGATCGGCACAGGATATAAAGGCATAATAAATACGAAAAAAATGCCATAATACAATAAATATACAAGTCAGACCATCCAGACCATGAAAACTATATTTTTAAACATCATGAACTCTTTGGCAGGTCGTTTGCTAGGATCTGTGCGGCCTTTTACACAAATCTGTCTCATATAAAGCCAAAAAAATCAATTTCCACTTAGCTTAATATTGTTCGAACCTGAAACTAATCAATATGAGTATTAAACAATAAACCATGATTGTTAATTATTAATAAATGCAAACCACAATAAATCTTGATTGACTTATCTTGCCTTTACTTAAATTGTATTGTTTAGCTGAGTTTGTATCGCGCCAGCGGGGGGAGTGACATGGCAGTAATTAAATCATCCGTCATTTGTTAGCTTCGTGACTATCGAGCAATGAACTAGCTTTGTTATTTAAAACCTTCAATTTATGTAAATCGATGGAGCCAAAACATATATTAAGTACAACTTTTATTCACTTGTTCAATAATGTTTTCTTTGAAACAACTTGCTACTGTAATTTCGTAAGAACAAATTTAGTTTTAGGTGGCAGGTGCTCGAACCTTGAACATATCATGTTCTACTTTATGTATGTTCTTCATTTACCTGCAAGCAAGTTTGCATCGTCCTAATTTATTAATAAACATTTTAATGTATTATTGTTAATTAACAAAGCATTTTTAAACAAAATATGAAGAAGGCAAAACTGTGTGTATGTGAACAAAATTATGGCGTTGACTTTAATGTCTAACGTTTAACATTGAAATCAATATTGCACAGTTTCAGTGTCAAGAGTGCAAGACTCATACAAATTAATATGACTGTTTATACATACAAAAGAAGATTATTGTTTGTTCCGGGATTCCTTTGTACTAATTAATTGGTCACACATTTGTGTGTCAAGTGGGCATATTATTGTTCTGTGTTAGCCAATCTGCATACCACCTGTTTATTTTGTTTGAATATATAGCGGCCGAGACCGTTCAGAAATAAATTGAACACAAACCTTTTTTGTGTCCAAAATATTTATGCATTAACAAATGCATGAACGTATAGATCATGTTATGTCCATGTCTGACTGATATACAGTAACAGTTTTGCTTAAGCATAAGGTATGATATATGTACTAAATGGATTTGCAACAGAACGGTTTAGTCATGTTTCATATGAAACGATGTTATATCAATAATAGTTGAATGTGTGGCTTGCAAGCTCAAAGCATTATGAGAGACAAAGTTGAAAATTAATTAATGAGAAATGAGTAAATAATACATTCTATGGGAGGCAAAGATTTATTGAATTTCAAACCCCTCATTTGTCGAGTGAATTGGTATTTTATAGAGGAGCCCACAGAGAGTCCCCGACTCCCTAATTAAATTGTCATATTTCTGTTTGCACTCTCGTCTCTCGCGTATTGAACTGAAAACACTGGTCTAACCTCAGATACGAAGTTTTAAGCCCAGTTGCCGTTGCCAACATAATTTCACATCTGTAATGGTCCTTTATGGTTGTATTAAATATACAACCTCGTCATAAAAGATAATTCTGCTTAAAGAAGATAATGTATGTCTCACGACAAAATTACATATCTGTTTGCGCATATACTTTTAAAGTTTACCAATCCTAGCATCTGAAAATAATATGTGCTAACGAGCAGGCACTTTCTTTTGTATGTTTTTTTTCTAAAACGCGTTAAAAATACCAATCCATATTACAATAATGTCACGTCATATACGTGAGCTGAGTATTAGAAGTTGAATCATAGAATACAAAATATAAAAACGGAAAATCTATATATTCCTTATGTGGACTTTAAATTATATGATGAATGAGCTAACTGTAAAAGATGAAAGCCGCAATTATACCCTGATATCACATTTAGTTGTGAAGTCGTGATCTTCCGATCTATAGCAAACGTTTATGGACACACCTTCTATAAATATGGGCGTCAACTTGAAGCAAGTAAAATTAGGTAATCTAGATAGTTGTTGTTTCTTTTAATACCGAATGCGCGTTGTTTTCCCCCGCAATTTCGATTTATTAAACGTCAGTTTGTACTGCATAGCCTTCATGTTTCTATAAAACCATGTTTTTGCAAGAGTCGTTTCAATCATTCGATTTGTCTGTTAATGTGTGGGCATAAAATATGTTTTGCTGCAAATCATTATTTCATTCCACTGAATAAGGTGCTTATAATAAATCGTCATCATTTTATAAATAAATATAAATCAGACATACAAGAGTGAAACATTTATATAAATGACAAATCTAATTTTCGTAAGAAGGGGTTAAAATAATAAATTTGGGATGCCAATTATAAACCATTGTTAAATGCGAACCTACATTACAATGGTTATTGATTTGTCGACTTTTATTTAAAGTTATTGTTGATGCATAATGGTGTCCCAAGAGACAAACGCATAATTAATTAAATCAACCGGCATCAGTTAGTTCTGTGACTAAATGTATAAATCCATTTACTTAATTATTATATTTTATTGTTTCAAACGTAAATAATCTTTCAAAAAATGTTCGCTTCAAATCTAAATGAATCATTTTGTTTTCTTACATGCTTTTGCACACACACACACACACACACACACACACACACACACACACACACACACACACACACACACACACACACACACACACACACACACACACACACACACACACACACACACACACACACACACACACACACACACATAGAGAGAGAGAGACACACACAAACACAAACACACACACACACAAATACACAAAACACACACACTCACACACGCACGCACGCACGCACGAACACACACACACACACGCACTCACACACGCACGCACACGTTTATACAAGACTTAACTGTAGAAAACATACGCGCATCATTCCACTGTTGTGTGTGCGTGTGTGTCTGAGTGTCTGTGGGTATTTGGGGGAGGGGGTGGGGGGAGGGTGTTTGTGTTTCTCAACATAAAACAATTTTAATAATGTTTAGCATAGTTTACTACAAAACGCAGGAAAACAGGTTGCGTTGTTCCATCGTTTATTTGCTGCTAACGGATAATAAAACATAATAAAGGTATCATAAGCGTTTCATTGGGCTCAAGTGATTCTCAGGTGTGAATGAAGTCAATAGGAAAACTTCTGTACTTTTAACAAACCGTTCAACTACTTCCTAAAAAGCCATACATTATACCGTTTCTGGTCAAAAACATATTTTTATTATGCATGTCATTGTAGCAACCTAAATTTACGTTTTAAAGTTCATTTATGGCCATTCCCTATTTTATTGCATTTTCCCTTTAAAACAACACACTATTAAATAACTGCATCTTGTTTAAAGCGGGAGTGTAAGTGCTAAAATTGTTTTTAAGTCCACTTAACTTGAAACAAGGTCCTATTATCAATATCTCTTGAAAACTATTCAATAAAGGCATCCTGGGTGTGATCAAAAACTATATATGCACGCGGATTCTCGAGATTAGGTGAAATATCACTCAGTATAGTTGCAGTAATGATACTATCAAACAAACTCACACTTTTAGACAAGTTCCAGGCCTTTAGAAGACCTCAAGGCTGTCCTTTTTTGAATGGAATGCTTCTCCTTTTTCTGAGACTTAAAGGCTTGCAGTTAAATACGTGCATTTCGTTTTGCCTGAGGTTAAAAGCTGTATTTGTACATGCCGAGTTAAATTATATTATATATTTACCAACGCAAATGCAAGTAAAAACAATGCGAAACACAATTTGAAATTTTAATATAAAAATGTAACATTTGTACAACATGCCATGTTTTGACAATAAAAATGAATTTAATAAATAATCTGGTAATTTAAAAAGTGTTTTGAAATTCACTGTGTACTGTATTATTTACACTCGTAAAACCAGCAAGCATGTGACTGTTTTGGATGACACTTCTAAAGCCTTCACCCTATACTGATATACATAATATTAAAGGCAAACCGTTTGTAGGGCTGACATTTCCAATCAATAGCTTAAAGGAGTGGTGGTATCGATATTTATATGGTTGACTCTACGGTATTCACGCATGACACCATTATGAAAGAAGAGAATGGTGGCAATTTGTTAATTAAATGAGTAAATATATAGTTCTGTTGATAAAAGACGAATTGAAAATTAAGAGCTCCACGCTATTCTTTTACATTGAAGTCTATTGAACTTTGGGTAAGAAATATAATATGAATTAAATTGTTTTGTCATTAGTTGCGCTGTCGCCACATGCGCACTTCAGTTTAAGTAGCAAAACTAGTTTGTTTCGAGTTGTTCTCTATGCATATAATCATTCGTATCAAATTCAGATAATATAGCTTAACGTGTCTGGGAAAATTTAAGCTATGTCTGAATTAGTAAAATATGTTTGAAGACAAACATACATTAGCCAGAGAGTACACTTTCGAGTTAAATTGTAAATAATGTGTATTTACGTACAAGAAATAAGTGTCTTTTATTACACCATGTGTCGATGTCAATTCCAGTTTATGTGTCTCTAGAACTGAATAAAAGATAAAACTTAACCACATTCTAAGCTCCTTATGCATATATTATAAATATATTATCAAAAACAAATAACTTACGAATGACGATTTTAAATAATTATTGCAAACAAAAAAGCCACCTTTTGACGAGGGTGTTCAGGATGTTTGTATCCATTTTGTATAACGGCTATTTTATATATAATGTGGTTTCCGGTATTTTTAAGTCACAAGTGATAGTGACGCGTAACAAAATGTACTTATCAAGAATCACGAAGGCTTGGCTGTTCAGACAACGTTTTGGGCGGAGCCTCAAAGAGGCTCTTAACCAGGTTTGCAATCGAGAAATAGAGATCACAGAGGTGTAGTGTTGACGGAATAAATTCAATCGATTTTCGCGAAGCTGTACCGACCAACAAACAACTGGAACTTAATTTTGTGTAATTTAGGTGGCGTCTGATACATGTAGCACTTATGAGAAGTTGTTACAGATTTGGTTTTAGTGGAAATACAAGCATATGGAAAGTATTGTATAACATAATACACTTTATCTTATACACGTATAATAGTTTTTATAATCTGATATAAATGACTGTGTTGTAGCTTATAGTTTTAAGAAGAGGCTTACGGTTGGAAGCTGAAGCCTTGCCGCTTTTTTGCGTTGCGTGATCGATTTACCTCGGAATAATTTAAACTGACAATTATTTGCATTCTTTGGTTATTTTACGCGGTAATAATTAAACCGTCCAAAACACTCTTAGTGCTTTGATTTATGCCGGTATAAGTTATGAGGTAGGAATTTCCGACTGTTGTATATGCAGTTACAACTGACCCCTCTGACATAGAATTACCCCTCTATGACACAGGTCTAACTTGATTGTAATTGAAATCAACATCGTGCTTCTTTTATTGTTTCATTCACCTTGTATTCACCCATCGTACAGTCAAGATCTTGTCCCTTAGACTATTGGTCTTCTTAATGGCACGAATTTTGCCTTTTAGAAACACCACTAAACTGTGTAAGTATCAAACTATTTATTGCTGTAACGATACATTGACGAAATAGTTAAAAAGACATATACAATGCGTTAAAATTATGTATTGTGTGTTATTGGAATTTGTTAAAAAGTAAGTTTTACTAAAGATATAACGTCCTTTTAATGACCAATGATTGCAATAACCTTAACATACATTTGGAGGGCGACTCCACAACGTGGTTTGTATGATTTATATTTGTCTTTATGTAGCTATCTAGATTTGCAGGTTAATATCTAGATATTGAAACAATTTACTTCTTGATTTTATGATGTAGTCTACATGTAGCTATAATTATTATGAACATATAGATCTGAACACTAAAAATAACCACTGTAACGAAACTATGGAGCAAAATCTGACAGGTTAATAACTTCAGTATAGGCAGAGCATTTGTGACAAACAACACTCCGCTTTTTTGTCCGTGCTACTATTCTTAAAATATAAAACTGATTTGTTGTTATCTTTTCTGAATCCGTCAGGCAAGGTTTTTTAACAAGAACTTGTGCGACAAAAATGTTTGTGATTATGACGACAGTGCTTTAGTTTTTTGCTTTTAATTATTATGAGTGTGTTTTCATGCGCTTGCGCAGATGATGTCCAAACTCTTTGCCAGGAATAGCCAAAAAACAATGTTTTTCTTAAAATATATCAGCTAGAAATTTGACAAATCCGAGGACTTGATTGACTGGGATAAACGCTATACCGTACTGACTCTGCCTTTCGTATTTGTCTTATTACATCGTCAGTCAATCAAAACATTATGCTTCTGTACAAGGCTGTTTGTATTTGCCATGATTTCAAATAATAACATAGTCTTATAACAAAGGTTCTTTGTTGACATGATAAAGACGGGAAGGAGAAGGCAATGCAGCACACAATATGACATATTTGGTTAGCTATTCCCTTTCTCAAAAAAAATGCTTGAACTCATACGATAGCCTAATATAATCAAAGCCTTTAGAAGCGCTGTTTGGACAATATATGTTTGACGTTGTTAGCGGTGTGCAAACAATGGTCCTTAGTCTTCTCTAGTTAATCGAAAGTGCAACGCACTGGAAACATGAATGTAGGAAAGTCTTTAAATAAAAAAAAAATACCTCTTCTAAAATACATGTATAGATTGAACATTAGGACAAAAGTTACACCAGAGTAACTAACGTTCGATAATAGAACCCATTTTATTTAACATTCAATATTTAACATTCAAACCGGTTCGACCAAAATGAACTATGTTTGAAATAAACTACTACCTATTCCACCGTCGTGATCTAAATTTGAAGATACCAAGTGCGCTAGTCCTCTCTGAACGCGTGCTGTAGCTTTGGACTGAGATGCAGAGATGACACGAAAGATCTGTCAATACATAACCAGGCTCAGAGCCGCAGAAGACAGAGAGGGCCCGCGCGGGGTATTGCAAATATCTCGGCCTATAGATAATGCATAGTCAGTGGAACACTCGATCTTATAGTAATTCGCTTCCCATTTAGAATCTTTCCTCCTGTCAATAACTGATATAATGAACTTTCAGTTTAAACAGAAAACAATATTGTCGTTAGCATTTGAAGCATCTTGTCGCCTCAGACAAACATATGTATGCTTTACACGTACTTCCGCGAGTAGTCAAGTCAAGGTCATGCAGTGTCAATCCTGTGTGCTTCCGAAATGCAGCTTTCTCATAACTCTGGACACCAACCAAAAAGTCGCCTTTTCAAAAAGTGCTACTGATTGATTCGGACATTTAGCCAGAATACCTCTCAGAAGGTTTCCATGTGCTGTCAATGTAACGTACGCCAATTATGCACCAAGGTCATTAAAGGAACACTGCTCTTAAATTATTACAACAATATATGAATATATTTTACATTACACAAACGTCACGATTCTTCTACAACTTTACCTTAATGAAAGCTATTGGAAATACCAACATAATTTGTGAGCTTTCTTTGTATCAGAATCTATAAACAAAATGTAAATTGTGGTAATATTTATAACATAAACCTTTACTTTTTAAACTTTTGACAACTGGATATATCTACGTTGAGTTCACGTTTACTTTAACCCTTTTACATCTCAGGTTGCTTATCCATCTCAACTATGCATGTACTTGTATAATCTTTTCAAGACATAGATATTATCTCATGCATTATTTATGACTGAGACTAGTTTTGAATAATTACTTTCTTCCATGCAATTGCCGTGAGGGATTTCTATATGACGTAGGTTCGTGACTTGAGCGGGAAAGACGGAAGCAATGAATACATTAAAGTTGTACTGCTGCAAATGATACAGTTGTGCCTTCTCCATAACAATTCTACATGGACTATTGTTAAAACTATCAAAATGTTTCTCAGTACAGTTAGTTATTGTAACAATCTGTTCCGTAACACGTCTATTCATCGTTATAATATCTGACACGTGCATGAGCATGTGCACTGAACAAGAATATGCAGTGCGTTACTATCTTAACGACTTGTCACGAAATGAATGAATAATGAATTTTAGAAGTTGCTGAAAAATCACAAATAAGATCAGCACTGAGTTATGTTTAAGTTGATATTTGACTAAAATACTCTGTAGCATTAGCTTATTTTACGTTATCGAAAATAAAGGAAGGAATTGTTTAACTGTTTGCATTATGCACTGAATGGAAATATTATATCAACCGTAAGATGTTCGTGCTACTCACAATCAAAACCTAATTCTAACAGAGCTCATATTTACTAGACTATTGTAACAAAAGCTTCTTTGAAAGTCATCCCTACAAACTTAGCTTTAATTTTGATTCGTTTAGAAATCGCACAATAATGTGGTCAAGTAAGTACACTTGTCGAGCTGACAGGGAAGAAACAATTAATTTAGGAATATTTGTGTTGAACAAAGAGGAATAAGGGCTTTTATTGTCTGATTCTTTAAATTAAGATGTTTTCCTTTTATTTCCGGGAAATAAAGAAGACATTAAATATTTATCTTCTACTAGTTGTGTTTTTATCAGAGTGTCCATTTGAGCATATAGATTTTGTCTTTGGATGGATTGAACAGCTGCGCATTAAATTGACAGCAGATAGTTTATCAAAGTACTCATCTTACAACGTTGTAAAGAGCACATTGTTTGTTCATGGTATTTCGAAATAATCAGCATTACAGCTAATCAGAAATGAAATTTGTGTAAGCATAATATAAACATATTTTAACTTGACCATTTATCGTATTTTTATACAAAAAAAATCTATTTCAAACAAGTTTTTGTGCTTTGTTGATTGGGTGTATCGTCCCACCAACAGTTATTCATTTATCTGGAGACGGTGTTCACTTGAAAGACATATAGTGCTGCCTTCACAGTGTATAACATGCCGTGAACACCTGGCATGACACCACATCCAGTCACATTATCCGGACACCGGTACAATAAGTCGTGGAACTACCCTCATATTTGCTTGAGCGTTAGCAAGGGAGATATACGACAATCATTTTTAACGACTTTAGTACATGTATCTCGCGGCCCGAGATCGTTGAAACAAGGATAGATGGCTATAAAGTGTTAATCTAATTACTATGTGTTTTAATTTCTCCTTTTACTTGTAAAAAGATAAAATTAAGATATAAAGACATTTGCTACAGAAGTGTAGCAGAGAGAATTGTATCGTGCATATTCTTGGTATGTATGTTAAATATATTTACATTTATATTATTGCGCGTCTTTAGGATTCATCACCTACGTAGACAACAACATTGTCACCACTATGCACTCAAAGAACATAACATAACTATATAGAATAACTTGTTATCTGTTCAAGTATATACGTCTCCCATAATATCTGTAGCTATTTATGCGTGGTCAATTCCTTGAATTAAGTGGAAACTGTGACTAATTAAAGATTTCGATTTACATAGCGACATGAAGATAAGATCATCATCATCGTGATCATCATAATCATTATCGTCGCTGTCGTCCTCGTCATTGTTGTTGTCACCATCATCGTGGCTATAAGTATTAAGGACAAGATTTTTAGTAAATTTCGCGGAACAAAGATTTCTTATTTTGATATTCATTTTGTGCAAGATACATGATGGGTGATGTGTCCCAATCATCAAGTCAAACAGCCATTAAGATTTCCTAACATCAAAGTAAAGACATTTGTTTCCCTTGGGTTCAGACCATCAACTGAAGAAAAATAATTGTATTTATAAACATTAATCTCAACTAAATCGGACAATAAATGGAAGTGCCTACAATGACCGACAATCTGCAAAAAATTAACATATATCATATATTCGCTATTGAATTAGGGATGGAAGTACGGGAAAGAGTAATATGCTCGTTTATTGGATATGGCATTCATTGCCTTTTTACATGACTTAATTAAACTTGACTGGCTTACGACCATCAGCAGATAATTGTGTCTAAATGCTTTCCATTTGTTTTATTTGAGAAACACTACAATGTTTGTGTTAATAAGATATGATTTATTTTGATAAGAATCGAAAGAGGTCCTAAATTTAATGACTGGACTCATTCAATGTTTCATATATTTTATCAAGAAAAAACTGACTATCTGTACAAACAAAACCTTTTGGTTAATACAATAATTGCATATTTTACGAATGGAGGGGCTTTGCGTTTATAAAAAACTTGGGTTTCCTAAAAGTACGACATCGCTTTATTTAGCATATGTTATAGCATCAATTACATTATTTACACTACAATATGTGCCATTTATTTCGAAAACCTGTGAATTGAGGTCAATTACAGCATGCACACCTTCTTTTTTGTTCATCTGGCCAAGGTATATATTTAGTTAACGTTATGCAACATGTCTAACAATTTTGTGGTTACTTTCGAAAGAGGTATGTTCAACTGTGCCAAGAACAATTCAAACCAGTCACTGTTTTATCAAAGGACTGATATGCCAATTTATATTTACAAGTCGATTAGGGACACATTTTATTATATACTGAATGTAAATAAAAAAGGTATCTATTTTTTTGTAAAAACACTGCAGTCTACAAAATGCTGGCCATTATTGGTGGTATTTTAGTGAACGAAGACACCAGACGAATGTCTAGGCAGAACCGGCGTACCGCAAGTTCACCGGAAGACCATCCCAAAATACATGTGTGCTCTTGTCATAATAAAACCGGAACGTGAACCCTCGAGATGAAATCGAGCAGTCCAATAAGTTACAAGTCGGCGACTCTACCTTCAGGTTTCATTTTCATTTATTTAAAAAAATATCTTCTTAAGATAATAAATATACACTCTTTTTATTTAAAACCTCTTCAGGTTTTTCTGAATTATTTATCAATACATACATAAGTTACTGTAAATTTTGCTATAATTCTTTTAACACGCGCGTATTTTCTTCTCCCTGCCTGTCAAACATCTTGCTATCAACGGGGTTCTTGATGCAAGCCACATTTCATTGACTGTTATTCATTACAGGTGCTCAAAGTGTAAACAATGTGCGTTCTGGCGTTTCGTGAACCATCAAGTTCGTTGTAGGTTATCGTCAAAACACATGCCCGAAGAGAGAGATGGAAGGAGAAGAAGACCGGGATTTTATATTATTTCATAAGTGCCATGTTTCCCAATATAAAGCAAGATTCGATAAGTGTCGTGTGTTATTTCTGCCGCTCAAATGTGTTCTTAGTTGAATTTGGCCACAAAATAGATCTGCCAAATGGAAAATTTCAAATTTAACTAGGTAGCTGCAGCAGTAAAATATTGATGAGGTAAACACGTTTGAAGCAGGATTCGGCGGGGCATTAACATAATGACAAACTTTCGCTTTAATTAATTGGCTTTATTTTGTGACAAACTTCCGCTTTAATTAATCAGCTTTATTTAGTCAAACCGATGCCATATACAACCATAAAATATGATGTTAGAGGCGGTAATTCCAAAATATACATTTCTGCTTAATGGTAATGTGTAGGCAATATTAATGTTGTCTCTGGACTTAATTATGTACAGTTAAGGTCATTTATTACATAAAACTGTTTACTCATTGGAAAGGTAATTATGCAAGAGATGACAAAGTTCGACTTTTATCGTAGTTGTACCATAATGCGTACCAGAGAATGCGCTGAAATGACAACAAAATTAAAACAAGTGTGCAACGCGATTCAGATTTTCGTGCTACCTCTAATAAAGTTTTTTTGGGCTCACCTTCCAACCTAGTACTCGTTTTATTCCATCGTCTGTTGTTTTTAAAGAGAAATAAGTGTCTGCTTTTGACCAGTCACTAAGAAAATCAAAACCCTCAAAAGCGCTGTTTTTGCGGTTAAGTTTTAACATGTATGCGATTACAGAGTGCAAACTACGGTCAAAATCCTTCTGTAGTAGTTCAAATGTACATCGCAATGCAAATTTTAAAGCAGGCAAGCATTCAGCAGCAAATAAACCACTCTTCTAACATATAGATTATACAATGGGACAAAAGTTCCATCTTAGCCACTAACATCCGGTAAAAAAAACAAAAACATTTTTATTAAACATCCAATGTTTTCTATATAATTTTGTATGTTAACTTAAGTAAAGGCTAAAATAAATGCGCATGATACCGAATTTGACCAAAATGAACAAGATTGAAATTTACTCCTATACGTATCTCTTACGCCCCTGTTATCTTAATTCAAAAATTCTGTGTGCACCATTCCTTTCAGAAAGCGAGCGGGAGGCTTAGACTAAGATCCTGAGATGATACGATTGACCTAGGTTATTACATACCTTAGTTCAGAGTCGCAAAAGGGTCGGCGCGGGATATCGCAAATATTCCGGGCTAGAAGATGATGCAAAGTCAGTGGAACACGAATTCTAATAGCCATTCGTTTCCCCTTTCGACCCTTTCCTCTGGTTTATTATTGATATTCAAACGCGGCTTTGTTCATTTATATATCTGCAGTTAATTTATTTCTGAACTACACATCATAATGATTACACAGATAACTATAATTATGTTAACATGTGAAGCCTTTGACCGCCTTAGACATACACATTTGTTCTTTACACGCACTTCTTCTTACCCGGCATGAATAACTGATCCAAGGTAGTCAATCTCATGCATGGTCAATCCTGTTTGTTCTAAAAAACTCTCTCATAACTCTGAACTAAGGACTGACGTGCTTGCTTAAAGCCAAATTTTCGGAAGGTATTTTTTTATCCCGAACATTTTGTCTGCAACTAACATGGTCTTAAACAACAATGCCATCAAACTGCAAGCATCGCTATCGAGAGTATATAAGTAAACATTTATGGTGCCAAACTATTTTATTCACTAACATTAAGGTGGACATTTTTTTTTTTTTTTTTTTTTTTTTTTTTTGTTGTTGTTGTTTTTGAAAAATTATGATGTTGGTGTCATGATGTTAATGACAAAGTATTTTACGAAAAGAACGATATAAAAAGAGACGGAAATTCACAGATTTTGAGCAGCGCTTTGACAACAATTGCAGTGAAGATAGCCATGTTCTCTGCTGACGAGTAGCAATGGTTTAGCAATAATTAAGGACTTAATAATTCAGATACTCACCAACTACAAATTATTTTAGAAGCCTTGCGTTTCAAGTAAAAGATGTAAGCAATGTATTATATTTCTTTACGCCATTCCGTATTTAGTTTAAATTGGCTGCCTGAACATCCTTATTCCTATTAAACAAGATAAATTATACTATGCCAATCAATTTTCTTAGACTGTAATTAATTTCAGATGCCTAAGTTCTGTCTTCGTACTATTTCGCAGTTTACCACAATATGCATTTGAAATGAATTATTTATATATGTTATATATGTCTTCTTCATTAAATACACATGCTATTGTTTGTATTAAACCCTCTTATATTACGAACCAATACCCGAAATGTTAGTTCTTTAACGAATTTTATTCGAATTGACATGGAAAGTTAATTCTTCTGTACCGTTTCTACCTAGAACAGGGACATTCGAGTGGAATAAGCGTAAGTTAAAATCACTTGAGTCAAACACATTCCAACTTTATCCAATCTTCATTTAATAACATTTCTGCTATAAATACCCAGCAACTTTACATGTCGTGGCTCATGTAAACCATATGCTTTTCAATTTAAATATTCGATAGCTATAAACCTTCTGACACCGGACTTGGTTACAGATACGACAAGCCCAAGGTCCGATCCCGATCCGCCACATATCAAAGTCGTTACAAATGTTAGTGGTATAGTCCCCATGCAAAAATATAAGGTCTAGTGACAAGGTGTAGTATTGAGCTTGGTTTTCTTGGCATGTTATACACAATACACAGCATTATCTTCAATTGACACAGTATCCAAATAATACAAAAACTGTTGGTGGAAAAAAATAAACCCTTAAATCAAATAGACATAAACTGGTAATTGTATGTTTTGTTTGTAGTATCAAATATCTATTGAACATATACAATACACCATTTTATTTGAAACATTCGTTTTTGTGTTTTTTATTGCCGGTGAGGATAGTGAGAAAAAATTGCATATTTGCACAGCGAGAAAAAATTGGAATATTAGGAATGTCACTAATAGTTTAGCCACGCCCCAATATTATTTAAGCCACGCCCGAAATGTGCGGGGAAAATCCATAAATCGTTCAAATTGTTTTTTAGTCTTTAAACATCGCAATATGTTGTTAAAGAAATTACAAATTTATTTTTTCTTTAGTCCAACAAACTAGATGGTAATGCAATGTCTCAATCGTAAAACTTCGGGTATTTCCGTATGGTTCGTAAAATACACCTCGTACATAGCTCTAGAATACACCAAAGTGCGTCGCCTGAGTTATGAAACAGTGTCCGTTCGCGAGAAAGTAACAAATTATATATATATCATTTAGTTGAGTATATCTTGCAATAACAACGATTTTTTTTATCAATACAATCTATATGATTTACGGAAAATTGAAAAGTCAACATTAAATACCCAGTATTAAAACTAAGACACACAAAGTAGATCCAAGATGGCGCCTTATTATGTCAGAGGTCTCTTGCATAGCATAAAGGCCGAGGTGATCAGATTGGCAATGTCTAAAGAAAAGATAACTAATTATCGAAGACAACATAAAGAATACACTCATGCTCCGTACAGTAAATAACCTATTTCGTGCGCACGAAAATACATTAAATGAGCACACACACGTTCTTGTCTACTCTAAAATCACATTACAGCCATAATTATGCTGTCTTTTAATATACCAATCGGGTAATAGGTTAGAAACTTGTAGGGTACTGAAATTAAAAAAAAAAACACCGTCGCTTTTGACCTTGACACGAAACAGATGCGCGCGCGGATTTTATGGATATGTGACGGCATTTTGTGTATTTAGGTTATTCTAGCGATAGGCTGACTGAATGTACATATTTTCTTTCGATGGAGACTATTTTCATAAATTTCTAAAATGCAATCAGATCTTGATGGCTTGAATGAAACATTATAATAGAGAAGTTGAAGCTATCAAAAATAACTTTGATAAATTTCCATTTAGCATCTTTATTTATATTTGGCTTGTCCCTGTGGCATATTTGCAGATTTAGACTTCATAAAGAACCCTAAAGGAAATACTTAATTGTCCGTTCTCTAAAACATATTTGCTGCTGAAAACAGTGTATCGAACGAAATGAACAGCTTAGGTTTATAAGGTTAATAACTATTCTTGGTTAGGGAAATTAGGCTTATGTATTGTTTTGTAAAAATACAGTAATCAAATATGAGTCACATTGAAATAAGTGGTTTTCTTTCTCGTGAATCATTTTAACAACACCGGCTATCGAATTAAATCCAATTACGCTAATACGAAAGGTGTTTTTAAATCTCCTGTAAAACATGTTGATACCTGGGCTATATTTGTCTTTTGTTTTATGTACTGTTCATTGTCAATATTATCTCTTATACACTGAACTGCAACCTTCTTATTTTGGCTTTACCTGTACAAACACATTAAAAGCCAATACAATGATCTGAAATATACTCGTGTTCAGAACGATATAAACACACAACAACGCAGCATGTTTTTAATCATTTTTGAATGTAAGAAATAATTTTGATACGATATTAACGTGTATCCACTATTTTAAGTGTGAAATAGGTTCTATGATGAGATTTTAAATTCCAAACATCTATTTAAAGTGGTTGTGTCGAACATAATTATTGTTTGATATTGTTTGCTAATTAAGGGCACTCTTAGACTAATTGTTCGAGGAATATCTACCTTTTACATTCGGGCAATTAAGCATGTACCAATCAATTATCTCCAAGTTGTTGTAGACAACATACAAACGTGTGTCATGAAGCATCATCAGCTAATCGAACGGAAATTCAGTTTCAGCATGTACACGTACACCCACCTTTTTGTACAATCGTAAGCACATTAAACATTAAACGTATTTTGGTATTGATTCAGTGTTCCTGGTTGATCAAAAGTTACAGCTATTGGACTTTGTTTTGGGTATTGTAAATTATATATCGCCTTCTTTTAGATAGAACCATGTTATTATTAACGACATGACACACATGAAGAAAAACAAACAATGACTGCTTTAGGAAGGTCTGTCTGCGTTTCAAACGGTTTTAACGTAAATTCAGCCCCATTTAATGAGGAGTTTTATCTGAAACAAACATCGTACATATGCATGAAACAGTGACTGAAGACTAGTAGTAAGTGGAACATATTCTGGTGGAAAGTTTATTTAAAACGAAAAACTATTCTGAAAATAGTTTTAGCAAAATAAAAGAAATTAGCTACAATACGAAGTACATCAACCGGTGTCTTATTGTGTAGTAAACTTTCTGATAGGTAACTTGGTCTGAAGACTTTCTGTTTTGGATGTGATTGCTTTTGCATCCTTGATTCAATGCTATATAATGACGATTCGTATGCTTTACACCTTTGACGACGATGTTGCACGGAGATTGAAGAAGCCTAATGAATTAGTTTAACGTTAGGTTTTAAGAACAGATGCACAAGAATGCCAAATGTCATTCTGGACATTATGGAAGATACATTAGAGACATTATTGAATTTCTGGTACGTCCGTCTTTGGTTTATTAATAAATAAGATTTCGAAAATTAACAAAATAACCAATCACAAAAGGGGCCGTAAATGTATCCTGCATGAATTATCCAATTAGCGACCGGCGCCTTTAAAAATAATTCAGTTCATAGTCTCTGAAAGTGACAGCTGTTATGCGTTTTATGATATTGTAAATTTATTTTTAAATATGGAACGATTTATTAGTAAAAAATGCCTTTGAGTTTCATTTTGAACAATGCGTTGGTCTGGTACTTTAGATAAAAACTCTTGTGTAATCACCGGACGACTTGGTCACAGTTTAGGTTCATGCTACATGTACATAGTACAACACTATCCGCATTTCACAAGTGTTTTAGTATTACATCACTGTCCAGCCAATCAGCATATTGATTTTGATGACGATCGCTGTACGAATACGAAAAACGTGTATGACGACGTGTTGTTTTCAGATACATGTAGTCCTCGGCTATTGACGAT
>CM017559.1:58338602-58502572 GCA_007844125.1 Sinonovacula constricta | reverse complement strand
GTCAGACTATGAAGGTGATTTGATTAAATCTTATCTTTTTTCTTCAATTTTTTATCTTGAGAGGGAGAGAGAGGTGAGGGTTAGGCGAGAGGAGAGAGAGAGAGTGAGAGAGAGAGAAAGAGAGAGAGAGCATTGGGGTCTGTGTGTGTGAGCGCGTGTGTGTATGTGTGTGTGTGCGAGAGAGAGAGAGAGAGAGAGAGAGAGAGAGAGAGAGAGAGAAGGAGAGAGGAGAGGAGAGACAGAGAGGGCGGAGAGATGAGAAGAGGAGGAGACAGAGAGAGAGAGAGACGAGAGAGGAGGAGAGAGAGAGAGAGACGAGAGAGAGAGAGAAGAGCGGAGAGAGGAGAGAGGAAGGAGAGAGACAGAGAGAGAGAGAGAGAGGAGAGAGAGAGGAGAGAGAGAGAGAGAGAGAGGAGAGAGAGAGAGAGAGAGAGAGATTTGTTGTATGTGAACACTTAAATAAGGTACCAGGGACTGAAAAAGTATCTCCCTCATCTCCCATGAAGTGTAATTTATAAATGAATTTTTAGGTAGTCAAAATGCACGAAAACCATGACTAAAAGGGCTTACAATACACATTTAGACATTGTGTATTGATAACGTTGAATTACGTCATATGTATTTGTCTTTGTTAAACGCACCAGGTTTTGAATGAATAGATAATCCAGTTAACAAAAACTGCCTAGCAAAAATGAACACCGACAGTTACGATGAAGAATTTAGAACGACATGTAAGAATAGAGAGAAAATTATTGATCCGTGAGGACAATTTGAGGTATTTCCGCGAAAATAAGATGCTTCGGAAGGCTTAAAGTATTTCCGAATGTATATAAATTAGCTGTCGGGTTAAACTAAGTACCAATAGTCTAAATATGAGACAAATGCTGATAAAACGTTTTTTTTTTAAGATAACGTTCAGTATCATTATTTGTATCGGTGACATGTGTTCCATGACGCAAGCATATTATAACATGTGAAAAGTGACAGCTATTTTATGTTTATTTTTCAGTCACATTTCCTTTTTTTACCATTCACAATAAAAATTGAACAACACACACTCTTTCGCATAAGAGTTTAACAACCTCAATCTTGTATATATTCAAAGTTGGTGTATACGCTTAATATTCATAGTAAGTCTTCAAAATATGCGGGGAAATATTATAGATACTGTAAATAATATTAAGCAATCGTAACATTAGAGTACACAATAGTTTTAGTAGTTCATATTCGAGAAACCTTCTAAATGTAAACAGTTCATGTTTTAGCTCAAAGCATTACAAAGATTACTTCAATTTCAATCGTTGTATGGGATAAACAGCATTAAAAGCGAACCCAGTTTGGTACCTTTTTTGTTTTTATTTTTATAAAATATGATCGATTTTATGATATGACAATGTATGGCAGTGATTAATTCATTGCGGAAACGTCTGACATATTTTAAACAGCTGCTTATCTCTAGAAACAACGTTAAAGTAAAAACATATTATGTTGATCGTGATATGCCTGAACTCTGAGAAGCGTGGTCCGTTTACAAAAAATACATCGAAACTTAATATACGCTTGCCCTAAATTGTGCTTGGTATTTGAGCCCTGGACTGACAGACGCAATTAATGATTTTTTAAAGGAGCATTTCGATCGTCGCACGAGTCATACTTAGCAATGCTAGTTGTTTTCCAAAAGAATTATTTCTAGGGCGCAAAGAGCGTATATCTTAGCATTTTACTGAAGTTGGTTTTCAGGATATGTCTTTTATTTATATCACCATTGTGACTGTATTTTAGCGATGATTAAACATTGATGACACTAACGGATTACCAAGACATAAATTACCAAGAATATGTCCAATATCTAACGATATTTACTAGAATCAAACGTCTATTTGTATGCACATGCACGAAATGTCTTTATTTTCACCAAATGTTATATAACCATGCTTCAACTCTCAATGGAAGACAAAGAAGTAGCATTACATTATTTTTTTTTCTCAAATATAAAATGGTGCGGATGACACCCTCATTTGGCTCAGAAAAAAATAATGTTATCAGCATAAAAAGAATTATATTATATTATATATATACAAGTATCATTATATTTTCACGGATTAGTTTTGAAAACATAAAATGTGGGTATACAATGCTCAAATATAAGTGTTTAAGTTTTAGCACACACAAATAATTGATAATTGCATTACCTTAACTACAAATACATGTACGGCCTAAATGGATCATGTTTAGGCAAATAAAATGGGTTTTCGCTATTCAAGATCTATACTGTTTGCTTATGATTCTCGAGCAATACATGCATTCACCTTTGCATGTTGGTGTCAAAGACGACTTAGGCATAGGCTAGGAATAAAATGATTCCTAATAAGGCTTTGAATAAGATTTATTTCATGGTAATGTTCTTCAGATGTCCACCTATTAAAAACAATATTTCCATTTTTTTTTTATTTTCTTTCTATATAATGATCTATAAAAGAGTGTTTGCTAAATACGTTTTCTTTAATAAAATATGTTTAACATATTTATTTTATGTCTTAGTATGATGCACAAAAAAGCAACGTGCTTGTATTGTACAAAATATTTAAATAGTTTAAGCAAAACGTGTTTCCTTTGAAGGAAAATATAGTATTTATAGAATGACCAGTTTATTACTTTATGACCGGGTTCGTTTAATTTTCAGAGAGTGCTTTGTCATTTTTTCATTTAATTTATGGCTTGATTTTATAATTGAAACACACCCATCATTACTGTTATTACCCCAGTCATCTTCCTGATATTATAATGTATATCTTGATCTTACACCTTTCATGGAGACCTGTATTCTTTAAAGTAATAATAACGCCTTCTGATCTCCCGACAGAAAATTCCTAATTATTTCAACGTTATATAGCTTTGACAATATATTGTAATTGTAAATATTTATCGTGTATTAAGTAAGTTCGAACGACACTAGGTATGACTGGATGTAGCGATTCAAAAAAGCAAAGTAAGGGAAACACGTGTTGGCGAACTGAAGTTTGCTTGTGGCTTCCTGTTACATGATAATGACAGACTATCAATCCTTGGAAGCTCATTTTGCAACATGTGCACAAGTATTCGGACACAAAATGTCCTTCTTGTTTACCATCTACTGCAGATCTGCGAAGTAAGTTGAAAAAAGACTACATGCGAATTTATGAATAGTAAATATATTTTAATATGTTTGTAAGATGATTAAAATATGTGAAAGTGCTTAGTATGCATTAACTAGCTTTGTACCAACATCTAAATAGTCATATTTTTGTTTAAATTCCAATCTCAATAACATTTTACATTGTGACCCAAATCGAATGAGACACAGTAAAACAGAAACTAGAAATAGATCAGTCAGGTGTCAGGTCCAAATAGTGAACCATATTTTTAATATGAAGAGAAAGCAAATTAATTGCAGGGTCTGCTTTTATTCATTTGTATATTTGGATGCACTGCTGACGTTGAAGTGGAATATACACATGGAAGGGAAAGTTTAGGTAAGTGGCTAATAAATTGCATCGCATGTTCGTGGCCGCCTGGAAATAACACCGATAAGTGTTGTGTTTTGAATGTAAACACACATTGTAGTCACTAACATTTCGTTGTTTTTAGTGCGTATATTTGCATTATATCGCATTATATTAGGGAAGATTGCAGTTTTCTGGCACGTGTAGATAACGGATCATTAAAAGTAAGGGACGTGGTTCTGCTGAAATAGGATAGCTTATATAAAACGATAAATATACAGTACGCATTAAGCAAACGAATAAAAGTCGCCCAGAAGTAATCACATACTTTTCTGAACTGTGTGTATAGTAATAGAATGCTTTCTTTACAATAAATTGTCAGCGAAACTTTTGCTTTCAAGTAGAAAACAATACAGCTTTTTATATCGCATGTTTATGTTTCATATTGTTTCTAGACTTGTCAGCGCACCGCATAGATTAAATACTTTCTTCATTTTGTAGTCAATACTTCTTCTGTACAAGATACCTTGGATGATATCATAACTTAGACATGTCAGTGATGAAACGTTTGATGTTAGGACATCCAGGTAGAACAAAAGACATAAATGTAACATTTAACAAATACACAACTAGGTAAATATGTCATACATGCATTGCTAAAATTAATTTAAGGAGCAGGTGAAAGCATATTAATTATTATCGAAGCTATCAGCACTTATTGCCATGTTGGTTCAAAAGTATAGGCAGCTAACTATTGACAACAAATGAATTACTGTATTTACAAAACAAGTATGAAGTCTGCATTATAGATTGCATGAGGACATACATATTAACGGACAATATCATGAAAATATACCCTCTACAAAATGCGCAATCATTCCTTAGGAAAAAAAAACGCACAACATATACAGTGACAAAATATAAAATAAAGGAGGAAGAGAAAAAATCGTGGAAATATCCACCAGGTTGACTGCTGTCTTTAATAATGTCATCATAGACGTCGAGAAGACATGGTCTTTACAAGATTTTTAGAAAGAAATCTGAGCCCTTATTTGATGTACGATTAGTCTAATACTAATCTAAAACTGTTGCAAAGCCATAAAATATAATTGAATAATGTTTATGGCTATAAACATATACATAAAAGCGCGTTTATTGATCAGTTAGTCGAACTATTTTGAGGAAACGATTTAACCTTGAAGTAATTTAAATATTAACCACGTTGCAAAAAGACATGTACATTATCAGAAAGAAAAAAATATAGTAAGTCTGCCAAATTTTACCAAATATAGACTGAAATAGTATATATCAAACTGCATTGCGCTGAAATGGTAAACTTAAAACATTTAAACGCCATAATTGATGGTAAACATGGAGAGAAAGCAGTAATTAAGCTTTACCAACATGCACGCTCTGATTTAGTATTACACCTAACCGACTTCATATACTTACATATTTAGATTAACGAACCCTGATAGACATATTAGCTTGATTAAGCAAAGTAACTAAACGAAAGAGAGCAAAAGCAAATGTGTTCCGTCACACAGTCACGTTCTTGTTTGTTACAACTTAGTAACATTTAACAAAAAGGCAACATGTACCAACGCAAGGTACCTATTATGTTAATTTTATATCGACAACGGCAACCGTCCTTCTCGTTTATTTCGTTCAGACACCCAGATGAGAGATGGGGAATTGAGAAAGATTTATCCAATCCGTGGCTGGCAAGCTTTGCTGATCAGATCAAGTGTCAGTCATGATTGGGATGACCAAGCCAACGAAGAGCTTCCTCATTTGCTTTCCCCACTTCCAAGCATAGCCGTTTGCTCTTATCTCTTTCAAGAATAATTCTGCTAATGGGCTACAATCCGTCAATGACAATCCTCTGGCGAAGATTTTGGTCGGCACATTGTTAAATGGAATGCAACGTTGAGGATAAAGACAAGTTTCAAAAGCCCTAATACGAGTTATGACGAAAATTGTTCTCTTTGGCCAAAATGTTTCAATATTGATGCGACTAAAGTATGCTTCTTTTTTTCTTTAAAACTTGGGTGTATATAATAAAGTGCACTTACCATGCAAACCGGTTTAAGCACGCAGACGATCCATATTGCCGACAAACGTTCCAAGGCGCTAACTGTCGGATTTGCTCTTATAGTTAAATTATTGTCATCACAGATTTGTTCTCACTTTACATTTGGCGTGCATGTGAATACCTTGATCCTGTGTCTTTTCAAATTTTGTATATGTTGCAATGCTCATAGGTCTTATATATTCTTGTATTGGTATACTTACTTATTTTAATCGTTCCAGCCGAAACATTTAGCTTGGTGTACATGTATGTTTATAGTTGGAAAACCCGTCTTGTTTCGACTGAACACTTGTTAATTATATACATGTTACACTAATAATGTGTTAATATTTGCTCTTAAACTTTAACACTTGTCAAATGACTTTTTTATATAAAAAAATGAAGAAGTGCATTTAGAGAATCATATATAAGTTCAAGAACAAGGTACAAAACGTGAAAATTGAATGCCAATGTTATCATAATTATGACAGTAATGAAAAACACGATTGTAACAGTAAACAGCAGCAGACGGTTTGAAAATTCTCGAAACTTTTTAGCTAAATACCATGAGGTTTTATAAAATATATAAGTTTGTTATTGTGGAATATATAAATGTCCCTTTTCACAGAAAAGTATCGATGCCAGGTCATGTATGCATTATTAAACAAAGACGTAATTGATGTTTAGTTTTCTTTTCCTTTAAGAAAAAAAAATGTCAAAACATTATATCGTCAGCTGAACATTTAAAAAAATCGTTACGTAAAGCACGTAAGAAAATGACAACATCTCCGCGTATAACAATTTAAATGAATCCAAAGATTGCATCAAGAAATAAGCTGACGCAGCTATATTTTATTTTTATTGTAAGAAACCGAATGCTGGAATTATTTATTAGCTTCATGGAACACGAGATACTCTAACAGGAATTCGTAGCATAATTGTTTTTAAAAGCTTTTCAAATCTATGCAGTATTAACTTGTGTACACTAGATCAAAACAAGACAGGTTAAGTATTTCGTTCTGCGTTGAGACACGGCAATCAGGCTTCGGTTATTGTAAACTATTGACGTGTCTGACAGCAATGCTTAAAATCTTAGTTCGTTAGAAAGTATCTAAACAGCCTCATTTCGTAGTCAGATACTTAATATATCTTATGCAAGAAGGATAGACCTATATTTGTATTTGCTTTAATCATGAACGGGGCCACACTGTCTTATTTTAATATCCCATTAACAACGATGTATAGTACTATGTTGGATTAAATATATATGAAATACATCTGCTACAGCGATTTCATTTTATAATAGCCTTAGCTAGTAAAAACCTTAGATTGTTTAACCCAAAGACCTATTCGCATTTTTGCTTGCTTTAGTCGGAAATACGTAGGTAAAACAATACTCAACAATGGCATTCCAACATTCTAACGAATAACATCGAATGTCAAATTTGTATTGTTCTGCCAGTTTTATGTGGCTATATCTTATAAACGAAATAACAAGGAAAGCCTCAATGTCAATCTAAGTTGTCACATGAAATAATTTCGACAATAATACCAATCTTTCACTTAACCAAAATGTTTTATTGTAAGTAAATATCAATTATTCGTGAAAGAGTTAATCTCCCGTCTCTTCATCTTTAATGTCAAGTTCGGATCTTTATCATACTGACATACCAGTCTACATCACTAGGCGCTCGCATGTAACCGTAGCCTTTTAGGCCAGTCATTGTCGCCGAATCGGTAGAAGGTACCTGTTTTTAACCAATTATGCATTTAAAACTAATAAAATATATGACAAAGTCCTATGAGCATTGCAATGTATACCGGACCCTGAAAAACTACTCAAGACAAAGGTTTTCACTTGTAAGTAAAACGTGAAAGTAAGACCAAGTCTGTGATGAATCATTTGACAAAACGATCAACTCAACAGATACCGCCTTGGAACGGTCAGTCGCAAAAAGGACCAACTGGGGTGCTTTAACCGGTTTTATAGAGCTCTACCTCGCACTTCTTGGTGGGTTTCTCAAATGCAAGCAAAAAGAAAACCTATCTATTTAAATAACAATGTCCAAGCGCTGACGATTTCTTTGTTGTTATTACGACAGTAGTGATGTCATTAAAAAATGTCCACAAAGAATTTTGAAGTGAAAAAAGTACTATTTCTGTTAGAAGAACTACATAAACCAACATACCGTGCCAGTTAACATTTTGCATTTAAACTACATTTACAGCTATACAAATGATGATCATATATATTAATGGGAGCAAAACATGTATTTCCTTGTTATACATCATAAGCGCAAAAGTATTTAAGATATTCGTTTAATGTTTTTGCCTTGTTTTATATATGTATACAACTTCTGGTTTCGTTATTGATGTTCCACTTCCATCTTTGCCTGGTGGGAGTTCAAACTTTAATATTTATATAGTCTTATAGTACATATTGAACTTTTTTTACATGGCATTTCTTGTCATATATGATGCATGCCGATTTACAATTTAGTTTCCGAAACTTGAATATGAGCCATAAATCTCACATATCAAAGGAAATCCGAAGACCATCATCGTGCATATGAAAGTGTTACGAATTGGAATTGAGACAACATCTTGAAATGTAGGATTTATTTGCAAATAACATTTGCAAAATCAATATATTCCTATACCTCTAAGGCTCGTAAAGAAAGTGAAAATTTGACCGATGAGCTACTTTCAAGGGCCAACTAATTACTGGGCAGCAACAAAAACGAAACGGCTTATGGTAGTTTGCTGTTTTAGCACTACTATTGAATGCGTTCTCATTATGGAATAGTACAGAATGTTGCATTCCGAGAAAGTATTTAACGTGGTGCGCTTCACGTTTTACAGAATGAGAAGTAGCGATTTACGACCACAAGAGTTTAATTTACGTACTAAAATTCGAGATTTATCGTTCACAGAAATTGCAAATATTTGACGGTATGAACTATGTGTTTCCTTTCTGCAAACAGTGCAATATGACATTTAAATATACCATGCATTTCCAACAGGAACATATTTTTATAAACATATCTTACATACATAAAATGGATCAGTTTGTAAGCAGATATACGATCGGTTAAAGGAAAACGCAGCGGGTTCTTCTTAAACATACACATGTGCTTTGACAGCGCCTGGACAGCATTCACATCATTCAATACAACCTCTAAACTCATAATATATGCTTTCCGCATTTTAAATATAAACATACCAAAGTTCTGATCAAGGAAGCATTGGGTCTGTGAGAAATATGTTGATACTGCTAAAAGTCAGACGCCATCAGGGTTTGTTTATTTGTCATACCAAATTCATGTGTTTGTTGGATACAGAGGGAAAATCAAACAACGAAAATGCGCTTCGTTGATTCTTTCCGAGTTCTTTTGGCGTTCTAGGTATACATACAAAAATTCGGGATGATAATATTCGGAAGACGTTAGCTTAAATTATAATATCATTAAGTATAATAAACATGTCGAGGACTGTAAATGCAACGGGCAAGAATGTAATCGGAGACGATGTGGATAATACTTCAGGAGCTTTGTGTATTCGGATTTATGAAGTCAAAAGAAAACATATAATCTGACAGTTAATGAATAAAAACTTGCAGGCGCTTGTTAATCACCGTAAATATAGTCCGTTTTATTTATTTACTAAATTGAAGTCGTTAAAATAGAGGGAAACATTAGTTGTGTTTTTTTCAGAAGAAAATGACCGCTGAGCAAAAAATACATTCCATTAATGTAATAAATATGGACATAACTTACATAATATAAGGGTTTCTGGAAATAAAAGCTTTAGTGCTCATTTATCAGAGAGTACCTGCTGTCTTAAGTCATTATCATGATATAAGTTCATCTGGAAAACATTTCAAATCAATCTTTCTACCATCTTAAAGAACAGAGCTTGCACATTATATACAGGTATCATAAAGAAATTTTACCAAACCTTCCAGCGACGGGTTTTATGGCGTATATGCTCAATGTAGCAAATGCTCGATTACTCGTATTTTTAAGGGATTTAACTAATCATGTTACTGTAGATGGAGTCTTCGAATATCAGTTGTCATCGGTAACGTATATTAAATTGTCATAGATTAATCAAGCTAAATGTATGGCGTCTTAAAATGTGCTATTGTGTTATTAAATCACCTTTTAGATCGAACAAACCGACATGACGAATACATTTTATTGATTTTAATTCTTTTGTGCATCTGTACGCGTCCATTCTACCTAAGAATCAAACTATTTACAAAGTGACATTTAATATCATGCAATGACTAATGCAAAGTAAATATTTAAAAGGTCATATACATGTAAATACACCATTGTAACACCATTTGACACTTTGACAGACACAACTAAAGGCGCGGGCCGTTGAAATGGAAATTACCGATGGAAATAATGAATACATTTTATTCAAATAAACCATACAAATGTCTCGTGCGTCTACCAGAAAGAACAAATGATTAATCCAAAAACGTCGGGCTGTCATTGTTAATTTCATTCCAAGACGCGTTATATATGTTGCCAGCAAATGTACTTCATTCATTTTCGGCCAGAAGGCAGTTTAAACAAACGGTTTCTTTTGCCAAATTCAATATCTTAAACTGACAACAGCACGATGATCGTACTGAGCTGGAACCTTGTGCGTGTGCATCGTGTTAGACTCGCGACATGTCATGCAATGGGGAATCGCATATGGAAGATAATTATTTATCCGGATGCATACCCTGCTTTGCAGCTGTTAATTATACATGTACATTCAAATAAATTAGTTGTGTCTTCCTTAATCTTGCTTAAGAAGCACTCCTCCTGAAACAAGTATATTGTTTGATAAAAACATATACTGCATGTTGGTTCGAGAATGCAGACCGCATACAAATAAATTGCAGTTAATTATGTACGAAGATAGGTAATGCTTTTTAAAATCACTATTACTACGACTGCTTTTTGCAGACAGTGATTGTACTGGCATTAAGAATTTCCATGGTTTTATGTATCACTTAATAAGCGAGCATACTTCGTAAATGTAGTTCTATGTTAGCCTACACGACGTATTTAGAAATGGAATATCCATCATATTAGAAGGAACTTTTCTATCGCAGTCGGTGTATTGACGGATTCAGGTACGGAATTACCAAAGTCTCGAACTTATTGCCATGTAGTCCATGTCATGCTAAAGCAAATGTAAGTGCATGACTGGTCAAACAGAGAGAAAACTACCAACCTACTTACCATATTGTAGGGCAGTAAGGTTAAAAGATAATAATCAGAATAAAACCGGCAACTTCTATAACTGATAATCAGATATCTTTTTACAAATCCTTTAATTTGACGAGTCGTGAATTAATTATATTTTGTTACACATGTGTTCATTGTGGTATGTTAAAAGCTGCATTTGCCTGAACTTCTTATAGATCATGTTTCATTAATTCTAAGTAGGAAGGTTGGCTCTGTGATAGAGCATTTATTCATGAATGAAAACTTCAGTCTAATAGTGTTTTTATTGAAGTTTTGTCCAGATAAAGTCTTATAAACGTTTGAACATGTAGATTCGTCAGTTTATTTTTTTCCTTTTTTTTATATTTTGACTAACGTTGCATCATATGTGGCATGTTATTTCTTCAGCAACTCAAAGATACAAACTGGGAAATCTCATACCATTATGTTGTTGTTCTTTTTATTCCAACATAAAAAACGTAAAAAAACGCAGAGAAAGTATTGTTTAAAGCCCACAAATGTCGTTTTTATATCTTCAACCGAATGAGGTTATATTGTTAAATTGTCATAATAATGTAGGTTTAAACTAAGTAAAACTACATTTTGATTAACGACGTTTTGATTCTAGGGTGAATTTTCATCAGGTTTATTTATATTATATTGACGTCTTGACACAATGGTTACAAAACGATGTCATGAACTCATCAACTGTTTAAATCCATTAAGTATCTATAGAAAGTAGTTTTAATAATGCATATATGGAAAAAATTTGGGTTGTATAAACAAATAAAAACAACGCACTACTTATATTGTAAGATACAATGCAAACACCTAAATTGTGACATTGTTAAAATGCACCAGACTAGTTAATGCATGCACGTGCCTTGTTTATGGTCATTTAAATGTCCTTTGGGTCATGATGGTTGAAAAGGCGTGAACTTTATATTAAAATGTAATAGAGAATACCCAGGTTAGTGTTGATTTTTCCAACGTCAAACAGTTTCTTTCAAATGGATTAAAAAGGGAAACATTTAAATGTACCGCTAATGGGCCATGATGATTGAAAGCGTGAACTTAACTTTTTCTGTCAGAACTTTATATAGAAAAAAATAGAAAATACCAGGTTTAGTGTTGATACAAATAAATGTTATCATGCGAGGCTAAGAAAATCAGGAAAACCACGAGGCTCTGGTTATTCGTTTTTCCAACGTCAACAGTTTCTTTCAAATGGATTAAAAAAGGGAAACAATTTAAATGTATGCTCCTCCGTTACATGATCTGGTATTTCCCATGCAATACACGAAATTCATGCGCGTGCATGGAGTAATTCGGCTATGAAAAATAGTTCAATTTAACAATTAAAATAAGACAATAAACAAGTTATTTTTTATTTTATTTGCACTATACATAAGGTTGTAATTTTATTGATTGGGATAATAAGAATATCGTTGGAAAATAATAACAACACAAATCTCACCCTCGTATAAAGTTATACGTGTAGTGTGTAATGTCAAGGCCGTGTACATTAAGTTGCTACGCACATGGCATTAAGAAACGCGAATTACATTCGATGTCTGTAGGTTCTTGTGGATGTACCAAACAGTTTGCTCATGGATTTTAATTGTTGATGACATTGAGATTCTGAACAAATAAATATAGCACCATAATATTGGGAAATAGTTGTTTTTTGACAGTGTGTAAAATTGAAGAAATGTTGGGATTGGAGGTGGTGTGCTGGTGTTCATGTTTAAAGTCTAGAATCTGTGATTTATTAGCACATTTGTCCATATCTGTGCAGTCAGCTGTATTTTGTTCAACGAAAGATTTAGCTCTATCTAAACCATTTGATATTCATAAGGTAACGACATTTGGTCATCAGGGTCTGTCCTCCGATTAGGTAGCTGATTGCTGCAATCTGAGACAGTCACAGATTCAATTTCTTCTCAAATATGTTCGGATTAAAGCCAAATTTTGCCTCGAAATCCTCGTAGCCTTATCTATGCAACACTGCTTAGGTTTTCACACGATTCTTTTCACATATTTTCAATTTACATCAAATAACATCAAAACACCAGGGCCTCACATGATCTGACATTTCGACAGTTTTTTTTTTACAGACTTCAAATTCGTACTTTTATTGACTTTATTACCATTCCTAAAAGTTTTTAATCATGTGCCAGTATTATGTATTGATTAAGATTTTTGTTAATGTGAACATTTTGATTAATAAAGCTTCTCTTCGTATATTTTTTTACAAATTTTCTATATCATTGTTAAATAAAGCTTCGGAAGATTAAGATGAACTGTCCTGTTATCTCAGTCGGTTAAGGCGCCGCTACTTTAATTTTCAATCCTGCAGGACAGAGATCGAAGTCGCGCTCGTCACTTTTTTAATGGTCTCGTTTGCTCTATTTAACAAATCTCTATATTATGGACATTTTTGGGGTGATCACAAGCATAATTAAGCGATACATGGGTTTCGTTTACCTAAACATTACTGGTCTTTTCGTCAAAGTAGTAGTCCGGCTCAGAGCAGGTGCGCGAATATCGGTTGATAAGCTCATCTTTATCACAAGGGTTATATCAACCGATATTTACAGAGATGGTGGGATAAATATAAGTTCATTTCAAAGAATACATGTATTAACAATTCAACAGCAAAAAAAGGGAAATGTATGTGTCATCATTAAACAGGCCGAGGTTCGCCTTGGAAGCAATGGATTATATACCATTAAAGAACATAATAATTCAAGTGATATTCATTTACAGCAAAGTAAAAAGTATTACATTTCAGTGAAAATGTGGTTACAACATTTTTGTGTTGGTAAATACATATTTCTTGACAGACATCAGTGTACTTTAAATAACTCAATAATTCTTAAAATTGCGATAATACATTCTTGTCTGTAATTGGTAAACCATCTAAGGTCGCAGTTTATTGTTACCAAATACTGTTTTGTTTTGTTTACATCAATGTGGTATTCGAAAGTGGTACTTTAAACTTCAAAATCGATATTGGATATAGCGAAAAAAAAGAGAAAATAATAGAAACAGAGCTCATTTCCAATTCTGTAGATTCTGTAACCACTTGGGAAATTATGGGCTGATGTGTGTTGTTTACGAACCAGCGTTTGAATGTAAAAAGAAATGAACTGAATGTTCATTCAAAAAGCAAGCACGATTTATTCCTTATTTTCCATACTGTTAGTGCATATTTGCATTCGGCTTAAATTGCTACAGCATATGCCCAAAGTAGCATCGGTAGATTTTTGCATCAAATTGACTTTATAACATTCTTTTCCCATTACACTCTCAATACCATTGACAGATGAAAATGACCTCTGTGAATGACCGATGTGAATGTGTGATTGTTGGTTTAAAAGAGGCTAATTGGATAATTGGTATCACTGTCTGATGATAATTATTTTGAAAGAAAATGTTACCCTTTACCCATTTTAATATTGCCAAAACGAATTATTCTGGTATATATTTTATATCGTTCGACATGCTTCGCAAACTTCTTTTAAGTCAACATTCAATTAGCTTGGATGGACTGACGAGAGAACAATGAAAAGCGTGCTTTTCAAGAATCCCAAACCTGCAAACTTACTACTCCAGCTACATGTTCACTTACAATAGTTCTGTCAATAAAAGTTGTTTGACGTTAGTTTGATGTTTTTTCATTATAACATTTCTGCCTATATAAATGCCCTTTTAATTTGAATAAATACAAGATGTTCTTCCAACCATATTCTACTGTGTAAGGTAACTCGACTTATTGTATCTGACGGTAGATACTTTGCTCTAACAGTAAGAGGCCGTTTCTCTGTTATCTACACCATTCTGTTTCAAACGTTACATACAATTATTTACAAAAAGATAATTGCAAACAATGAAACCTCTACCCGTAGTAGTCATATACATTGTAGACGCTTGCCTTCTGCTCTTATGTGCTTTATATACTAAGGCACATAGGCAGGTGTGTGCACATTTGGGAACATATTGCATATCCGTTAACTGGTAGTGAGTACCTATGTCTTTTAGCGTTGTATTATTACTACACATAATTGTATGTAAAATTATATCAAAACATTTTAATGTAACTTCTTGAAAATGAGAGTATTGTATTATACATTACACAATTAACTTGAATACTTGAGTGGGCTTTATTGAAGTCCGTCAGTGTAATTTCTTCAGTCGCAAGCAGTGTATTGGAATCCATATCGGAATGTGTTTTATATATAAGATCGACCTTATCAAATCAAAAGGATACACTGTATTGCTATATGGTAGTATATGAATTTACATTTACAACTACATGTACTATGTTTGACCATGTGCAACAGATTAAGGTGTTACATAAGTGCCTTTCATCGTGTATTATTTGACCTTGTAACGGTCGCAATTTAGGACACTGCTTACATCATTGTATGTCGCATATTGATAGAATGTTGCCCGGCACGTGATATTCCTTTGTAGAAGCTAACTTCAGTAAATTGCGCATTGCTATTATTTGTGGTGCAACTGTTAAATTCTAGAACAGTCTTACATTCTTAATCCTACCTTAGATTCTTGACAAACAATATATGGATCAAGTTATCCAATTTACAATGTTTTTTTTTTCAGAAACAGGGAACAACGCAGGAACCTAGTAGAAAACCCCCATCTGGGTTGTTTATTCATATCTCTGACTTTTTTATGCTTCCTTTAGATTCGTTCTTGCCAACTCACTTTCGATAATTTGTTTCGAATGTAGGAGATAAACTGAAGTAAATTCTGAGATTTCCATTGCTAGACAACTTCATCCCATTCTGTCAGTGTCAAATGACATGACCTTTGAACATTGGTCATATTAGACCAATTTAGGTAGACAATCAAAACTGAAAACATTTACAAGAGTTGTTTACATTTAATCTTAGATTTAATATTGCTCAAAGGCATACCTTCGGGAGACGCGTTGAAGTTTACATTATCATCCAAAATATACTAATTTCCTGAATTTCGGGGCAAAAGACTAAGTCGTTTGTTTATTTTACTAAATGGTTCATCAAATGCAGGAATGAGTTGTCATTTTCCTTTAGGAACTGTTTGGTTTGGTTACCAGCCATTTGGCAAGTGTAAGACAAATGCCAAGGCCGAGCCACACCTGACCCTATTTTAAGTCTAAATAGTGTTGAAGTGACCTGAACTATATGCGTTTCATGAGGTCAACTGAGCATTTAATCTTAACAATCAATTGAGAATTAACCAGATATTCATCATCAGCTGATGGTCTATACTTTCTCAAAAGTGACAAACTGTGACATTGAAGTTTTTGTCATAAGTTTGCGATGTTGATGTATTGTCATCAACTGAAGCTATTGACATACCAGAATGTGATGAACTCCCATGATTAAAAAACAGACATTTGATGTTGTTGGTAATCTGACCCTTGACAATGCCAGCTAAATCAACATGAAAAGTGCCTTAGTAGTCACATATGACAGCTTTATTAGCTATTTTCTGAACGGACGTTCTTTCCATGGCTCGATTAACTAAATGCACATTAGGATAAAGATCAGCGATATCCTGTTCAATGGAATCAGATGGATTGACTATAATAGTTGTGCCAGTTATGCCCACTACCTTATTTTCAGCTAACCCATTGTCAGCCGTGAATTCTTTATGATAACACGTGTTTTAAAATTTTAATAGTGTGGTAATACACTTTTGGATTACCACTCGTGGATTTATAACACTTTGGATTTATGTTGATGATATCGCCATATTTGGACATTATTTTGAATTTAAAAGGAATTTTGACTTTTATCAAGTAATTGGACAATTTCATTAGGAATCTGATCAACTTTGATTTTTAGGTAAATGGTTTATTGTTGCGTTTGTTAAGTTGTAACAACGAGTACCCTGTTTGCTTAATAAAATACATTGTCCAGTGCAACGTGTTGCTGCCTTGAACTTTCTGTTGCTACATTGGACGTAATTAGTGTAATATTTTCTTCGATTTACATGCAGGCTGTATTGAAATAAACTCGTTATTACTTTATGTTTATGACCTGATATTACAAGAAAGGCACTGTCGTTAATCAAAGAGCCAATTGCACAAAAGGAGCGCATGAATGTCATATATATTTAACATGTTTATTACCTCTTGTATATCTGGACTTTTGTCATATTAGCTCATAGTTATTTTGTCTTAATCTGTCAACGTTAGGCCTAATTGCATTGTTATCCCTTATCAGCTAATTGGCAGTGGTGCAATATTATAGACATCATAAAACTTGCAATTATCTCTTTTGAGCTATTAATTATGTGCTGCTTGACGCTGTTCTATCAATTCTGTCAATATCGGCATCTCATTTGTGTTACAGCAACAACTGCAACCTGGACTACCACTACTTTAGGACAATCATCTAATCGCAAATAATGCGATTTTCCCAATTACAACACTGTTTTAGAAGATCGGAATAAGAGGTGTATTAGCAAGTATGAAGAAAGATAATGCAAGTTGTGTTTTATCTTCACTGAGCTCTTGGTAAGTCTCTAAATACCGATCTGTCATAGTTTTACTTTCGTGTTAGGAATTTGTCGGTGCTACATCTACACCAGAGTCTCTCATGGCGTGTGACTGTGTAGCGGTCAAGCTTAATGACACTGCCAAGTCTCTACTATGTCACTCATTGATGTTATGTTCCATGTCACGTGATATTGATTTGTAGACGCTCTTAGTAAATTCTGTTTTAATGATTGATACAACTGGTACACTGTCAAATATTCTAAGCTGTTGTAAGTAAAGATGTTTTCTCATTTTTCGTGAGACCTGAGTTAAGCCTGTTTAGACCTGTAAGACTTAAAAGACTATTCGTGAATATAAAGAGTTTTTTTTAGTTACAGCATTGTAGGTATTTCGTTTGAGCTACAATAAGTGTATGGTGCATTAAGTGATAATAACGCCATCAATGGGCATTATTGAGATTGTTTTGGATATAAAAAAGAATTTGGACTATGATCAAGTTAAGATTATGCAGCTACACAAGTTAACGAGAGCAACTTTCAATTGTGCCAATTTGGTTTATCTATAACCTTTTTTAAGTATTTACTGAACAAGTTAAGTCTGTGACTTAGTTTTCTTTCTTTTTTATGGAATTATGTAATATAATACTGCTGGAACGTATTTGTGTTGGGTGACTTTGTATCAGAAATGAAACTTTTCATAATAAGACATGTTCTACGCATCAAGATGCCATGTATCTTCATTTCATAGAACGCTTTTAAACACGTTTAAATCCTTTGTGTTAAATAGCTGTGGTAGTATCCGGATTCTGTGTTAGTTTTATTTACAAAATAAGCGAAGATACAGCTTTTTACCAGACATGTCATGCCAAACGCGGAAAGAAGCGCAAAAAGTGGGCAGCTATACGACAATTGAAAAAAAAAACATGCATGTTGTGCTGTCTGTTACGGCGTGTGATTTGTGGCTGTCACATGACGAAAGTGCTCGCGATGCACGTATCTAATCACAAATGGTGTCCGGCAGAAGCAGGGTTTCCTGTCATACAACTACGTACCGACGCGCAAAGATCTCGAAATTTGGAAAGATGTCACACAATAATCAGGTAACAATGTGTGTTTGATACCCTTTCTGGTCCTGATATGGCTGAAAGACATCTGCGTAACGCTTTACTTTATACAATGATTTTTGTTCAGAGCTATGCATTAGAAACACATAAACTCGATTTCACAATAAACATGGTCTTACTAAGAATTAAGTACTGTATAAAAGGAATCGAATTTGGGTGGAAGTATAACTTAAATGTACCTATGTATGCTCTTGACATATCGAATCAAGCTTCCTTTATTTAAATTTATAATATAATATCTGTCACATGGTGTTACAATCAATGACTTGTAAGTTGTTACATCGCCATTGATAGTAACACTAGGTAAACTTATTTGCAACAATATCTGCTTCATTTGAATATTGACCCTACTAAATTTGATTTGTCCTTTATTTTTCAAAGGAAATTGCTTTGTAAAGTATTATCCTAATGAAAATCAGATCGTATATGCGTCTTAAAGGCTCTTCATAAATAAATACAAATATTAACATATATATAAACGTAGAAATGTTGCTAAATGCCTTTAAGAATTTTACATTTAAATGTTATTTTTTTATAAAAGATTTCGGGATACCTTTATATTTTTCACCTTCTGCATGACTTGATGCTTGCTGCTTAATAACCACGGTGTGCATTTTTTAATTGATACCAGCAAAAGTGAAAGTGTACGCTTCTATTGGAAAGTGAGTGTAAAATTACACATTATTCTCGTCGGAAATGAGCTGAGTGCTTCCCTCAATAATTGACAGTTGACAAACGGCTGCGATGGATCGGCCTGATTTTTCCATCGTAATGGGTCTCCAAATAAGCACTGGCGGCAATCGTTCACGAAAGATTACAGTTCACCTTTCGAAGTAATCCTAGAGTGTTACGAGCATTGTCCCTTTCAATAATGTCGCTATTTAACTGTAAGGTCATGCTTTATGCACTCCTGCATAAATTTGTAAAATAACCTTTTTTCCACTGAATTTCTAATTGATAAGACGATATAGTATGATGACATAAATTTTTAATATGGTAATGAAATACACACACCACCAAAAACCGATATGTTGACGAAAGTAATCGCCGTCATTGTTTATTTCGGTAAGATTCTGCAGCAATGTTTGATGAATACAAACAATAAATTATAGTTGTACTCCTTGGTAAAAGTCTGCATTATCGAGGTCACTGTTAGCATCTTTCTTATGGTTTGTATATATGGAAAACGAGGCAATACTATTTTTTGGCTTCAAGTCTCAATGCATGGCAGCCTATATACAGTACATGACTGTTCAGACAAGATGCAATCAGTACATGTTAATAACAGGTACCTTAAAAAAAGATACGTTGTGTAATTTGTTAAACGGATTTCTGTGAAGATGTTGCTGTTATACATGTAGAACTACGGCAATGACAGACTCATTGTTTCAACATGTCTATTTCAGTGTTTAAATTGTCTGTAGGTTTAAAAGTAGAAGAAACCTTATTTGCCGACATATTTATGAGTCAACATTTGCTGCTCAGTGTAAAATAAAAGGGAAATGGACAACAATAAAAATTCTTAGTTTTATATATAAGCATGTACATACATGTTTTACCCCATTATATATATGTGTGTGTGTGTGTGTGTTTAAGTACTGATAAAATACGTTAATACTAAAATGACATATTAAAATTCCAACATTTATTATTTTAATAATTTAAACTGCCACTTGTTAAAGCCACGCTCACAGAAATTTGGTAGAATGGCAAAAACACTTACACAAACTATTACACAAATAGACCATTATCTGTTACCGCCCTGGAAAGGTCAGTCGACAATACGACCAACTGGCGACCTGGTTTGTGTAGCGCTACAGCCTAACCCTTCTTGGAGGTTTGTCTAATATACAGTGTAAATAAAAATCCCATGTACAGTGAGAAAACCAACAGTAATCAGATGTTTTTAGAGTAAATAACCGAATAAAGAATACAATTTATAAACAATATATAATTTACAAATAATTATCTGAAACATGTACAGTATGAACAAGTTACCCGAACAATATAAATTATTACGTTGATATTCTTGCAAATGACATGTCAAATATTAAAGGCAGATAATATTTCAAAGGGGTACATAGACGTAAAGAATTCAGGAATCTGATCAATTTGCCTCATCCATTCATGGCACGACTGGAGACAGAATTCCAACAATTGCATTGTACAGTCGAAATTATTTTTGCTTTTAGTAACAGTATATTTAAAGTCTCCCGACCTGCCCAGTCATTATTTAACTTTAAATCAATTAATGTTTTACTTACAAGGGTCAGTTGCACTCAATTTCATGCATTTAAGTTCCCCCCATTTAAAATATCGGCAATATATTATTCTGAATTGACCATTGATTTGAGTGGCTTATTGTCTTCGCGCATGCACGCGGCCTCTATATGTAATAAATCCTGGAAAGGCCCTTCAGATTGCGCCATGTTACTCTCTAAACAAGTGAATTGCGGCGGTTTCGTGCATTGAATTTTGGTTATTATTCAGCTTTGGCGAATATCAGTATTAGATTAGATTGTATTTAAAATGTTACTACATCATTACCTGTAACTTGAAATTGTCAATGCTCCATATGTGTATGTATTATTTGTTAATATACAAGTCAAATGTTACGCTCTATTCTGTTGTTTGTGCTCGGACCTTTTCCCATGCGTCCAAAGACAACGGATATAACAAAATACGGAATTTTAAATCTTTTTTGATAACAACAGGTTTTTGAAATTTCTTTGGCTGTTTGTTGTTAGGCAAAAGTGTTCCCTTGTTGAAAATGACCTTGGCGGGGAAAGGACATTTGATTCTTTGCACCAATGTTCTCTTGAAAGCATACCTATGTTTAACAACCTATACTTAACTGTAGTTGTTTTGGAAAAAAATCAGACCCAACAAGAGATCAGACGCTTTTAGGTGGTTTTTTTTTTTGTCGTCTTCTGTGCCAAATGTTTGTTTTAAATGTTTTGAACCGATAGCATGTTTTGGGGGTTTTCAGACTGATCGGTCCCTCACAGCAAAGTGATGTTTTGTGTACATGCATGCATCCGCGTTCACCTTGTCAGCCTGCTTACAAAGAAAGAAGATTCTATTTTTATATCATGTCTGCAGATAACAGACTCATGGTTAGTTTCAAACAGTAATATGTATGCACATGTTAATGGAAACTATGACACAAATGTCAGGCAAATATGCCAATTTATGCCATCCACAATGCAAGTTTATTATCCTAATCTTCTTCAAGTCCGCAAGCACTATCGGTCTATCAGTGGACAATTTTATGTCACTGATTCAAGAAAAAAAATCCGTTAAAGTGATAATTAATTGCGGTGGGGCGATCGCTTAACAAGTATGCACAGGTATTACAATACTGCGAGTGCAAATGTTATGGATTATTACAAATGCTTATGAATGTTAAGGATGGTGAAAGATTACTAGCATCTCTTTCGACAGTTATTCAGTGCGGCTGTGAGTTTGTATATATTAATTCATTTTTAATATAAATATAGTGTCTGTTTGTCAAATATTTCATTTTTTTAAAGTATAATGAGTCTATCGTGTTGTGTTTTTTTTTTTCTAAATTCGATAAACCTTATTCCACATCCTTACTTATTGTTTTATTTCGAACATTTTTCCTAACGTCGCACGAACCGGGTATTAATCAGAAATTTGAGTGAAGAATGCCCTTAAGTTGTATTGATTTTAAGACCTACAACAAAGTGAGTCCATTTTATTCTAAACAGCGCTCGTTCATTATTGACATTTATGACGCCTTGGTATCAATTTAGTAAATGAAAAGCAAAGCAATCAAGGTGGATTGCCTAAGCACGGAGAGGTATGGGTCCCTGGTGCTACCGGAAAATACACTCGAGATTTTGAGTCACAGATAAGCTGCTTGCCAAGTGGTAATCATTTGATGCGCCTAGGAATGTTGCAGAGCGTTTTTAATATTATTGTCTTGAAAAAGAATAGTTCCTCAAAAACACGTCTTAGTATACATGTATCATGGAGAGTAAGGCTATTCGCAGCCAGACATGAACGTTCATCTTAAATTCCAAACTACTTGTTTAAATGAACATGAATTATCATCCAATTACGCCCCTGTCTATATTTAAAATACATTAGTGTGCATTTACAATTTAAGAGAAACTTCTTAAAGGTCAGTGAAATGCATTTTCTTCCAAAGCACAGATCAACACCTTACAAGTGTGTGCCAGGCAATCCACACTCCACATTAATGGATTCCCATTCAACAATTCTCCTAAAATATTTCAGGGAATTAGTTTAAAACCAAAAGCGCATGACTTATTCTGATGTGATGGCACATTATTTCTTAAAATCAATGTCACCTATGCGCCTGTTCTGTTGAAATTCTGATAATATTATTCAAATAAATTGTTATTGTTTATGACCTACTGCTAGAACCGTTATTCATATGTATGAGATGTCATGGTTTCTTGACAACTGTGAATCTTGAACATCTTTCAAAAGAAAGGAGCCTAATTCAGTAAATCACCTTAGTGCGGTTCATATTCATGCACCCTATAGCTTATTATATTTCTTAGTATATTGCAACCTGTCAGTTTATTGGATTCCCGGCGTTAATCGATTGTATATTAAATCAGAAATCTGATGATAGTTTCCATCAATAGCATTTACACGGTTTGTGTGTGTGTGTGTGTGTGTGTGTGTGTGTGTGTGTGTGTGTGTGTGTGTGTGTGTGTGTGTGTGTGTGTGTGTGTGTGTGTGTGTGTGTGTGTGTGTGTGTGTGTGTGTGTGTGTGTGTGTGTGTGTGTGTGTGTGTGTGTGTGTGTGTGTGTGTGTGTGTGTGTGTGTGTGGTGTGGTGTGGGAGAGGAGGAGGCGGTGGGGGCTCGAAGGTGGCGTTTTGTTTAGAGCTATGCATATGGATGTCCACTCTAAACGTAGCTATGTGCCTACATGTAACTTCTACAAAATCAAAGCAAGGACAAATGTTTTAAAGAATGTACATACATTTCACCTCTAAAATTACATTTTTAATTGTATCCTTTATAACAGTAAGCTCGAGTATCAGTTTTCGTTCTCAACAAAACTGCACGATTACTGAAAGTATTTAGTCCTATCTTGTTTAAATTGATAAACGGATTTTGATCCTGCAGCCACCTAATTGTGCTGTACCCCGACAAGCCTATAAATAAATGCCTTCATTTTGGGTAGTTATTTCTCTAAACGCTTTCGCGCACGGGTTTAATGAAAACGGATTGCTTGGATAGCATCTATCTTTCTACGTTTTTCACACTTAGATTACCTTTTAAGGTGATTATTTGCTTATATTAAACTAATGCTTCCCGGCACAAAAGTAGGATAATCATTGAAGCCCTCCGTGACTTAGAAGAGTCTGTCCTTTTTACCAAAGAAAGTAAACCCAACTGAATGGTATGAGAGATATGGTATTACGCCAGGAAATAACTGGGTAAACTGTGTTCAATCAACGCACATAACGCATGCAACAGCAATGGTTTTAGTATATGTTATCAGTAGTTTGACACAATGAAATTTAATGAAATCAAGTCTAAGTCAGTATTATCACGGGTAACGGATATATCGCGGTTATATATACGTGTAAGCATAAACTACAATACATGTAAATTAGCATCCATCTTTCGGAAGCAACATTGTAGTAAACGTGCTTTTTGTGACTATCGTTTCCGCTCCGCTCATTTCTTGTAATATTGCATATAGTCTTAAATTTATATGTTAATATAATAATAAAATAATAAATAAAATAATAAATAATATATTTAATAAATGTTTATTTTATTCTAAAATACAACAATATCTGTATATATGTGCATAAAGAATTCAATATAATCGCCTTGCACACTTAAAGTCATCATCATCATCATCACCACCATCACCACCACCACCACCACCGACACCACCGACACCACCACCACCAAAAACTACAACAACAACAAAAAATTGCCATAAACATTTGAACTGATTAATAGATAGAAATCGTAAAGGAAAGAATCTTGGTTACAAAATATAATATTTTTTCTTTGGTACATGTGTAATCAAATTATCTTTTCAAATGTAGGTCGCTATGCTTTTTCCATAAACTCGTTTGAAATGGCACATTAATTTTGCTGATGTCACCAAAGTTGAGTAAAGCCGGCATACTATTTTATAAAATAACAATAAAATGGAAAATGTGTAGTTGATTATGAGATGCAATAACAGAGTCACAAAAACAGGTCTACATATACATGTACTACATTTGAGTTAAATTACATGTAAGGATGCTTTTAATTGGCATTCTTTGGAGCTGAATCTGTTGGAAGAAAAAAGAAAGAAATCTAGCGGAAAGAACAATTTGATCTTTCTTTGTTTGATAGGTGAATGTATTAACAACAATGACATAAGTAACGATTATTACTTCAAAGATATTTTTGTGCATTTTATTTTCTCATATTTAAGGAAAATAATATATATTTTGATGTCGCATATCATTAAAAGGTTGCATGGAAAAGCAAGTGCTTTAAGACTGTTTGTTTAATTAATGAAATTTAAGTTTTGTCTTATTGTAAGCAGAAGAATAATCAAACACAATATAAAAGATGTTGCAAAGGATGCTATTATGTAAAAGGGTCTGTTTTACTTTATTTGTAATTAAAAGTTTATTGTCTTATTTGTGTTTATTTACCTATCATAGAAGAAGAATTGCTATGAAATACTTTGATAGAATATACTTAGAATAACATATAATTTAACTTATTCTGAAAAGACATGTTTTTGGGCGGTGAAAACAAAGACCTAAATGAAGAACTAAGAAAGAAGTTCGCAGTAATTTTGTAATTATGGAGACAAACTTGTACTTCTTCTTATTCTTGTTAAACTGTTTTATTATATACCTCTGTTACATTCCCAGTTCTTGTCGCTCGGTTAAACACATAGGAAATTCAGAAATCTGAAAAGGGCACTTTACGTTTCCTATGACTATGGTTGCTTTAATGAAACAAACACAACTATGACATTGCACCCACACGCCCACACCCCCACACCCCAACCCCACCACACCCCACCCCCTAAAACATGCGCAAATATTTATACTAAAAAGGCGCAGTGGCTACTTACAAAAACACATTAAAACGTAGCTACTTGAAGGTTCGCATGCTTTCGACAGAAGACTTATTGATTTGATTGTATGTCCTTTAAGGAAAATTTACAAAAATATTCTATTTAAAATGAATTAATCTGAACGAAAAATTGTAAAGTCTGCGATTATATTATACAAATGCTCCTCTTAATTCATTTATACAAAATGGCATCTTGCTTTTAAAATAAAACATATGAAAATATAGTGAAGAATGTGTTAATCAATGATATGTTCAGTGTCAGTTATATGCAATGTACAATGTCTGGTACTTACAGCATACGTATCATAAGTAAGACATATATTTCGCCATTCCAAAAGATACTGCCACTTGTCAAAGAAATCCAGTTAAAATGATGCATTTGTCTGATTTTAAATGTATACATTTGAAGGGAATATTTTTCATTGCATTTAAGTGTAATATATTGCTGAAGTAAAAAACTTTTAGATACAAACATACGAAAGAGTTTCTAGGAAACATATGTATAATGAAACTGTTGTTGGTTTGTTTGTTAGTTGGTTTTTGTCAGGAATGATGGTTTTTTAATATGTGAATTAATATGTGAATTTTATTGGTCTTAATGGTAATAATGTGTCAGTAATAAAATATACGATGTAAATTATTAGTTTTTTTCTATATCGTTGATGTCAAAAGCAAAATAAAAAAATGTCGAATCTGATGGAAAAAGTTTAATTAGAGTAATTTAACACTACTTATTGATAAAAAACGATTAAATTGTTGCCCTTTGATATTATTAAAGACAAACTGTGCAAAATGATGGTGGATAGTTCTTAAATTAATAAGATAAAATAAGTAGTAATTAGTAAGCTTTGATGCGTATAATGGATTAACCCCACTGAAGTCGTAGGTGTGGTATGACAAGGCAAACGCCCACAAAATCAACAGAGAAGCTTTTAGCTAGATCCATTTCGAGTTAAACACTTGATATTTATATCGATGTTCGAAGCTATCTTTGCGCATCGGAGTATGCAAGTTCTCTCCAATAACTATTTATCAAAGATTCTAGAGATTCAGCAACAAAATCGATGTTATTGTAAAGAACAATTACTGCGATGCTGTTTATTGTTTCCGACATGAAATTAATAATTTGACCTATAACAGTAACGTACATGTATTTACAGAAAGAGTGACAAAAACAAAACAGTAGTGTCAAATGTCATATGACGTCCTCAAGCATAAGTCCTGCCTTCAATACACACAAAAGTGACTAGATATGTCATCAATTGAATCCTTCTGTTTTGATGGATTGTGGTAAAGGGGACAAATGAGGGGGTTCATGGGGGTTAAAAATCTACCACCATCAGCCCATGATGTAAACATTGAGGGTTTGGGGGAGAAGCTTGGTATAACGACTTCAGATTTGTTCATGTATCTGTTTCTGAATAATCATTTTTGCTATCAGAGAAATCGATTGCAAATTGTAACATCTCTATATTTTGTGGAGCATCGCTACTTTGTTTTACAGTATGGCTGAACAGACCATGTGACAGGAGGATCAGTGCAGTAGATACAGCAAAGGGGCATATAAGCATGCACGTTTTTAAAGACAAGGCGACGGTCCGTATTTACATGTATGTGTTATTTTATATGAAAAAATGATTTCATAATAATTTTGCAATTATTAATTTTTATAATTGTAAGGAAATAAAATGTACTAAAACCATAATCGCTTTTATTTTAATTTTAATTATTTAAATTGGTTTATTAAACGTCTGCTGTTAAGCAATAAGAGGCCAACAATGTCAAGTTTACCAATGCCTCTTTTACATCCCATACATTTTGAAGCAAAAATATTGTTCTGTAAATTTTTACTGAGACATTTATTTTGTGTGTGTGTATGTGTGTTGTTTTAATTTTCGTTTGTTCACAGTATTTAATTAGTTTATAAATTAATGTGATTGTTTTACCGAAAACTAAGGTCCATTTAGTTCATGAATGCTTGAAAGACGTGTCCACTGTACAAAGATGTACCACGTAAACGAAATTTTCTTATTGCACGTTTACCTTTGGATAGACTAGACGATACAGGTGGGCAGTGTGTTTATGTCTCATGAACGCTTATTACATGTACAAGAAAGCAGTATTTTATTTCGTGACAACTGCCTTTGTCGTAATTATGTCGTTAGATAATTAAAAAAATCAAGCTTTAGGCAGCAAAAGCCCTGTTTGATGTTCAAGGATTCTTTTCAAAAGACAAGAACATACAGAGGCTAAATTCTTCTGCGTGCTATTTTGCGACACTTCATAAAGACAATGTCCCGTAAGGATACAAACCGAAGTGTCCGTTTAGAGGTAACACATTTGATATAAAACTGTCAATAACCAACTTTTATATTTCGAAATAAAAACATAAAGTAAGAAACGGTTGAATATGTTAAGGCCATGATTATGGAATGTATCAACAGATATAGCGTTAAACTCGTTTAAATTATTTCAAAAACGATTTGAAATATAACTCTAATTTGAAAATATTGCTTGTATAGATATTTAAAGCACAACCAAAGCATTATAGTAGGAGCTGCATCACCTCTGTCGTTAAAACTGAAGGGAACAGAAGCTTGGGTTAGGAACAAATATGTTTTTACTCTAAGGACCCTTCATGCCTTAGTCCAGGAAAATTACACGGTTTGTCTTAAACACGTTATATATGCATCTAAGACATGGTTCTCCAGAAAATAATTCCAGCAACATTGTAGTGTACCATAAGAGAACAATTGACTTTTCTTTGAAACGAAATGAATCACACTTCGTAAATCAACACAATTGTTCTCAGAAATTGTTATCAATTTTGATTTAGACATACTCTCCTGGAAAAGTATGATTTATATGTTATTCCTTCGCGGAATCAATACCGCTCAAAGGCCGTCGTTAAAAGCAGAGTTGTGGTGAAAAACAATTTAGCATAAAGCTCTACAAAAGTCTTTCGTTACTGACCCGGTGTAAAAGCAAAGGCAAAGAAGCTTAACAAAGGCACAATAATGTTATTTCTGTCAGAAATATTCCTCTTAATATGATTTATAGAATATCGGAATGGTGCAATTTGTTGCAAATAACAGATAGAGACCGTAGCATTTTCGACCAGGACAATGTAATGTACACACTAGAAAGTGACGATAAGAAGTTTGTCATATATACATATACACACTCGCATACCCGCACCCGAGCATGCACGCACACATAAACACACAAATACACACACACAAATGCACGCGTACCCATGAACACGCATCCAACCACTCACACACAACTGTGTTTGCAATGACAAACGTTTAAGTTAATAATTATAAGACATGGTATCGTTATTTCATTTCAACAGAGAGAGATGGTTTTCAAACAATTAAATGGAAACAAAAAGAAACAACAACATCAATTCAACTCCAACATTCAGACGAGTTTGTAGGCAGATATGTAATTGTAGGATTCAGGCATCAGCAAAAAAACAGCTGTTGAATTTGTATACGAGCCAAAGAACTAGCAAAGGGCTGGATAGCATCAAGATAAAACTTATGGCGTTTAATCATTTGTAAAGTATGGATAATTGTGTTCATGTTCCGTTGGCATGTAAAAGGATTACTAAATATACTTATTAGTCGATCGCTTTTGCTCTATACACATGTACACATGTATTGATAATGCAAACGGTCTGTCTCAGGCGATCGTGATTTCCTTGTTCCTTAGATTGTGTCTGTCGCTGCTGCCCTCTTTGCATATCATCTCGCCTGCATATGCTAACTCCATATTATTGGCTTGGCCTTGAACCAATACATTGGGAAGAAGACAGCTAGACACATATATTTCAAGGGATTTCAATAAGTAATCATTGCAGAGAAAATATCTAAATAAACAACAATATATCTGAAAAGGAGGCGAGAAAAAGAAATACTAAAGGTCAAATAGCATCCCGAGGCAACAAAACACTTTATTTAAGGCATACACTTTTGTATTTTCTCAGTATAATTAGACTTTAATAAGTTTCTAATGGATGTATTGTGAAGAAAATCAAGGCAAGGTTGTGAGTTACTTAATCATTGTACCTCTTTTTATTTTTTCTTTTGTCTTTGCTATGGTGCCTTGAATTCAACAAAATAGGACCTTACAATATATTGCATAATGTATTTCCCCAAAACCATGGTACCATTATTATAAAACACCAAGGCATTCTAACAGACGTAGATCACGGCTGACCTGCGGAAGTATCGTTCCTATACTATGCAACCTACATGTACATGTAAGTATGTTCACGTAAACACTGCTTGTTAATCAGTCATTGTACTTTCATTGTCATCTCAGATATCTTGTTGGTTGTAACTAGCTGACAACTTGTACACACAACCATAAAGGCTCTAAAGGGAACTGCAACCCTAGCGTAAACATATAGCTAATAAATTATTACTACTGTGAAAAACAATGCCTATTAATTTTTGACGGGATGTGGATCCTCTTAAAAAAGATATGACGTCTAGACATGTAAAAACATCGACTCCGAGCAACTTTATAAGGGCCGCCATGGTGGTATGTCATTTAACTTGTCTGGCGTCACTAAAGTCAGGTATCTCGGTAAACTTCTTTGTCCACCCGCACTTGTTTCCAAATGCACGACAAATAGGAGTATACCTTTGTGTACCCTTACATGTTATATAGTTTAAGTTGCTTTTGACTGCTCGATATAAGTACACATGTGTATAGTCTCTAGAGAGGGTTTTTTAACGCATGATTTTTTTCCCGAGCAAGGCATTATGCGTACGACAAGAGGTATCAAAAATATTGCTATGGGTTTGTGAAATTGTAACACAGTGTAATCATGAACAAAGATTGATTCTGTCTTATAATACTCTTACTCAGTTTAAGAACAAGTTATTGAAGATTGAAGAAAATACAAAACTATTATTATGTAAACTTTTATTATATTAAAGCTCGTTTATACCTTTCAGTCTACCAACTTCCAGCACAACCCCGTATTAATTCCCACAACATAACACATAAATTACACTTTGTCCACTGAAGGCACGAGTTTTAAGGAATCAATAATATACCGTTTCTTGATATAGACAGGTATTCCTGGCCGCTGCTTGGTCAACGACGGTGAAGCGTGGTAAAAGTGTTGCGCAGCATGCCCACGCTTTCTAACAGTACATATCGCAAGTGACCATATGGAACGTATGGAACTTGAGTTGAAGTGTTCTGGGTCCAGCGACATTAGGGACGTCATGAACCGGGTGGGGCAGAGTGAAAATCAATCGGAACATCTCGGATAATTCACGAATCATCTCTCGGATGTATGTAGGTAGTCGGATTACCTCGGCCACTTCCCAAAATGGGACTTCTTTTGCGACAGACGTCAAAACAAAGTCGGCAGCTCGGATAAAAACTGCTCACTATAGTACTTTTATATCTAATTCACCATTGTTTGAACTATTAATTGGCATCGATTTAAACGCCAAATGATTTATGTCAACGTAACGGTTCCCTTTACCATACGTACATGTAAATTACACTTCTGACCTCGGTTAGACTTCGCTGTGCAGTAGTAACCCTCAGCCGTCTTGAAGAGGACATGGCCATAGTGTTGATCATTGCTGTCAAAGTCGACATCGGCAGCAATGTTAATATGTTCCACGTGATCAAAACATTTTACTTTTAAAATGTAAACAATAAATATGGCGTTAGAACATTTCTGTAATGACATACCATTTGTTTAATATATCACAATAATAAAATTTCTATTAAATCTCGTTCATTTTTCCTTCTTCAAGCTTAATAAATTTTATATGGCATAGGTTACTCTGATTTCAAGCGTATAGGGCCTCTCTCTGACTTGGAGATTGGTATATCACAAACTTTAATGTTGACCGCTTCGTGTGCATAATATTATATGCATTTGTATATATACTACTAAAACAAGTTTTAAAAAATAAATATTTTAAGATAAATATATAATAGGATCTTAAAAATATTTCTTTATTAAACCTTGTTGTGGTCTGTACATATTGTTTTCTTAGGGAACACAATAAATACGAAACGTGTTGCTTAGAAATACTTCCTTTAATGGGCTAATTAAAAGAGATGAAGAACAGAATTCATTTTGACACTTTGTAATAAAAATATTGAATTATGCTAGACGAAGTCACATTAACCTGCCAACGCACAGAACAAACCAATTTGAATTATTTTAGGTTGCAGTTATCAGTGAAGCATTAATTCAGTGTCTGCAGCATAAGATGCTAGCGATAGAGGATTTAAAGTCAATAACACAAGCTTCTGGAGAGCGATCCTTAATCCTAAACAGGTGCCTCTATGGTTTGAGTCATGTCTTAGCAAACGTGCTGGCAAGAAAAGCAGCAACATTAAAATGATGTTTACTACAATTTAGTGAATTGCAATATTAAATGCTAACCTTTAAAATATAACGCATGGTTTGTAAGTGTGTACATTGAAAGTGCCGACTTCTACTTTAAAACAAATAGCATACTTCATTCTTAATGAAACATTATAATTAGTAAAATGTAAATTACTTGATGCATAATGTGCATTACCTGAATGAAAATCGAAGAGTAAATCTACTTTTTGTGATTCAACATAGCTTTTATATATGTAAACATTTAATAAGACAAACAACAATATTTTACACCATTCTGAAACATCCTTTGTAAAAAAACAACTTCCTATCAATAATCCTATCTTATATCATATCTCTCATTTTAAAAGAAATTGGCAAGCCACGACCACATGGACAAAGATTCTAGTTCTTAGATGCTATTTAGATCAATACAGCGCACACAACATGCTGGGTCTTAAGGTAAGTTATATTTATAAAGAAATACCTGCTTATATCATGATATTCGTTGGTGCCGGATAACACGTTTACTATCCAGACAACAGAATGAATATACTCCGTGAGGGCTTCACCTGTTTCAAAACGATATCAACTAGAAAGGCAATAGGCAACATAATTTTAAATGGTCTGTGGTTAAACAAATGTCGACCAATTTATAAGCTGTAAATATGCCAGAAAATTAAAAAGGTAAATGAATATTATAATGAATGTCATAGAAGCAAAATAATGAAATGGGATATTTATGATTCGAACGGTTGATTTTCAGTAGAAACGCCATATAATTGACGTAGTACTGATGTTGATGTACAATTTTCAATGTAGCTTTATACGACTTAGTAATTTGTACTATGTTTAACAAATTTCCTTAATTGTTATGCTCATGACAGGATTCAATGCTTGATTACATGTTATAGTTTAGTTCCGACTCAATGAGTGGTCAACTATTTCTGTTTTAATGGGTCTTCTATATCTTTTACTTTTTTGTTTTTAATTATTTTGTTTATATTATTTCAATGCAGTTTTGCGTGTACAGGTATGTGCATTCGCTGTGATGACATGCTGTAATCTTACATGCCCTATTCATTCAATTAACCAAAGATTTCATGGAAAGTCGTTTCCTGTAAACAAAACGTGTTAAGCCCGTTGCAAAAAGGTGCACTACTTAATTATTCCTGGACGTTCGACATACATTTTGAATGAACGAGAAAGTAAATACAAAATTAAACACAGTATTCGATGAATTACAGATCAGTGAAAACAACTAAATATGCGGTTGTATTGCAGTTGTTTTATCGGGCTTGCTTATTAGTTTCTGCATAAATTAAAGTTTTATTAGTTAAAAATGTTCTTCTGAGAAAAATATTGAATTAACTTAACTAATGGGCTGAATGTTGCTGTGAATGGCACATTGAGTTACCATACCACGAAGCATTATTGTTTTCCTTTGATTTTAATTGCTTTCTTATTTCAGAGAGAAATAATATGTGGGCATGATATAAAAATGCTATTGCGCTGTATGCCGATGCAGAAAGCCTTTATCCTGAATTTCAATCGCGAAGAAGTTAAACTTATTCCTAACTCAATAGAGCTACAAAATTTGAAGTGTTTTATAATTGTTTCGGATAATTTGTTTTGTGTATTTATGCGTGTTACAGAATACATCAGTAAACTATACGCCTTTGTACAAATGTGTGTTTATTTTTGTCATTAGCGATTGACTTGAGTAAAAATCGTTTCTTTTGAAATCAAATAGTATGTTGACATACCCAGATTGATGTGCCATAACTATTAACCGCATACACCATGATCTTGTCTTTAAAAACGTTGACCTTACTAGTCTTTCCCGCACCATTTGGACAGTGTAGATGTGATGTACGGACCCGCTTAGTGTAAATATATTTGATCATTTATATAAACTGCAAAAACACAATACGATTCGACGTTCTGGTGTTTTTCTTTGTCAGTCTTTAAACTACGTATAGTCATAATACAGAAATTCCTCCAGTCTGTAGCTTTTTGTATCAGTGGACCAAACCTTCTAAACGGCGATAAGGCAATAAATAGTCAATAGTTTATGTCAAATGCTGTTTATAAGAAGTTTTACGAGCTGCTAGACGCCGCACTATCAATCTGCTAAAAAATGGTGTCTATCTTCTATTATCCTAACACGTCGACCACAACAACGGCCACTACATGACTTCGGCGTCCAACAATTGTATTAGCTTGTACTGTGTAATCAGCGACAATGTAAGAGCGCTGGCACTCTCATCTCTTCTCTTGCCGCCACTAGTACAAGACAATAAGTCGTTTCATCATCAATCTAATAAACACCGACATTTGCTTTTAAGAAGCGCGGATCTCAAACTGCCAAAGTAGTCGTCTGTTTTTGTAATACAGTGATTCTACAGTATTAAATCTTTTTTTACACAAATATAAAACACATCGAATGGTGCTGCACCGTTTCTTGGATAATTTGTTCACTACTCATGTATGTGATTTTGTCTTCAGTGTTACACAATCGTACATGTGTTACATTTGTTTTAATGTTTCTTTGTTATACTTAACTAGAAACCAGGGTGTAACAAAATTAAATTTTAGCAATGCATTTCAGATACAAGTATTTCGACTCTTTATGAACGCATAGCGCTTTAGAGAATTATCGTATGACATATACAAATATGTATACGATTTTCTTATTTAACTTTTACTATCGTGCTAGCTTGTTCACAAGAAACTGTTGGGCAATATCATCTTCCAAAGAAAGGTCAATCGCATACAGCCTTCACATTTATTTATAATGTCAAAGATTTTAATACTGAAATATATATATATATATATATATATATATATATATATATATATATATATATATATATATATATATATATATATAGAGAGAGAGAGAGAGAGAGAGAGAGAGAGAGAGAGAGAGAGAGAGAGAGAGAGAGAGAGAGAGAGAGAGAGAGAGATAGGTAGGTAGCTAGGTAGGAAGGTAGGTAGGTAGATAGGTAGGAAGGAAGGTAGATAGATAGATAGATTCTGGCTAAAAGTTAAATCTGTAGACATGCTTTCTTTTTACAAGGCGGTTTACAACATATCTGCGCAGTTGATTTCCATGAGGATATCAATAGCTTGTATACAGAGAGTGCTTTCTTATTTAGTGCTGATATTCTCAAGTAGGAACAAACATAAATTCGAGTACATGTTAATACATAAACATGTCATGCAATATCTACAATTGCATTGGTTAAAACATTAAAGTCGTTTTAAGTATGTTGTTAAGGCATTAAAAATGAACATCTTCAAACATTAAGTGTACAAACTTAGCACGCAATTATTACTCTAAAAACCACAGCTAGAAAATAGGATACGTTTTTATACAGCAACGTACAATAATTAATCTATGTATGCATCAAACACCATCATTTTTGTAATTCTGTCTTCAAGGAAAAAGTTGTTTTCATCAAAAAAGTGGAACGTGAATTCATTTCCTAGCCCACAAACGGATAAGGATCCATGAAATTACCTTCACACAAAAAGGGAACATGTGCCTCTAATGATGCATTCATTGTGCAAGTTTCACTCCTATCTAGCTTATGATGTATTACAAGTTAGCATGGTGTTAATTATTTACTAGTGGCTACTGGTTTGATATCCCTTTAGCTATGATTGTTCTGTAATTAAAATCAATTAAGTGAGTGCTTTATGCCTGCGTACATTATTTGCACGGTTGCAAAAATGTTTTAGATCGCGTCAGAGCATTGGAGTAACGACATGTTGATTGGCGGAATTTCTCCTATATACCGTTAATTAATTTACATTGATGTATGTTTCATGATATTTCGTGTTGCACACTAGGAAGAGAAAGCAACTTTTAAATAGACATATATTTTATGGCAAAACATGGCAAACTTAGATAACGTTTGATAATAAAATAAGTATGTTAAATGAAACCTCTGATTTATTGTCCTCATTTTAAATTTTACAATTATTTTACAACATAAGAATGTTTCTTTACACTCCAGGAACCTAAAGGCTTTAAGACTAATGCTACAGTTATATAAATAATAACGTCTCGTTTTCTGTAAATGCTGATTGTTTGACAATGTAATTAAAACACAGAAGCTGGAACGGGGATTTAATTAAAGTGCTGAATAGAATCTAGTGTTTCAATTATTCAAAATCAAGATCTAAGTCTATGTGTATAAAACGTAAATGCGCTTACGATCAATAACGGCTCAATACAGAAGTTTTTAAGAACTGCGTACCACGTTAGCGAGAAAATAACGGCATGTGCACGTAAAACTTGTTGGAGGTGTCAAAAAACTAGTCTCTTCTTAACATTCGGTAGTGTAAAATACTGAAACAGACAGACCAATATGGCAATGGATGGGTTTAACAGAACACTCAACTCTTGGCACGTCAAAATCATTTGTTTTATAAAATTACGAAATGTCATTATGTTTGACGGCATTCAAACTTTGCTTAATATCACCAAGGTTTGTGTGTTGTTTGGGCGGTTTATCATCTGGCAAAATATTGTATCGCTATTAAACAGAAGCTTGATAGCGACCTTTGATGCTGCGCCAACAAGCTTCGCACAAATGCCTTCTTGTTAAAATACAATGCGTTTAATTGATCTCACGATCCATAACAACTGGCGGCAATACATGTAATTAATTCAGTGCGGAGCAAGTTGATTGTTAACACATTCATGACACCTGCTTATCCGTTGGAACTAGGTCGAAACGAAAACAAATCACACATACGTGATTTGCCTGTACGCCTAGAAGCATGACCACCGACCGGACCTGGTACCGCAATCGGTAGAGCGTTGGCTCTAGGTACGGAAGGCCCCGGGTTCGATCCCGAGCCGCGACATACCAAAGTCGTTAAAATGGTAGTGGTATAGCTCCCTTGCTAACGCTCAAGCAAATATAAGGATAGTTCCACGACTGGTTGGCCCGGTGTCAGAATAATGTGACTGGATGTTGTATCATGCCAGGTGTTCACGGCATGATATACACATTGAAGGCAACACTATATCTGCTTGGACACCGTCTCCTGATAACTGAAATACTGTTAGTGGGACGATAAACCAAATTAACAAACAAACAAGACCACCGACTTTACCGAAGAATGCGAGATTTAATAAGCCAACGATAAGCTGGCTGTTAGCTAGGAATAGGTTAAGGTAACATTGCCTGACAATATTCATTAATTTTGCATTTCACCTTCGTATTCGATTTTCGAACTGTTAATACCATTACTATTGTCTTGCCGATTCTCTAGTTCATTTGTTAAATTATAGAATAAACATTAAGACCGAGTGCCCTACTTATTCATAACAAACGATGCTGCATAACTTTTTTAATTTATATATAATCATTAATTGCATTACCCTACTTTCACATACAACTCGGCATTTCCTACCACTTTCCATTTGCCAATTTAAAATGGGCGTTTGCATGATTGGCCAGAGGCAGATTTTCTGGGAAAAAAGACACTAATAGAATATATTATATTATTACATGTACTTAATTGGTGTTTGTAAAATATCCGTAAACTGTCAATTGTGAATCATTATTCGTTTGCTAGCAGCGGACACACGAACAAGACGGCAGAAAAAAACCCGTGAGGACTTCTCGTTTATTCTATAATATAGTGATCAGGTTTCCAAATGTGTGTTGTGTGATTAACAGCAATGACGATTTCATGACATCGTTGAAATAATTATTAATAGTTGAGTATGTAGAGTGTTTTCACTGAATGTAAGTGGTAAAGTTTTATCTTGTAATAAACAAAGCAATTCTTAACAATACAATATACGAAATCAAAATCGCCAAAGTCACAGTTCCTTACAAAGATATAATAACATTAAACCGCATTGTAGCCGCAATTTTTGATGGCTCAGTGTTCAGTTTGTTGTGAGATTTTGTCTGGTCTTATGTATAAGCTAACATCAAACGTATATTCATATTTATATGCACCATGTCAACCTGTCACGATTGCCCCTAAGAAATTAAACACATATAGGTATCTATTCATCCATTGGGATGGTATTAAATACTCTATTCTTCATGTGATGTTCATTGTCGGCTTATTAAACGACGAAAATGATTCTCGAGCTAGTTTTTCACGGATTATACTTTAATAATAATAATAATAATAATAATAATAATAATAATAATATATTTATAAACTGTATCACTCACTACAAACCTTCTGTTCTATTCTATTCTATTCTACAATTTATTGCGTGCTTCTGAAAATCATTATCACTTGACGCGGATCATTCTAACAATTAATAACGTGCATTATTTGAACATATTTTGTTTTTTAAAAAAAAATTAACAAGGAAAGAATCTCATTTCAGGTCTAGGGCTTGAACCCAAAACCATCCGATCTCGAGTCCATAAACTTAATCTCTTGACCTAGAACACTTCAGCTATGTTATAAATGCTTTCTTGGTGTGTTTCAAACGTTGCTTTAATGACCATCCAAATCACTTATAAGATTTTTTTAAACTTGTCATAACGGGTCTAAGGTCTGAATTCGGAACCATCAGATCCCAAGTCTACAACCTTAACCTTTTAACCAAGAACACGTCCAGCATATTATTAATTCTTTCTTGGTGTATTGAACCTTTCTCCTATGCAAGTGAATTAAACATCCAAATATTTAATAAGATCCTTTTTAAAACGTGTGACGGGGCTATGGATTAAATTTGAAACCCTCGTATCCAAAGTAAAAAAAACAACATAATCTCTTGACCACAAACACGTCAGAGATGCTATAAAAGCATTCCTGTGCGCTGGCAGCACTGAAAATGCCATTTTTAGATTTGCGGGGACCTTACAGAAATCGGTAATGTATCTTTACGTCTTGCATAAACACTGCATCTTAAGTCAGAGTTTACCATGCATACTAAATAGACCGTGCAGACTTTTTTCTATTGCAATAGACTTTTTCGTTACTAATAGGTAATCTCAAGTTGTTAACATGTAGTCCGAACATCAAGAATTGTACCGAAACTCATTCCTATCAACTTTCGTGAGTAAGGGCGAAGATAATCTCCATTTACATTTACGTTAAAGGTTTGTATATAAAAAAGAAATAAACGCAAATCTCTCGTTTTTACCATGTTTTCATCAAAGTTACAGACAAAGAAGTAAATAAATAAACTAATGAATAAAAAATAGAACGAATTTTTCCGAATTAGGACCCGTATTTTATCAGGATTAGAAGAGGTGGCAAGCCTAAAGGAATGGTTACACTAAATACCGACGGAAGTAGAATGTGTGACATGGACGTTTTCTCGTAAGTAACAGTCTGTTGCTATGTTTTGGCATTTAATTTCCTATTTTGAAGATAATCTTAATCTTTTGGTGTCAAAAGCAAGCTGAAACCGTGAAGAATTAAAAGCAAGCAAAAGTTTTGATCACCTATGCATAATAATGGACTGATCCACTGTGCATTCTATGAAGCAGTAACTTCTTACAAGTTGCAAACGTTGGCTTATTTCTGGGTCTTTCTGGTAGACAATAAATAGCTCGTTTCACCTATATATGGTTAGGGGGGTCCATCATAACTTGGTCATGGTGCGATTTGTTTCCACCTTTTCGCGATTCACTGTAGAGTATAGAACAAGCCTATTAAGTTGCGTATAATCTAAGTATGCACCGGAAGTAGTACCTGGGTAACCCCTGACAGTTTTGTTGTTGTTGTTGGGGATATTTTAAGATTGATACTTTCGTTTTGTGACTGTATTTGCTATAATTAAGATAATTTATTGCAATTTGGGGCAAAACAAAGCTGAAACATTGTAGAATTATGGAAATGAAAATTAACATGCTCAATAATGGACTGATCCATTTAGACCGGTACTTATCATTTGATTGAAAATGTGCGGCTATACTACGCAAAATCTCCGGTGTATTTTCAGGGGAGGATAAACGTCTTCGCGACATACCACTTTCCTTTGCAAAGGCCCTTTTATTAGATAATGCATTGTTCTTTCTCACAATATATAGTTTAAGGGTTCCTAAAGAAACGGTTTGCTGCAAAATTGCTTGCAAATTTCTGTGAGCATTTAATATATATGCGTCGCCTCCAGCACGTCGCCAATTACACCAAATAATACACCAGACTTAAAGCATAGCCTCGATGGACGTGCACATTTCTTTCGTACAGTCTCTTTCCATTGTCAAAATGCTTTTTAAAAAAAAAATATTTTAAAAAGGATTGCAATTGTTGGATACTTTGGACAACAAGTTGATACATATTCTTTACTGAAACAACATATGTATGCGTCCTCCATTTAATATAATGTTAGACAAGCTTGCAAATAGTAAGCATTGTTACCAACTCTCGCGTATTCCCTTCTTCGGTGCAATACTATTAAGTGATTCTAAAATGCAATACCAATGCATTGCATACTGATCTAAGTCTGCCAGAATTTATTTCCTTGTGCAAATATATAATATGTTTGTCACCCTAATACCGTATTATTAAGTTACCATGGACACGCGCAATTAAACTGTATTTCCATGTATAAAACCGGGAATAACGTATTTAATGATTTATAAATCTATTCAATTGAAACTCGAGGTATTACTTAATCAATGTTTACAGATCTGGCATAAACGTGCGGCTTCCTAACAAAGCCATAAACAGACGGACAAGACATTCCATTCATCATTTCGAAATCCTAGGAGGATCATAAAGATCAGCTTTGTTGGAATACAAACACTATTATTTTCAATCACTGAGTGAGAACTATCATTGTCATTATCATCATCAGGGAAGTTTTTTGTTTTTGTGTGTTTATTTATTTTTAAGTGCATCATAGCGACCGAATTATGATCATTATGACGAGGTAAAACTACTATAGTGGAGGAATACGCCAGATAATTTTGGGGGCAGAACCACTGGCGCACCGCAGGTCAGCTAAACAAATAAACTCTTTGTCCCGAACCGGACTCGAGCCCACGCGAAGTGAGGCTAAACGGTCAGTTAAGTTGCAAGTCTTTGACTCTACAACTACGCCACATGCGCCCCTTCTTAGTAAAATAGAACTAACAAAAACAAATATATATGTATGAGAAGATGAAGCTAAATAGTTTAGTGACAATTTTATTCTATTCTTCTTTATGAAAGATAAAAATAATCACATTATAAAGTCGGTTAATAGCACAAACGTACACCTCAAGAAAATGCAAGCGTATGAGTCACGAAAACTTTAGATCTTACTCAGATATGAACTTTAACACTGTTAAATATCAGATTTGATATTCTACTAACACGCTGCCTTGCTCATCTATAGACTCCGTTCACTTATAAATGTACGATCTCCCAGGTAACCGGTGTTTTTGAATGAACTGCCCCGCCCCAGCGTGATTAAGATGAGTGCATCTTAAAGATATTTAGCTATTTTAATGGTAGAAATTTATACCTGTAAAGTATGTTAATTGCAGGTCTACTTCTGCATAGTTTACAAGGCTTCAGTGACATACTTAGGAAATAGGAGTCTCGCTAACTAATAGCAGTACAACAACCTCATGTGAATCAAGCTTGCATGTCTTACGATCATTTCATGGTCTACAAATGTAAATGGATTGCGACTATTCCAACTGTGTTGTCACAACATGCTGTTCGCTTTGTACATCTCAAAATTGACACAGCCTTATGTCTTTTAGATCATTTTAGTCAAGAATATTACAAGAAGGAAGCCCTCTGCCTATAGATGAATGGTGTTTTACCAAAAACCTGCAAAATTATTTAATTTATGCCAAGAAATGTTCAACCAACAATTATTTCACCAGTTTTGTGAAAGTCTTGTTGAAAGTAATTTGTACAAATCTTGATTATAGACAGTGTCTTATCGAACGCTTTAAATTATTTTGCATTAATCCTTTGTCATGTATTTTTTCTAACTATTTTAATATCTAAGAAATATTACACAGTAATTCTACAATAAATAACACGCCCTTTAAGCCTTTCCTTTCTGATCTAATACTGAAAAACTAAACAATTAATTTGCCAAAAATTACTTTATAAACATAATTAATCGATTAGTCGATAGATTAATATAAACAATGTATCGATTGTCGATAAAACATTTTAAGAAAACTCTTTTTTGGGAGGGGGTTGGGGGATCGGGCCGGGATCCGGTTACCTTCGTTGTTACATGTATTATGCTTAAAGAAAAACACTTTTTACAATGTTCGCGGTGATTATATGTGTTTACATCCACTGGTTCTTCTTCACAAAAGATACGATATAGCGCATGGTTCTTTCTGCCAAAGAAATACCAAGGTCCTATAGGAACCTAGCCGAAGATGTCACTGTTTTAGAGGTAACACCAATGCCTTAAGGGATCCATATCTGTTTACTTGATTATTGAAGTTTGCTCGATAAAAAAGGCAATAAATAGGTATATTTTGAAAAAAGAAGCGTGTTGCAGAAACAGCAATAAAATGGTATTATACATGAAAGGCATTACAAGATATAGTTGTAAACTCTCGTGCTTTTTAAAAAAATAAATTTAAAAATAATATATTTAAAAATAAATCATTGAGTTATAACTTTTCTCTGCAAAGGTCCACTTGTGAAAAGCTTATACGTTTGTTGTTGTTGTTGTTGTTGTTGTTTCCTGTTTCGTCGCACGGGCACAAGTATGGCCATATTGGCGACGTCGAGCTAATTACTGATGGACGAAGACCCAACGACATGCCAAACGTCGGAATAACTGAGTTATTGGTTGATAAGATCTTTGACTTTTAAATAACGCAATGCATGTACTTCAATCGCTGGAAGATACAGTTCATTTGCAAAATATAGTTGTAATGTTGTTAATGCCGTGATTACAGTAACAAATGAATTCGTTTGTACGTCATATTTATAAGTTGCCTATTTTGTACTTTCGATTACATAGATTGAACATTTTATTTTGACAAATAATTTGAAAATGTGACTTAATATATAAACCTTAAGAAAATTCCTTTAGTATTCAACCAACAAATATTTACATTTACATGATTATATGACTGCGCACATACAACATACATACCTGTATATACTTTTTTAAATAGCGACGTTTAAAATAAATTGCAAAACATATAAATATAAATATATATGAGTATGTGTGTGCATTTAATTGTCTTCTTTGTTGTAATAGTTTTTCATAACAAGTTTAAGTAAACTTTACTGAAAAAGATTTATTTGTTTAATACATGTACTTCGACATTGGTCAGAAAATTGAAATGTACATCAACATATGTTTTATAAGAACAGTTAAACAATGAATTCCATGTTGATGATCCAATTTCTTAATTGCAAAACATAAAAATCATTTACAAACTTAGAGATGTTCATGTGGACTGAAACTGGAGTTTAAGTGTTTCTTATCAATGGTGGACACACTCATCTGAAACCGTATGATTTCTGTGTTATATTCCATTTCAAAAGAATTACATCCTAAATACTCTGATTCGCTGCAGCATTGCAAAAATAAAACAAATGAGATATAGTTTACAACGGTCACTATGACTGAAATTAATCGCAGCGACACAACTAAGGTCATTTTACCGATGCCAACTATTGTGTGCGACGGAAGAACCCCAGATAAATGTTTAGGTAGAACAGATGTTAAAAATTCTCATATTAAGTTTGTCGGTCCGTCCAGGACTTCAAAAGTAACTTACTAAAACTTTTATAAAAGAGTGTGTAAGCCGATCCTTTATCTTAGAATGCACAAATCAGCACAAAACTGTTATGTGTTCTCTAAAGAGCCAAACAAATGTCAAAAATCCTGGATAGCATCCAGATACATCCATCGTATTCAATGGGTCGTGTCATCAGTCGGGCATTGATAATCGTTACATGCCTATTTGCATGTTAAGGTATAGTCTATGTTACCCATCAGTCCATTGATTCCTTTCTATTCTTACATTCACATGGCAATGTGTATTGTATTATAATGTATTGGCAATGCTAAACGTCTGATTTAAGCTGGATTTCTTAATCTTCATACCCAGTTCACCACAAAAGTCTCCATGCTTATGTTTGTTGTAGATCGTTATGCTAAAGGATATTGTCTGTTTGCTGCCGCGCTCTCTTGACTGCTTGTGTAAACTAATTATTGGCTTGGCCTCACACCAAAGAATTCGGAAAAAAGACAGCTACACAAATAAGATCAGTCATTCCAGTAAGTAAACACTGTCGAGATATGTAAATGCAAATAAACAAGAATGCATCCTTAGAGAAGGTGTGCAATCGAAACTACAAGTGGGTAAATATGTACAGTTGGGTTAGGGGAAGGATAAACATGATTTTATGATATTGGCAAGCTTGCATGTCGATGTCATTCACTCTTGTGAAGGATTAACAGAAATGCCGATGGAAATCCTACGTTATTCTTCCAATGATAGGTGATGATTACAGGAGTACGATTAGGCTTAACCTTATATCGTCGGGGCGGTGGTTGTTCATGAAAGAAAATAAAACACAATTAAAAGTTGCATACCACTAATTAATGTAAATGTGTTATTTTGTCTTTGTTACGCTGCAGCAACAATGTATATAGTAACACTGACTTGATACAACTCTTAAAATTAATTGAGATATATGATTGCAAATTTACACACACACACACGCACACACGCACGCACGCATATACACGCACGCACGCACGCACACACACACACACACACACACACACACACACACACACACACACACACACACATATATATATATATTTATTTATTTATATTTATTTATATTTATATAAATGTATGTATATGATAATTTTTAAGTATATTATGGTTTATAGGGTGCAGGTCCAAGTCGGAAGAAAACAAGTGTAAAATGGTGTCAGCCGACATATTTTTATCTTAACATATATTTCTTCCCATAATTATCCCTTTGTAACCCAATTATGATCATCATTGTATCATATCAACACACCCATTTGTTTGACCGTTTACATTGTATTACACACCCTATTTAAAAGCTCACTGTGTATGTAACGTCGACATGGAAATATAATGCACTGTCTCTAGCAAACCACCTCTGGCACATGCTTCAACATTAATAGATCATTACTTTAGAGAGAAACAGTTTAATTGTGTAGTAAGCATCTATCGTTTCTATGAAGCCATCCTTCTTTTCCGGGTAGTTATAATAGGCAAACTGTTCGTGTCCCTTGTCTTACAGAACACAGTAAATACACCAAATTCAGTTTGAGTTTTTGTCATCCAATGTGATCTTAAAATGCATTTAAATGAGCATTGGCATGCAGTTGTGCTATGATATAGTATGTAATAAGTATACTATAATTGTACGTTGACATACAAAATCGTTTGTCCTTCATAAATTGACCAATGTGTTGTTTAATTCTAACATAAATGCCCGGCAACCATAGTATTATAATGCAACATTCTGTAAAGTGGATTATGCTAAAAAGATGCGTGTGACCACAGAATTCATGATAATGTATAAAGCAATTGCATTGCTGAGATCTATCATTTCTAAATTTATAAGAATATATGTGCAATCATTCATCTATTGCAGAGTCGTAATTCAGAGAGTGTTAATCCGTTAAGCATCATTTTAGTAAAATCATTTTATCTTTAAAAAAAACAAACTCTCAAAATGATAAAGGATTCTGCCATATCTCTAATTATTAAACTCTAAACAATGTGTTTTACTTTTGTTGTTATTGTTTTGTGTGTTTTTATTTTTATTTATTTATTTATTTATTTATTTATTTATTTATTTATTGCAAGCTCCGACAACATGGAACAATGCGCTATCCCTGTGATGTTACCTAGATCAACATATCGTGTACCATTCAGTACATTGAAAACAATGTCAGGGAAACCTCCGACTCATACAGTTCTATCAATCTCACCATTTGGGTAGGTCACACGCTACCACACAGGCATCATTGCGGACAATAAACGTGAGTGTTACCCTGATTTTTAAGTTAGAAACATATTAGTTAGCAAATTATATTGTTTTTTTTTTATATTTGATATTCGTATTTAAACAGATGTTATTAATTTTATTAATATATGTAAAAAGAAATGTGTGGCTAACATTGAAATTTACACCAGATATATCTCCGGTGGAAATCACATTACTTACTGCATATTGGGTTTTGTTCAACAGATTTTATTGTTCTCATAGTTCCAAAATGAGAGCCTGTAAGACTACATAATACACGTAAACTTACCCCCGAAGTAAAACGAAGTCATTTAAAAATGTAAATATAATTAATATAAAATAGAAAACAAAGGTATGTAAATGAGTAAATAACCAATATAAATAAAATAAGTGGTCTAGATTGTAAAGTGATATTGTACACCGGTTTACTGGGCGGTATCGCTTACAAAGCTATTAGAAAGCTGGAATTCGGAAGCACACTGGATTGACCCTGCATGACTTCTTGACTACTCACGGTCAGTTCAACCTGTCCAGGAAAAAATAGTGCGGGTACAGAACAAATATGTATGTCTAAGGAGACAAGACTCGTCCAGGCATGCTTCAAATGTTAATAGTGTTATCGGTTTAAACTGGAAGTCCATTCTATTGTGTAATTTAGATACAATCGCACACTCAAGAATCAGACTCGCGTCTCATAATATTGAGCGTTGAGTCTGAGCCATGTATGTACATCCCACTGACGCAATTATGTTCATAGTGGCGAGGCCTAGCTAATTATTGGTGGAGAAAGATTCCAGGTTAATGTTTGGATAAAACCATAGGCGCACAGCAGGTTAGCTTGAACGATCACCATATGAAAGTTCTCGTCCCGACAGGGACTCGAATCCACGAGAGGCTACGGAGCTACATGTTATAATATTGTACTCAGAAACATTTGTGACTACGGAACAAGACCTCAAAGATAATGATGATGATTATTATTTGGGTTAAGAAGTTTGGGTCAACTGTGCGAGGTTAGAGCTCTGTAAAACCGGTTTAAGCACCCCTGTCGGTCCATATTGCCGACTGACCGTTCCAAGGCGGTAACTGTCGGGTTTTCTCTTTTCCTTAAATGACTCATCACAGATTTGTTCTTACTTTTCGTTTGGCTTGCATTTGAAATACCTTTGTTCTGTGCCTTTTCGAAGTTTGGTATATGTTGCAATACTCATAGGACTTTGTCATATCTTCTTATTAGCCAGGACAAACATTGAGATATAAGGACAAAGATAGATTTGTTGTGAAGGTAATTGAAATTTTAAAGAACTGACATAAATGTACCAAATGATAATATACCAACGATCACACACTCCTAAACACCTACATACTCGTTTAAAAATGAACAGCGAAAATTACGTTCTCATTGCTCATTAGGATTATTTAATACTTCTTGTATGGCATGGCAACATTTAACTTGCACTCATAACATTTCGACAATGCAATCGTATAATCTCGAAGACTTTAAGGTCTTGTATAATAAACAGCACAAACATTATAGACTTAAGCGGGTTCTTTCACTAGTTGGTAAGCCGCTTATCCGCAAACGGAAACATTAGAATATGCTGGTTTAATGTTGCCTAATTATACCAGTTCTCCCTCTCATGTGAACATTAAAGTGACATTGTTGACTTAAACGACGTCATTTTTTCCCTTGTGCTGATTGGGACATTACATCTAAGTATATGTCATAGCTTAATATGTTTGGTGCCAAATTTATAAATTTATTTTTACTTTCTCTGTCATTGAGAACCTCAAATGAAAGTGTGGCTTTGGTGCTCTGTAGATCATTTGAAGTCGGTTCTTTCGCAGACTGGCCATTTAGAGACGGTACCACCTTGGTTTTCTCTTTTTCTTTTGGTACAAATATCTCGTCCCATTTTTTTGGTCTTTAAATTGAACTTACCTATGTATATGTTTTAGGTATGTTTACTTTAATTGACTGTGTAATACTCAAGGAACATTGTCATGTTTTATTTTCAAAAATAATGTTATGCAGGAAAAATCGAACACACAATGCGATTATATATCTACTAGTACTCAGACACGTTAAAACAAAGTGTTTATATTGATTACTGATATTATTTACGGCATTATTTAAGTGTTGGAATGAATGTTAAACTTCCTTGTGAAAACAATAAAATGTTATCATTTCCACCAACATTGCATAAAAACATGTACGACGCTTACAGAAGTATACACTTGAGCTTAAAAAAGTATATTCGCTTCATTTATCATCTGTACCTGCAATAACATTGAATAAGACTAACTAGTTTATTCAAACTTAATGATGTGTAATACATGTATAACGGAATGTGCTTCTCTACTGAAGCGGTATTGAATACAATGGTTACAGGAACTAATTTGAATTAAGAAGTAAATGTTAAAATAATATATTAACGAATCCGTATATAAAGTTTGTTTAATTGAAAAGAAGTAATTACAAACTGTAACTTGGTAAAATGTGTGTCATTTCGATACTGGTAAACCTTGCTTTTCTACAAGTATTCAGTTGCCAATACTGGGCACTATAGAATGTTTTTCTTACTTATTTTTGTAAAACAAATGGACAGGTACAGCTTTAATCCTATGGGAAACCGTGTATTTCTGCTAGCCAGGCAATATTTGCTATTACTAGATTTATAAATTTTCAAAATATTGAACGTATTTACTTCGACAAATATTCAAAAACTCGAACACCGTAATATTACAATTCTCACAACGTAAAAGTATAAAGCCAGTTTTTTTTTTTTTAATATATAGCGATAACATTTATGGTCATTTATGTTGTAGCAACTATGATTCGGTAGGATTTCCTTCGCATAGCTGGTTAGCTGGAAGACCTTCCAACATGCAAGTTCTTGCCATTATTAAGCACAATAAATGTACATGCAAAACATTACAAATACTGTTTGTTTCGATAGGTTTGCTTAAGAATAGGATGTACTTTAATCATCTGGGTTTGTTCCTTTGAGAAATATGTTTTGTTTAACGAAAATTAATAGACATAATATTGCTGCAAATTGCTCTTCTACGCAATTTTCTTCTTTCTTATGATTTAATTGTTAGATCATTTCAGAGAGAAATAAATTCGATGAAGACTGTTTTCGTTTTCCATGAAATATTACAGCTATGCACCTCTGTGCAGAATGCATTTCTTATAATTGACAATTGAATTGTCATTAAGATCCATTCTTAAAAAGGTTTAGCTAAGATATTACTTGATTTGTTTATAACTTTTAAATTAAATAACTGACTATTGTGGGCATTAACTTACCATAAAACACTTAACTGCACGCGCTCATGCACAGTGTGCTAACCAACGCCGAAATAGATTGACTTAAAAACATTTCATTGCTTTTAAAACATATGGAATGTTAGACATTTGCATATTGATGTACCATAAAACTAGAACAGTTTCGGTATTAAATGTTTTTATGGAAGGTTTTAACGTATTAATTCTAAGAAGCAGTTCTTTCCTGAATCTTGGATTGCTGGTTTTAGAAAGAAAGATCTAACTCTAATTGTTTGTGTATAATTCTAGTCTTCCATGAAAGGTAAATATTATATAAACAATAAATGAAAAGATCATTTAGAGTTGTATGCTCTTTTACAGTATGTGTTTGCCACTCATCTAGTTAAATTCAATCATTAGTCGGACATTCATGTCTGGATGAATTAACGTTATTGGCATTTTCTTGTTGAATCATAGTCAAAGTTGGTAATTTTATGATGTGACTCCCAACGATTGAGACAATAATTGGATAAAGCTGCTAGATCCACACAATCAACATGTTGCAAATAAGATTATTTCGCTAGCCTTTTGGTTTATCCATCAACTACAACACAAATTATTACAAACGTATGGGAATCGCAGACACTAAGGTTATTGGAAGAAAAATGTTATCAAATAATTTAAGCAGAGGTGGCTCCGTCCTTCGTAAGTAGACATTGCCAAAGCACTTTTCGGTTTTCATAAGTATAGCAAACTAACGGTATTTAAATTATGGTAGATTCTATTCTTTTGTTATTTTCATAAGTCTTGAACAAAGAATATGTTTACATTTTGAAATCTGAAAATACTCTGAACTAACAAAGTAGCGTGGTTCCATGATATTTTCTGTTTCATTATTTTAACTTTCTGATATATTGAGATTATATATTATTTTGTCAAAGGCTATTCCCTTATATCTGCAGCTAAACCGATCTTCAAACGTCATTAAATCTGACAGCAATACCGTGTTTAATCGAGCACTGACAAAGCGTACATTTTACGGTGAATAATAAAATCCGTCTGCCAGTCGATGTTTTACATGCATCTTTACCCAGATATCCACCTTCAAAGATGCCACAATTAATATTTGACACGATTCTATATCCCTAACATAACTTAAACAATTTGAATGCAATACAGTTTGTGAACATGACAATATGCAGTACTACTATATACAAACTGTAACAGCAATGGCTGCCAGTTACATGTGTGTTTGTGTAATATAACTTTCGATGAATAGAATCACTGGAAAGTCGTGTGGATTCTTTAAAGATAAACGAGCGTCTACCGGAAGTACCAACTCAGGCAGCAGCTTTTAGACTGTCTTAGAAGAGTTTAGAAATGGGGACACAGGGACTTTTCTTACACCCAGACAAGTATAAGTTACTGGAAGTAAAAGAATATATATTTGTAGAATACACGTTATTATATTAAGATAACCTTAGGGAGAATTTGATTAAGTTAACTACTTTTTTAAAATATATAATAAGGTATTAAAGGTGGTATCCAACAGTTGGATCCAAAAGATTTTAAAATAACCAAATACGTCGTTAGTACCTTAAAAGGTCTTGCAAAAAGCTGTTATTCGATGCCATAGATCTGTGTGAACCGTCAAGGATAAATCCCTACATGTGTTTATTACCCAAACCACGCTGCAGATTTTGCTATTTTAAACTGAGAAATTCCACCTGCATTTATAAAGTCAACCGAGTAATCCACTCTGGCGTCGATGTCCCTTATTAGCATAGACCACTATCGCGTTTGAATATTTAGAGAAATTCTTTCGGGATTAGTACAGTCTGACAATAACGGTAGTGCTAAAAATCGTCTTTATTAAGGACTAAAGTATGGGTTTATGCAAAAGTATTACCACATTCCCCAAAGCGAAACTTAGATATTGGTACATGTATTTAATATATCCGAGCGTCAATAGTTTCGGCGCCCTTAAGCCACTAATATATTTTCTTGCGATGTGAACTTTATTGAATTAGAATTTAACTGTCATAAACATGTCAAGTAAGCCCTTGCTTATAATGTAGTATCACTTTTTTAAGCGTTTATTAAACGTTTTTATTCATGATACAGATTGTTTACAAAAAGCAGAGAGACGCTAGAAACGACGCCTTTGATTGGTTGTTCTCGTTGGTAGTAATTTATTACTTGGAAAGAAGTAACGCGGCGTTCATTTAGTCTTTGTTGTTTCGCATACGGAATAGCAATTTATAAATGTTGGAAAACAAATGGAAAACGGCATGTTTCATATTTTTATTTACATTTTAGAAATAAATTTTCAGCATTCATTCATATAAAATTATATCAAGAATGCAATGTGGACAATTGACTTCATTTCCCCTTCTGACTACTTTCACAGCAGAAACATAAGGTCAAATAGACCCAGTGTTTATATGTGTTGCATGCAATCTATTTAACAAACACAAGAGACGTACTCAGGTACACATTTTCTGATGTAAATAACCCACAAACACAACAAAATTCAACAGTTTCAACAGGCACAGAAAGGATTGGCAGTTACTTTGTTAATGGTTTGTAAACTTGTTCTGAAGTACATGGGTGAGTACCCAAGATAATTTCCCACTTTTGGTTTTGCGGGTCCTGATCTTATTGCTTCTAGGTCAACCATCCTACTTAACTTGTGTCTCACTGATGATTCAGTTAAGCCAAACTCTCTGGAAACGGTCTTCATTTGCATCCCCATAGCTTCTTATTAGGTTCATGGCTGTCAGGATGGCGAGTACGACAAGTATTTCTTAAGTGCCTGAAAATATCAATAATAACCTAATGAGAGAAGAAAACCAAGACACAATTTTGAACCTGCAATGTCTAACTTTACTCGGTACTTCGAAAGACGGCTGTACATGTTTCAGTCAGAATTACAGAATCATCGTAATTAACGCGTACATCTTACAAGACCAGCGTTTCTCGATATAGTCTAACATTTTTAGCACATGACTTTCACGTGATTTAAAAGATAACGAAACGGGCTTTCTTATAGAAGGACGCTTGGTATGCGGTTCATATGAAATATTGATAACAACATGCAAACTTTCATTTATTATGGAAATAAGAAACATCGGTAAAATAATAGCAGTTCATTTGAATTTGAGATATCCTTACCGTGGAATATTGGATTTGCCATATTGGTCTGCCTGAGCTGTCAAAATATGTGCTTGTCAACAAATGTCGCAAGAAGTTACGTCAGAGATAATACGTCACGGAGTTTGAAATGAAAATAAAAATAGCGACGAAATAGGTGAGCGTCAAATTAGGTTAACGGTAAACTGTATAGGCGATAGGCAAACTGTAGGATACCACCTTTAAAGAAAAAGATTAAAATTAAATTGTATATCAGATGATGTTTCCGTGCGTTTATTAAAGATAAGCGATTACGATAAAATAACACGCATATTGTTAAATATATAATAATGAATGATCTTCTCATTGAAATATTTATATGTCCGCCGTTTTAAAGCTAAAACACATTGGGTGTATTATTTGATAGTCTACACTGCGATGTAGACAGCGCGATTGACACGTACAGTAAAAGCAACAACCTCTAAGAAGCAACACTTTTATTTCCCCACATAACTTGTGAGTGCATTTTAAACTCTGAGCAGCACCTTCTCTGAGTAAAGGTAAACGGCCATTCAAATTTGTCCCTAAAGGCTGCGATAACTTTTGTTGAGCACCACCTGGGGGCTACTTGAGAAGTTCCACACTTCCGTTAATTGATAAGAAATCTCGGTTGACTGATTAAGAATAGGTGCTAATCCAGTGTCCTTTTGACAGGCAACAAAAAAGGTGTGAAAAGACGGATAACCTGGTTTCATAATAGTGTTTATAGAAAGAATATTATCAGGTAATTGGCAATAGTAACTAATTATGTGACTTTGCAGGAAGTGAAAAAGAATGATTGCTCTTTATTTACCGCTTACCCAATTTATGGTGACTAAATATTTATGCATTTACCTACTTTCATGTTTTAGTTCTCAGTTTCATTAATTAACTTCTGTTTTTTAAGACATATCAGACTTCACTAACTCTACTAATTAGGTTGTTAACTGTGCTTCAAATTACACTGTGTTGGTATAAATGCTCTTCTTTTATTTCAGCAAAAAATAACTACATCTCGAATACGTGATACCATATTTTGATATTATTTAAACACATCCAGAAGGTATTATTGAATTAGATACTGTTTTATATGGTATTTTAACTAGGCATCAATCATGAATTCTGCACAGCAACAACTCTCAGCAGCAACAATTTTCTGTGCCTCCGACAAATGTTGCTGGGCAGAGGTTTCACTGTATATACATGTACATGTATGAAGATGTTTGCTTTTAAAGACTTTAATAAAGGGTTTTGATTGTTTCATATATAAATTGTTTGATTTTAGTTCAACCGTTGACTTAGAATATCTATCCATCGAAAGTTGTATCCGACTAACAAAGGTAAATTAAGTCTTACGTTAAACGTTGCATTAAAATATAAGTGAATTTGAGTAATCTTCCCACTGATAATATAAATATATGGGTGCATTCAAGGACAGTTTGCATTGATGACACATTAAAGACACCTGTTCATTATAATTAACTAATGCAAAATTCAAACAGATCATTTGATAAGATTTTTACCTCAAAGCATTGATCACTAAGGCTACCATTGAATTCAAGCGAGATTCGAGCCGCAGATAAGCTGGCTGCCAACTAATGAGGGATGCGTGCGCTCCAAGCTAAACATCTCGATTAATGGTGCATTTGAACGGCAGTCTGACAACTTCAAAAGGATTATCTTACGGACCTGGTGTTAATATTTCCTTGGATTTAAAACACTTTTGCAGATACCATCGCACTTTACAATTGCAGGGCTGCCCGTTTCCATCAAGTTTAATGTAATCACGCATAGTGACGCAACAACACTCACCACCTCATCATTTTGACAAGCGCTAAATAACGAACTCATCCGAAATTTCATGAAGACAAATATTTTGATTATGTCTGATGTATATTTAGCTATAATTGTGGCCTCTAATGTGTTCACTAGCTTTTCTTCTAAGATTTGACCTACTGACCTGCTTTCTCACCCGATGTAAGCCAATAAAGAATTCATACCAGATTCATGGAAGCAAACATTTTGATCATGTTTTTGTGAATATTGGGCAATAAACGTGACCTCTAGTGTGTTCATAAGCTTTTTCAAAATCAAAAGATTTGACCAAGTGACCTATTTTTGACCCCACATGACCTAGTTATGAAATCCTCTAAGATGTCATGCAGGCAAACATTCTGATCAAGGTTGGTAAAGACTGGGCCATAAATCGGGCCTCTAGTGTGTTCCCAAACTTTTTCTTAAATTTGATCTAGTGACCTACGTTTTGACCCAACGTTACCCAGTTATAAACTACTCCAACATTTCATACAGGCAAACTTTTGATCACGGTGAAGATTTGGCCATACCTGATGCCTTAAGTGTGTTCAAAAGCTTTTTTCTAAAATTTGACCTAGTGACATGGTTTTTAAACCCACTTGACCTTATTACGAACTTATCTAAAATTGCATGCAGACAGACATTCTGACCAAGTTTGATGAATATTAGGCTATAAATGTGGCCTCTAGTATGTTCACAAGCTCTTTCTAAGATTTGACTTAGTGGCCCTTTTTTGACCCAATGTAAACCAATAACAAACTCTTCCAAGATTGCATGTAGGTACACATTCTGACAAAGATTGGTGAATTTTGGGCTATTAGTGTGGCCTCTAATGTGTTCACAATATTTTTCTATGATTTGACCTGGTGACCTAATTTTGTCCCCACCTAATCCAATAACAAATGCCTTCGTTGATTTCATGCAGCCAAACATTCTGACCAAATTCAGCGTATATTGTCTATTAATGTGGCCTCTAGTGTGTCCACAACCTTTTTTCTGATATTTAACATAATGACTTACCTTTTGATCTCAGGTGACCCAACAATGAAATCCTCCAAGATTTAACGCAGGCAACCTTTCAACCCAAGTTTGATGAAGATTGGATAAAAACTATAGCCTTTAGCTTATTGTTGACAAAGGACACCGGACGATTGCCGACGGGGAATCAGAAAAGCTCACCTTGAGCACGTTATGCTCAGGTGAGCTAAACTGTAACAGTGCTAGACGTATGCTTTATGCTCAATAAAATGCAATTACATGTAAGAAAGCTGCATTGGTTTATGTCACCCGGCAGTGGTATATCGTTTAATCAACTTACAAAAACTACATTTGGATAGATAAGGCATATTATAAAACCATCATGTATCACACAGAGTGACATTTGGATCCCTTGGGAGGGGAATACATTCGGATTCAAATATACGGTATTTGAAATCGTACTTTAGTAAGACAATTTACTCTTCTTTGTCGAAACTTCCCGCGTGCGTCTTTTGTTCGCTGGATGAGGATGAGGTAGGCTTAAAATATTAATGATAAGAGATTTAAAGAATCCTTTAACTTATTAAGAAAATAATCCAAGGAAAACGGGAAATGTTTAGTTGATTGCTAGTATAGAATAAAAAGCAATATTTCCGAATGAATAGAAAAGAGTAATGTATGTATAACCTTTACAATTTTCATTTCTATTTTAATTCACATTCAGTTGCAAAATGAGTTTTCATGATATTTGTTATCGAGATCATACACGATTACGTAAGAACAAACCTACAAGCTTCCTATACATTCCGACGAGAGCGACGTATAGAAATCAAAAGTTAAAAAATGAAGCAGCTACAGACCTTTCGAAAAAAAGTTATATTTTATATAAGTTTAATTAACAAAATGATCCATGCTTATTTATGGTAAGTGCAAGTTTGTAATGCGCTCGTGCTAATAACCATTTAAACATCCTCCCCAGGAAATAATGCAATACAAGATTGTATATGTTGCCACTTTCGAAGAGACAGAGATGGAAATCTTAAACATGTAGAGTTTCGACAAGTTTTATGAAAAAAGAACATAACAATTAGCATTTTGAAAACATATTAAAACTGATGTGTGTGTTTTGTCATACACTGTTGCTGTAAAGATCTAAATGTCCCAACAGCGTACTTTAATAGAATGACCGATATATTTATGGACTTGTCGAAACATCCTTTATGAGTACGCTATTATCTTTATTATTGTATACTTTTCCTCTGTTTAAAGGGTTTCCAAAATTATAAGAAACACGAACATTAATAACAGATAAATTATTGTATTTCATGAAACAACCATAAATGAATGATTACATTGCACAATGAAACATCAATGGACATCGTATGAATGATATGATTTCATATGATTCATATGATGGTTTACAATATGTACAGACAATCGTATTAACATACGCATATCACATTTATGCATACAAATAGGTGACGTTTACAATATACAGATGATAGTGTCAAATGATTACCCTTAATCGGGCGTTTGCCTTTGATTATGACTCGAAAAAGGAAAATGCAACCAATGGCATTATTATACAAATGAAATAACAAATAAAGAAATGGATACATACCAGAACTCACATTTGACTAAATATCTGCTCTGGTACAAATATAAGAGATTTTTCATAATAAACAACGTCAAATCAACAATCGAAATTTTCAGTTGTACTTTGTAATATGTGTAAACTATCAAGTTATAACTAAATTACATGTTATTGGATACTTTTATGTAGGATGACAAGATGTTAGTCAGTTATTCCCATTCAGAAATAAATGGGTCAATATGTTTTGACTGTGTTTTGACTGTGTTTACTTGTAAAATAAAAATACAATTTAAGTCTATCAAATTTAATATCATGTCGTTAACGGCTTTTTATTTATTACACATAACTTCATTTCACCTTTTTATTTTCCAAAACATAATGGCAGTTATATTGCCAAAATATCACTGTTTAATAAAAGCTTTATTGTTGCTGTTACATATTTAATTGTGCCTAATTGATCGTTTATTACACTGTAGCTGTAATCAGCTTCATAAACATGTTACACACAGTTGTTTTGAAACTTCTAATTAAAAAAGTTATCTAGTTCAGTTATGGTGACAGTTCTTAAACACACTTCTGTTCATTGTATATTGCAATTTCGTAGTAATTCATATCATGGATAGAATAATGAAATGTCTACGCACAAATCAATAACCATGTATTAAACATGTTCGGCGATCATAGGGTCATTTTTCAATAAATATTGTCTGACTTTACTTTTAGTTCAGTCTTTACATGACAAGTAAAGAACAGTCACGAAGTCACAACCTGGTTTGTTTCCTTACAAGTGAAAAAACGCAAAACGCAACTTGTGTCAAGTTAAGGCACATGTAATTAACTTTGTCATGGCAACCGTCTTTCCCTTATTCTGACTGAAGCAATATTTTCAGAGTGCGAGCGAAATGCGGAATCAAGACATTTTCTTCAATCTGTGGCTGACCAGTCTTGTTGTTCAAATCAAGTGTCAGTCAATATGTTAGACAACAAACCGACGAAGCCACAACTCATTTCTTTAAAAAATCTCAAGTGTGACACTTCGTTTGGACCTCACTACATTATAATCCTGATAATGGACTGTAATCCGTGACTGACAAACCCTGGCAAAGGCGTTGGTCTTTAACTCATCTATATGCAAGGGAAACGGCGAGGATAATTACAAGTTTTAAACACAATTCCAAATAAGTTTTTGATGCAGCATTTTGCTGGTTGCCTATATTCATCTGATTCTGGACGCGATTGAAGTCCGTCTCTTCTCCAGGCGCTGGAAGTAAAATATAAATTTGCGTTTGGGTCTATATCAGAAAACAGGCGTTTTATGTGGTGGGTTAATCTGAAAACACACAATTTACATATGCCTTGCAAAATGTAAATTAACTAATTTATACATAAAGCCGACAATTTTAGTTTCTAGTCACAATAAGAACACACACGCCTTTATTATTTTGTCAATTTTCGACTTAAATACGGACTAATACATAAGTTATGTTATACTTTAAAAAGCGTATTTATCTTTTTATTAAAACATATTGCATGTTGAATAAAACTATAACAAAAACATTCAATGTAAGTATTAAACAAAAACAACGATCACGTATATTACATTTCAATATCAGCACATTATCAAAAACAGAACAGCGTAACAATAATAACAAAATAATGCAAGAGATGAAAACGACGAAGTTTAGTAATAGCGAGTTAGTTTATTTCATGTTAATAGAAGCAGATTGTTGGACTAATTGATAATTCCGCCCCGAAGACTCCAAATTTAATGTATAGCATTTATAGCAAAATGTATAGGTTTAACATTTAGCTGCCTTTCATCCAACAATACTACAAAAGAAAACGTTTTCGAAAACGTTATAATTCTCTATGTATTGTTTATTACTGGTAATATGTCGGTTTGTTTGTTTGTTTGTTTTTTGTTTACGGAAATTTACAGTTAAGTCTGCAGGAATAAAAAATGCATATTCTTATGTTATCGGCAAATGCATATAATAATCAGGAACACGCGTCAAAAGTGACAACCATTTTTCACGAAGCAAAAAAAATGAATTATATCCACAGAATGATATAATCAGAAGCAGCAAAGTAGTATTGTTTTGACTATACTGACAAATACCGGGTGCAGGAATTATTTTATTAGCAGCAAGGCACGCAAGATGCTCAAGAAGGAATGTGTAGTTATATTGTTTTGAATGCTACTCACCTCTAGGCACTATTGGGTTATTTTTGTCCGCTGAAACAAAACGAAACGTGGCTAATGAAAAAATTGCTAGAAGTTAATAAGCTGAAAGTGGGTGTGTGATAGTAAAAGTTTTAAATTGTATGCATTTCTTACTTTTGACATCCTATTGTTATGAAACATTTATAACATTAACAGCATTGTATTGCTGTATACCTATACCCTTGTTCGCAAGCACAAGGTAACATATCTCACTCCTCAAGATCCACTGGGCAGTGATATCTGCAAACCGTAAATATTAAACAAATATATAGAAACTACTTGCCGAAAGAAAAATGTACATGCATATTGATTATATGTGTTCACATATGCAGATCCTGCAAATGACCTGTATTATGAAGAAAATGTGAAGCGTGTTTTCTATTTCTATAAAATACATATGAAGAACTCAATATGTACATGACACTTTTGAGGATAATTATATCTTTTACATGTATATTATAATTTATATTACATTTCAACGATAAATTCTTTAAAAAGATTTTTTCTTCATAAGCATATAATATTCCTCGAAAAGCTTAAAATAAGTATGTATGTTTAAAAAGACAGAATTCTTCTAGCACGTTATAAGCATGATTTTATTTTTAAAAAAAAATGTTAATCCGTTTGATAAAAAATGTAAAAATGCTAAAACCTTAACTTAATCTTTATCATACAACATAATAATATTTTTGTACCAAACATGGCTTATATAACCTGTAAAGACGTATGATGTGTGTTATTAGCAGCTTTGAACGTTTAAATTTAAAGTGTAATATACAGGGACCTTACAATTCTTTCAGAGGCTGAAATCGGTTTTAAGAATGACACGAGTTGTATTCTTTCCTTCACATGTATTATGTTCAAATTAAACATAACCACAACTTACATAGTGTAAAAATGTTAAACTCTAAATGCATGATGACAGACAAAACACAATAATAATATATACAGTTTAAAACAAGCTGTTATCGCAGTTCCCAAATAATGTTGACTTTATGTTGCCTGTTTAAAAAATGACAAATTTTCATGTGGGACAACACACAGGGGCGGATCCAGGATTTCAGAATAGGGGGGGGGGGGGGGGCCGAGGGAGTAACATTCGGCCGCAGGCCGGAGCTGATCGCGCCGCAGGCACGAAATCCGCGGCGGGGGGTCTGGAGGGGGCTCCCCCAGAAAATTTTGAATTCTAGATGCGCTGAGATGCGATTTCCAAGCATCTGTGGGGCATAATTTCCTTATCTTTTTGCTCACTTTTAAGGGCAAAATACTTTTTTTTGTTGGTCGTCGAAAAATAGAGAGGGGGGCCCTTAGGCCCCCCTCTGGATCCGCCCCTGACACATACACGTACACAATTATATCATGAATACTCACAGTTTAAGATATGAACTTTGATACTGTTTACTTTCAGATCCGAGCTTCTACAGACGTAGTTGCCTTGATCATCCATAGTGCTGTATCTAACAATCAGTTCACTGATATATGATCTCTCAGTTAACTCTCTATGTTTAAGAATGTCCACTCGTCCATTCCATCGCGGATGTGACATGTGGATTTTATTCCCATTGAAGAACCAGTCTACTTCATCAGGCGCTCGCATCGTACCCGTAGCATTGCAGACCAATCGTATTTCGCTGAATTGGTTAACATATTCCGTACCCGTAATAACCAATTCTGTAGTAAATAACATAGAAACCTACCATGAATGATTGGGTTAACAATGATATATCCATAATTAAACTACGTGGGTTTAATTAAAATATAGTATAATCATTTTAAATGTTGCATATAATTGCTTTCGAAATAAATGACAGAATGGGAAAACAGAATGGTATGTCTCTTAAATGTTTTTGAAAACAAAAACGGTAAGAAGATTAATAATCCTCCAAATAAGGCCACAGTTAATGCATTTTTGATAGGTAACACTCACCGTCGATCGGTTTAAATTAATGCAGAGAGCAACCTGGAGCTTTATATTTCTGAATTGTGTCTTGCCTTGTTTTAGATATTATATTGTTTATTATATTTGGTAACGAATCGTTGTATAGTTAAACTCATTGAATCAGTTATAATTTTGTTTTGAGACAAAATATTAAAAAAAAATCAACAGGGGTTAAAAGCCATTCAAAATATTTAACATATCAAATGAAGCATTTACTATAGTCATATTTTAGATAAATAAAAATATAATATTAAATAATTGTATCACTTAAGCACACCTTAATTGTATTATAACCTTTAGATTAACTTTGCAAACCTAATTTCACATAGGTATCTTAATGCCTCTTTAACACCTCTAACGATTTTGATATGTGAAGATATGTCTACATTCCTTTGATATAAAAATGATGAGATATGATGTATCTTTCAACACATCTTTAAACGTTTGGTTTGATCAGTTTTTGAATTTAAGCAATACAAAGCAACCGCCGCATGTCTCTTTAAAATATCTATCATACTGACCCAGACAATTACGCGGATCTGTGAAAAGGCTTTGAGACATTGTGTAAGGTTATTTTTTTCATACAAGTTGTCACTGCACAAACTGATCTAGAGAAGGTTACGAAAGTCAACACGTGATATAGAAAAGCTGTACCAAAGTATTTCTTTACATTATTTTGGCAATAAGATTGACACAAAGGGTAAACTGAGTTGGGGCCCAGTTAAGCTATGAAAATGATAAGCGAACGTCGACACTGCAACACTTCACACACAAATACATTTTGCTTATTGCCATTCAAACCACTGGCTCCGTTCATCTTATGATTCTTAACAAAGAAAAATACGGAATGATCTCCGCTGTACTTACGTGGTTTTAACTCCATAGGTTCTTCTGGAAAAAAAGAGTAAAAATGATATCAAAGCTCAATTTACATAACATCTATTTTTACAGCTTAAACAGAAAACGAAATCAAAAGGACCGTATGGAATCGCACCAAAATTGTATCTGTTTTTAAAGGTGCCACGTGCATGCATGCCTTAATAGATATATATTAAAACTGTTAATAATTGTGTCTGATGATAGCTGCCCGAGGGAAAACTGTCAAAAGTATATTATTTGAAGTTATCTAAACGTGTACGTATTCCACGCACTAAGTAACAAATGCACAAATAAAACACAGTGTATTTACAATAAGCATACATATGACATCAGTGAGCATACTGGTCCATAGAAAACGTTAAGCGAGAAGAACATGCAACAGCTTTACAAGTGCAAGTACTTACTTAAAACATTCAGCACTACTCTCCTAGTGAAAATCTTTTTGGAACTAATCTGACACTCATAGACACCCGAATGTTCTACTTGAACGTTTTTTATTAATAAGTTCCATTTTCCTTCTGTCTCTGTAATTGGGGCAAAGTCGATGCTGTACTCCCCCGAAGGTGTAAATGGATCCTCGCCTATCGTTAAAGGGTGCTTTTCCGGTTCTTTCCTCCAAACAACCTGCATAGTAGAGAATAAATCAGTTGCCTTTAAAAGACCTTATGTTGACTTAAATATGAAAACGTTTATTTGCTAGTGATTGCTCCTCCAATAAAACGACTGTTGATCAATTAGCAGGAAGTATCTACCAATTTATACCAGTTTATTTTACTTCCAGAAAGTTATATATTATGATTTCCTTGTAGACGTAAATGGTGGTCAAATATCAAAAGTCAATATATATATAACTGGGACAAGGGCGCAATTTTCAGCCGTTTTAGTACGTTTTAAACAATAAACGGTTAATAACATGGATATGGAGGTCATCCCATGTTATACATATACCTTTAATGAAACTTGGTTTTATTGTTTTTATTCTTAGTGCACTAGTTCAGGAACGGCCTTTTGATAAGAACATGCAAGGCAGGCTATCCCAGTGCTATTGTTTAATATCGCAAATTTGGACCTTATTAATTTAAAAATTAATATAAAGAGTTTGCCAAAGTATGATATATATTTCTTTCTTATTTTATTTAACTGCGAACGCCAAGTACTGATAATGTTTCTAGTAAATAAACACAACATCAATTTTATCAGCGTGTATGGCGGACGGGTTTAAACATTTTAATTTCTTAGTCGATTATCAGACAAACAGGAGGTTTGACTTTTTTAAGTACGTTAGTATTATTTATACTTTACTCTCCTGGCCAAATATATCATTAACTGACACCCCTCTTCGGAAAGGGATCTTGGCGGACATTGGATTATACCATACCATGTTCTTCTTAATATTTGTTGTCCGTTAAATGTGGTTTTCTGTGCATGAATGTTTTTATCGCAACATGGACATAATACAATTATTTTATAATTTATAATTCTTCCATAATATCTGATTTAAAGGTCAATGTCATGGCAAACTATGAACGTTAATCAAAAGTTCTTAATTAGGATTAGAAATACATAATTAAATTGGATTAGAAGTCATCGAAAAAACTTAGTGCGATATACACTTTGGATATACAGAAAACGGCAAAACTTCCTTCTTGCGTTAAACATAAGTTTAAACTATAAATTTTCGACGTACGCAAATAAAAAAAATAATAGAGAAATCATATGTAAAACTGGTTCGATTTGGAAACATTGACCTTTTATTATCATTATTTTGGAAATCTATGGTCAATGATTGCCAAACATCAGACTTTAATGTAGTGTTTGCATACCATTTTAGTGCCAAGGTTTCTGATGTGACAGGGTAAGACAGCTAGATCTCCCTTGTGAACCGTGACGTTCGTCGGTGTATTTAAAAATATTGGGGGCGCTTGGCGGCGAACTGCTCTTCCGCTGGTAACTGGAAATAGAAAATTAAGACCAATAAATGCTCCTGTTCTAGAAGTAACTTTTTGTGTTTATTTTAGAATATGATAATATACAACGTTTAAAATCACATGGTTTTGTGCACATCCTCTCATCTGCCAACATTGGAATGGCATTCAATGTAAAGCCCCGGCAATTATATTCTCAATGTTTAAACTGACAATAATCTACATAGATACTGACTGTTCTTGTTAATTATTTTGGTAAAACTATAAGATAGAGAGAATGATTTGATTTAAGTTGTTTTAAAAAAATCACTAATTTGTATAGATGCTGTTGTTTTTGTTTTGTTTGTTGTTTTTGTGTGGGTTGCTGTTTGTTGTTGTTGCTTGTGTTTGTTTGTTTTGTGGTATTTTTCCATTATGTACCAGTCTGCCACTAATTATTCAGTCTTAAGGTCGTTGATTTATTGTCGGTAGCATGGACTTTGATAAAACAATGTTTGAGATTTTACCTAACGGTTTAGTTAGCATTCATTTCGTATGGCATGACTGACATCAATGTAAGTCAGTCTCTTTATAATGTAATAGTGTACTATGTCTCTATAAGAAATCATTAAGCCAACACAATGTATCATATTCTTGTCTAATAATATTTGGCTGGGAGATATTTACTATGTCAGCAAACATACCGATAAACAAATGACAACAAAATAACAGTAGTGCATGCCATCTAGGAATCATGCTATGACCATTTCTTCATGGAAGAATATGATAAAAACCAAATCAAAGCATGAGATACGTAGGACGTTAACAGACAACATAAAACATCCCCATTTAAAGTGACTAACTCTAACTCATGAAGGCACTGGTAATGGTCTTCCAAAGAAAAACAACACGCTGTAAGATCACAACTGGAACACCTAATTTGCGTATGATACACGTTATGTCTTTGGTCAGAGGTTGTAAAACCAATACGATACACAGGCACACTGCAGTTGGTCAGCCACACTCTAATTGCCACCTCTTCCCTCATAACACTGCAACTCGAGAATAGGCTGTGACAACTAACCTCATCACACTGCACCAGGCAATCAACGTCAATCTTTGAAGTCGGATAAGAAAACATGTCAGTTTTCAATGCATTTTTATGTCAATTGGTGTAAGAGACCCATTCGTCCATACGCATTTAATCGGTGTATCGCTAGTTGCGCGTGAACAAATCAAACGGTAACATTAACCCCAACAAGTTAGCTCGAACGAACCATTAATAGCATCGGTAAACTAAGCAAAGTTGACTTGAAAATAAATAGTTTTTAATATTCGCGGCGTTGATGATGCATCAATTAACACAATTTATTGATAACTTTTCAGAAGATGAGGTTTCAAGAAGCGACACATCAACATATTATTTATTTTCGACACCAGTCTCTCGCATCGATTACGCATTATTTTAAATTTTCTCATTTGATAGACTCTTACAGGATAACGCGATGTTTTATACACGCCGATACTATAGGTAATTTATTTTATTTTAGCATGTTCATAACGACCCTTTCAAAATTACGTCCCGGTGACGTTTGATAGGAACACTACGGTTTTTGGGGGTACTTTAATTACCACAAATACGAAGTGCTCAGATTCCGTCAGCTTCTGTTAAGTAGACCAAACGTCGAGTTAGACAACTATGCCCCAAAACAAAAACTTAAGTAAAAAATACGTCTGGTTCAAAAACAAAAACTTAAGTAAAAAATACATCTGGTTCTGCACATGCAGCAATGTATGAGAGACTTTAAAAACTTTTTAAAATCTGTTTTCTGTTTTAAACGTTTCATTTTTTTTAAATACCCATTAAATTGTTTATTGTTCATCTCCATCTAAACAAAATTTTAATGGAAGCATATGAGTCATGTTACATAATATATTTTTTAAAGAAGTACATATATGTTTGAATAAATAATAGATACATCGATTTCAGGGCATGTTCATTGCTATCTTGACCGTTCCCGGTCAATATCATCCTTCCCATACCTTCAAGCTTTCATACTGATCTAACATCACTTGTCTTTTAGTATAATGTCTCAATGTTTTTGTTAATTCTTATAGCAAAGTAGAAGAACAATACCAACATTTGTTTCTAGACTACATGATCACGAGAGTGAAATATGCGCACTAGAATTGTTCGATACCATAAATACTATATAGAAACTATACACTGTTTATGTTATAGATGTTTTATCCCATTTGGTCGTAATGTTAATAGTTCAAATTAATAACATATATACGCTGTATTGGTATGCAAATTAAAGAAACTACAACTAATAAAGAAATATTGAAATAAACTAAACGCATTATAAACCAATACAATGTTATAAAATTACTTTAAAGAAATCCATCCAACGATATTTTTATCGTACCACGCATAAACTGACCAATTATGCGGGCTTTTCTCTAAGGCCCGATAACAGCGACAATCCCTCGGTACAGTTAATATCAATATATCGTGTTCAATGGTTCGGTTCGTCAGTAAGTTCTTGGTAATTGTTAAAGTTCACATGCAAAAGGTGTATCAAATGTTACTTTATGCATGAACAAATTTATTTGAAACCGCCGAATAAAGAGTTCGTGATTTGCTTGTGTTCAATCCATCACGACTGTCTCCATGCTTTTGTTGCATGTAGACGGTTATTCTAAAAGGTTCGAGAAAATGTTGTCTCGACAATGGCAAAGAAAAGAACAGTCTAATGCTTCACAGCTATTTTCCCAAATTTCCCCTGACTGACTGTGTAACTTATTAATTATTGGCTTGGCCTAGGACCAAGTCGTCAAATTTATACGGCTCTACAAATAAAATCAGACATTCCAGTAAAAAGATAATGTCGATAAATAAACAATGAAAAAGAAGAAATTCGAATAAAATGAACTTGTTTGCATAGCTGGATTAACAGGGACATAAATAGCATGAATAGTTATAAGAAAGCATGCAAGCGATTGTCATTCGATATAAAACACGTACATGTACGTAGTATTCTTTGCCGATAAAAAAATGTTAGTAACATTGTTGCCGGTTACTTAAACAGTTATAAGTTATAAGTTGGCTTTTGTTAATTATAGATGTAATGTAGTTATCCATTTAACTGTATTGTTTCTCTTATTTGTTATGCTGCCAGGAACAGTTATAAGATACAATCTGCAGTAATCAAATAATGTATAACTGGATAAGAACAATAATAAGAAAATCAGCATAATATATATATTTATTAACTGGCTTGTCATTAATGATCCTAGAAATGTGACACCATCAATGACATCTACAACGACGTGTAATGCAATGAACACGATAATAAGACTAATAAGATTATCAAAACTTGTGTAATGCTTTGTAATACATGGGCTGAATTTCAACAAATGAATCTTATTGGGACATAAAAATTAATATATTATATACATGTGGTCACTACATGGCTAGATGTAATGTTGTCCTATTATTTTGTGTTTTCTTATTATATCATAGATGTAATTGTGGTATATTATTTCCGGGACAAAGCACCAGACAATATATCTGGATAGAACCACCCATAGGTTAGCTGGAGTACATACACGAGTGACATTTTTGGCTTCGACCGGGACTCGAACCAACTAAGTGAGGGAATAAGGATTTAGAAGCCAGTTACTGTAACCGCTCAACTATCGACGCCTCATCCAGACATTGTACCCACGCGTATTCTTTATGAGGAGATACAGATCCAACTCCAAGCCAAAGGGTGAGAGGCAAGAAATTACCAAGTATAATACAGGATTTCATGTTGAAACATATACATTACCTTTAGATATATGGTAAAAACATGCACAAGCCTTGCGCGTATGGTATTCATATTAAAATGTTTATCACATGAAACAGATGAATTACTGATGTCATTTGAAACCATGTTTATTAAATATGGTATTATGCAACATGTTGTCACATCAACAATAACAGCGCTTCATCTTATCTTTAAAAGCATATAAACCAGTATAGAATCAACAATCTAGTGTTTGAACAGTGTCTGTTGTCAAGGAATTAACCATGAACTGACAACTTCCTGCTAGATATATTTTCCACTTCAATAACCATGAATGGCCAACTTCCTCGTTAACATTGAGCGGATGGATGCAAAGATACAGTCGAAACAATTATCAGAATTGTATGTTTGAGATTGATCCAATAAAAACACTATTTCCAGAATTTTCAGATTGTTTTTAATTAACAATACTAATTAAAAGTATGGCGTGAGTAAAGACATTATTTTAAGTTTTAAAGTAAATCAATATAAAGCGCACGGTCTTTCCAGGCAATTTAATGACGTTTTGGAGTGAAATACATCCTTGCAATATAAACCCATTTTATACTGTCAGAAATAGCTACACCTGATACTAAAGGAGGAATTCACAGGTATATCTTAGACATAATACAATTCTTATCTATTGTTTCAACATATTTGTAACGGGTAGTTTAGAGTTGTTGTAAGACTTTTCGACATTTACAGCGATGCATGCTACGTCTAAACTCACAGGATAGACTGCCATGTCTTTCAGATATAAACATGGACCACTGTTTTCAGCATGACATGCCCGCTAAAACGAGAAGCCAATCCTTAGATGCGATAAACATCAGCATAGCAAACGCCTCTGTCTGGCAAACATACGTTAGCTAACATTTATGACGGAATATTTGCTGAAGTCATAAAGTACCATTATTCACGTTATTGACTTGTGTGTGATGACAGTTTCAATTGATCATCCAGGCAAAAAGAGGAAGTGAACCCCCATACACAACATACTTCTAATATATGTATACGTTCAAAAAGCGAGAGAGCAGCTATTTTAAAAAAGAGAATGCCACTTTTCAACCGTATTCATCCCTCTTCATTCAGTTTTGGTAAATGCTTAAAAGGAATTTTATATTAAGACTACATATTTCTAAACAGTCATATATTTACGTTATATATTTCTAAAATATATGACTGTTTAAAAATATGTAGTTTATTTCGGCTGTACAAATATGTCTGCAGGGATCCGTTTATTATGACTTAAGGTATATACATTAATTCATTTTATTCTAACTCAGCTGATATATTTTATAAAACATGATTGTTTTGCTGGGTTGAAGAAGGAACGTTTAAGTTGATGTTCACTTTAGCAATAGGAAAATAAGAATATGTCTTATAAGAATTACCACATATTTGAAGTATCTCTTGACAAAGGCAAACAGGGTTAATGGAAATCTAAAATTTATACAATTTAAAATAAAAATCGATTTGATCGATGGCATTAATAAATGTTGCCTTGGCTAATGTGTATTTAAGCTACGGATTTGGCATAAACTAATAGGATAAAGTCTTATCTCCCTGATGTTGAATTTGTAGTGTCAATCCGATAAGGCGTACGCATAAATTCTTACGTTCTAAGGGTTGTCATACAGATTTAAAACATGCCTCCATGCAAGTGTGTTGTTTGTAAATAAACAAAACCACCCGGGAGATATTTCAAATTACCAAAAATTCCATAGAGTGCGTTGTTCAAAGTAATATTAGAGTGTAGATGTTGTACATTCTAACGGTTCCTTCATGATATATTTTAAACCTGGTCTATTTAGAGAAGCGGTGTCTGTATGACATTCTTCATACATATTTTAGATCGATAAAATACTATATCCAAATAATATTTTGACTAGCTTATACGTCGCAATGTCAAGTTCAATAAAAATTCGCATGAATACATTATTGCTCATAAGATTTGATGAAAAAGGCGTTAAACTGGGCAATAACATGCTTAATTTAGACATTTTCTTTAATTAACTCCAACGTGTCAATTTTAATTAACATGCGCACAATTACTATGAGTAATTAGTGGTCATATTCTCCAATCATTCATTGTGACATGTTCTCAGCTGAAACAGTTAACCTGTTTCCTGTACAATCAATATTCGACATCCAATTATTCCTTTATATTCCTGTCAAATAATAATGCCTTCAACTGTTTATCAATAACCGACATAAATGTGATCATAAAATGCACAGCCGTCTCTTATGTGTGCAAGCAACCTGGCAAAGCTAGGAATGATATAGGCCTGACGTGTCATTATCATTTCAATAAATGTGTGTGTGTGTATTTGTAATAACAGATATGCATCCTAGATATATTTGTTTCAATGCTTATGCTTTTTCTAAAGTATATGTCATTTATAAACATACAATACATACAGATACATACTAATATCTATACTATAGGTTTTTTAAATGCGTCTGCCTGTCTTTTCAGACAATATATTCCGTATTGTGTCAGAAATTCATTTTAGACTGATCAATATGTATTATAATGATTTGTCCACAAACATAATTGCTGCAAAAAGCAAACAGACAACATTAGAACCATACTTTGGCGTGCCTGTAAATACCTTGGTCCTGTGTCTTTTTAAATTTTTGTATATGTTGCAATGCTCATAGGACTTAGTCTGATATATTATTATTATTGACAAATCTGTACAGCTTACTGGCTCATCGACGAGAGTTAAATAACCACAAGAAATGAGCCAACAAGGGAAGATGGTTATAGGTAAGCGGGTGTTAAATTAGCATATCTATTTCACTATTCACACCTTTCCAGTTTGTTTGCAGTAGATTAATTCAAGACTTATTTTGAAGCCTATAATTTTGACTCAGCAAAAAATGATATGTTATAATAAATTCAAACTGTTCAAGACAGTTTTCTTCCAGAAATGTATATAAGAATAGTGCATTTAAAAGTTGTATAAGTAAGAGGTACATGTACGTTAGTTTTATCCGGATAAAATGTTTCAATGAATGTAGGTTTTGCCGAATGAACACAGTTTTTATTCCGGTAAGTGTTCAGCCATTATGTTTGAAACTTTGCAATGGGATGACCATTTAAAATATACTTCAAAGATAAATACGATATTAAATCAAACCCGTTTATACAATTTGAAACTTAAATTAATGAACTTTTAAATTACATCAATAATATTTAATTTGTTTGATTGAATCTCTATTCGGAAAAGCTTATTCTCGGTATGTCATTCAATCCTGAATTTCATTTTCCCGTATATGCTCAGTATCGTCAGAAAAATTAATAAGAGGCAAAAGAAGAACAATAAATAGCTAATGTAAAGTTAAATTAAATATTACGACAGCACAAACAAATAAAATTTAATATGAATTGACATGGCATTTTTAAATTTAAAACCAAATAATTGATTCGATAATTAGTTGATGAAAACGTATATAAACATAAATGTATATGTTGGTAACAGTTCCACAGTTTGGTCGTCTGAATAGGAAAGCTAAACTTTAATGAACCTATATGAATAGAACGATTCAGGATTTGCATTCAGGATTTTATGTTTTTTTCTTATACCTATTAAAATTCCCTCGGATTCCTAAGCGATTATTATTTTTGCTCCATGAAAAGTGAAAGTTTATACAAAGCCATATTTCCTGGGATTACAATTGTATCGGTACGAAACGAATAAAAACAAGAAGTATCTGACGAAGAAGGCAAAACAACAATGATTGACTGGTTATTGGGTGCAATGTACAACTTTAATAATATGTTATAGTAGACTGATAAGCGCAGATTGGGAAAAAAACAAAAGCTTATCATAGGTTTTATTCATATTTAACGTTAACCTTGAAATGAATAACATAAAGCAATCATGTATCAAGTGGCACAGTCAGTGGAGGATTTCGTTTCATTCAATGTGTCTAGTATTAAAATCCCTCGAAACAAGCTTTTTTTTATTAGAATTCTATATCTTTTCCTTTTGAATATTAACAGCAACTCTTCCTTTTAGACGATTAAATAATTTTAGGATGACTTTTGGAACCAGAGAGAACTTGCAATCAGTCAGGCCAAACATCATGCTTTCCAGGCATATTCATCATGTCAGGTATGTAATTACATTTCAATCGTGGCATCGCTAATAATACAATCAGTTTATAAACTGCAAGTTGTTTTACTATGTCATCTTACTTTTCCAAAAGCGTGCCCTTTTATACGATTACAAATGTTTCAGACCTTTAGTGTACGTGACAGTACAATATCATTATCATATTATATTTGTATGCACGTTACTGTGCAAAAGGATTTGTGTTGCGGAACATCTCTTAACGTTATTATACGAAACAAGCAATTGTTTTAACACTGTGATACACTAGTGTTTGTTGTAATAGCTTTAGTTTGTTTATTTAAGGATCGGTATGTTTTATTTTCTGTAATAATAAGCAACAACAAGCGAACTCCTGATTTATATCAAAATATTTTTATATTTAGATAATTCGATAAGCGATAAAAAATCAAATAAGAGTATGATATCGACACGAGGTCTCGCGAAAAGCAAATTCTTTTGAGCTATTTAATAAATACCATTATCTCTGTAATGTATTCGTCGAGACAATTAGATGTAAGTTGCACTTAGATATCAATTGATATCTCTTAGATAAATTGTCATTGTATAAGAAGAAGCCACGACTCAACCAAAGCTCTCAGAAGCATTGTTTGGTTAGTGTCAGGTTTTCATTGCTATTACATGTGTGCAAACAATGGTTAAAATAATTTCGTAGGAAATCAAATGTTCAACGCATTAGAAATTGGAAAGCAGGTAAGTCCTTAGCAGCAAATAAACACCGCTTTTAAAATATAGATTATGCATTGGGACAACATCCGATAGAAATCATTTTAGTAAACATTCAATAATTTCTATATGATTACATTTCAAGTTAAGTTAGGAAAGACTGAGTTTGAAATTAACTGCGACATGTTGCACCACTGTGATCTAAATCTAAAGATCACGAGTGCGCCATTCCTCTTCGAACGCTTGCGTAAGCTTTAGAATTAGATGATGGGATGATACTAATGACCTCTGTCATTACATAACCTGGCTCAGAGCCGCAGAAAGCAGCGGGGCCCCGTACGGGATAGCACAAAGACGTCGGCATAGTAGATTATGTTAGACAGTGGAAAACTTGTGTGCCTAGTCACTGAGTGATATTCCTGCGCCGTGATGTTCGTTCGCGGCACTGTTCAGTTAGAAATTTGCACTTCATGTATATCTTAATTACAAATTAAATTGACCTTTCAGTTTAAACAGATAAAATTATCAGTGTTGACATTTGAAGCATGCCTTGACCCAATATACGCGTCGTGTAGCTTAGCAATTTATATTTGATCTGACAGGCTCTACTTTTTCCCATTCATGAATAAGTGACCGTGAGTAGTCTCTGTAATGCAGGGTCAGTCCTGTGTGCGAAATCTAGCTTTCTCATTACTCTCGACGGTATAACAAACTACACCACCCAAAAACCTTATACGTAAATATCACTTTACCGTTGAAGTACTCCCAGTTGATAGCACATTAATCAAGCCATAATAAAATGTTATCCGTATTTTATTTTTAAGACGCTATCGCCCGCTAGATTACAGACTATAGTCCACAGTTTTTGAGATGGCGTAATGTGGAGTTTATGGATTATACGATGTATTGTTATCGGCAAATTCGTCGTTGGATATTTAGCATTATCTCCTTTATATAGAAGCGAAAGTGCACATTGTACTAAATCGAATCAACTTGAAGCCGTACATGCCGCCAGCGTAAACGAAATCTGTGCACCATCAAACATTGATAGATCGTGTAAGCTAATTACAAAATCTGCGCTTTGTTATGCCACAATGCGTAGATTTGAAGAAACAGTTTAGCAAGAGTTAAAAAAGTACATATACGTACATATGGTCTAGTGTTCTAATCAAATGGACAAGCGTATAAAACTTTAGAGAAAATCTTGTTATAACATGTGTGAGGATCAGAATGGTAGGCCCGGTTGTATTCTTATCAAATCATCCGTGTACTTCTTCTACTCTACCAGCTGCCCAGATACAATGAAAGATGGAAGTGTAGAAAAATAAGGGTCTGGGGTGTATTGCTCCTAAATTCGCTTATTACTTCCGCCAAGAGGTGTGTAATCAGGATAGAACACGTTTGTCATATAGAAGAATTGTATTCTTATTCCTTTTACTGTATAGTCCCTGCTCGTAATGAAACGTCTTCTATTGATCAATAGTGTTTATTCAGGGCAAAACACTTATACAATTGTTTTGTAAGGATAGTTTAGTGTTCTGCACAAAACACAATATAATATGCATAAATTCATAATATTTTGATAATAAGTTACTGAATAAGTTCACATTGCAAGCGAACGAATACTACCAAATAAGTTATTACTGCAAGAATGTTCCATTCGGTACATGTAATATCTTCCTGAACTAATAATCGATGTTGGTGTGGAGAGAAAATCGCAGGAACCGTTTTCATTTTTAACAACGTTTTGCCATAACCACAAGGGAAATTATTACTTGCCGTATATTATTATGTACTGGAGTGTTTGAATGTATAAATACATGTACACATATTCCATTTTAAAAACATGAAAGGTGTATATACTCTATTTTCCACTAAATTGAGTGCTTAGTGGTTGTCGGTTTAAGTGCTGCAGAATAAGACATTGGTGTATGTTTACATTTTGTGTATTTTTAAAGCTCATTATAAAGATCGGGATTAAAATCTCATTATAGAAAAAGTTGTTAACGAGTTCTCTGAAAAGGTGTGCTTTATGTCTCAAACTCGTATCAGTTTATAACATAAGTACTGCAAGTAAGTTTTTGTTGATTGTACACACATTTTACATGATTGTATCAATAGTTTCCCAAACGATACAATCATATTTTGCACAAGAGAAAACGGCATGCATGGTTTACTTAAATATATGTGTCTTTCTACTTTATAAGACGCAATGTCGTTTTCTTGTAGGAAAGCAAACGAAAACACAAACATAAAAAGTCAAACATTTGTCAAAACTAATATTTTCCTTAGACTGGCAGTCGTAAATCGTTTGACAATCTTACAACCACTGTCGAACTAGTTGCTGGTAACATAAGCTATGCCTACTGCAAACAAGAAAAAGTGCTTAACAAACTATTTAACGACTATATTCAGGCTAATGGCCTACAGATAAGCAAGTTCCTGTCGCAAGGCATTTAATATTGACTTCTTTGAAGAAGCCCATATAATCTAATTTTCAAACATGGTACTTAATATTTCATAGACGATCTTGCATTAAAACACATCTACATCTATATCTTTTAAATGTCCCACTTTATCTACAAAACTGACTATATGAGATCCATAAAACATTATTATGCAAATTGCATGTATTAGTAAAAGTCATGTTAACTGTTTTCACAAGTAATATTATACATTTTGGATTGTTTTATGGGTGCCAGTCATATTCTGATTTGTTCTATTTTCCTATGTTTCACTGTTTACTTTACGTGTATATGTGCGTACCTGATATTTTCGGTTTAGATGTTGTTTTGTGTGTTTTCTCTATTTATTTGTCTTTCTAAATCTTATTTTTCGTTTATACAAGGTTTAAATAATGTTTGTTTGTTGTTGTTGTTTTTTTTGTGTTTTTATTGGGGTTATCGTCCCACCAACAGTATTTCAGTTATCTGGAGACGGTCGTTTTGGATTTAAGACATCGTTTCCAAATTTAAGTTTCGGAAATATTATTCTCATGTTTGTTTGTATTTGTAATGTTAGTGTCTGTTATATTTGATTACGAATTGGATATCAGAGCAATGTATCTCTCCTTATGTGATACTCTATTTGTTTCAATAATATAATATTATATCAGTGTATGGTATCATATTGATAAGACGATGTATTTCAAATTGACGGTTGTTTTTATTAAGCGAAACTTGTTCTTCATATTATTAGTCTTCCGATACAAGTTTTATGTCTTGTACAATCTTCATGTAATTGGAGGTAAATAAAGATACATTCACCAGTCTCATATCCGGTACACCTCCGTTGTCTCCTATTTACTTTGAATCTTTGAAACATTTTGCATTAATCGGAGCTATTACTTGATTATCTTGTAAATGCTTGCGTAAGAGCATGCATACATTTTCATGATCACAACAATGCTACTCGTGCAGTGTGGTTGTCGTAAAAATATCCCCGTGCATGTAATCTATGTTGTTATTTAATTCATCCTATTAGGTTTGCTACGTGTCTTTTTAGGGACATTGGACTTTGGTTCCTCAATTCTATCTTCATATGATTAAGATGCTACAACAATTTACTCTTTTCTGGTAATTTTTCCTAGATTCTAAAAGGCAACTTCCTTTACAAACAACAATTGTTGTGTAGTTCTTCTAACCGAAATAATATCACCAGTTTCTTCCAAAAACTATGTGAACATTATTTTTCAATGACGTCCCTACTTTCATTATAACCTTTTCGTCAAAAAAAAACGTTAGCGGTTGGATATTTTTATTTAAATAGATAGGCCTCCTTTTCATTTTTTGAATTTGAAAACCCCATCGATATGTGCGAGCTTAGAGCTGTGTAAAACCGGTTTAAGCACCCTAGTCGGTCCATATTGCCGACTGACCGATCCAAGGCGGTAACTGTCGGTTTTGCTCCTTTTGTTTAATGACTCATCACAGATTTATTCTTACTTTTTCATTTGGCTTGCATGTGAATTCCTTTGTCCCGTGATTTTTTTGTTATATGGTGCAATGTCCATAGGAGTTTCTCATACATTCTTATTAATTTTCTTTCAGTCGCGTCTTAAGTCAGCATCCCGTCGCATCATACAACAGTGATATTTTTATTTCGATATTTAATATTCGCTATCATCTATCACGTCCAACGTATGTGGGTGCTTAGATATGAATAAAAATGTATTTACAGCAGACTTTGATTTGAAATATACTTTTACCAATACAGCTCAAATTCTCTACTGCAAAGCTGTTGTCAGCAACATTAGCAAAAAATGTTCTTTCTGACTCTGTCATCGCTAGGTCTATTTACACGGTAAACATTGATCATAAAACGGTGTCACGTTTACTGAGCCATGGTGTACGAAGAAAAATGATGGTGCGTATTTATTAATATTTACATTTGTAGACAGATAATAGTATTCATGTACCAGTCACTAAATATTTATCCTACATAATCTGAAAAGTTTTCTTTTTTAAGCAGTTTTACGATTTTCTGTTACCTTGCGATAAAGGGGTATTTTATACTAAATGCGAAAATAAGGTAAGATAGACATTTTCATTGGGACATATAGTCCAAAATTCTGATTCAGGTATGGCATAGGAAATAAACCAGGTATGAATAACATATATGCTTTATAACTACGAGACAACAACAACGGTATACAGATATATGTACGTTTACTATTTTACACTTGAGAGCGTCTATATTTGTTCAGGTAGTCTTGGTAAAATATGATAATATTTGATTTATTAACTTCTTTCTAAGAGAAACATACTAACGAACTGAAAACATAATTGATATACTAAAACTATTTCGTTATCCCAAGAGAAACATAATTTTATATAGTTTCTAGTTTTTAAGAAACGTAAATACATCGAACCTCTAGATGGAAAGAATTGACATTAAATTTCAATCGTTTATGTAATTACATTGTCTTTAACATATATTGTTACCTTAATGTACTACGAAGTTTCCTGATCTTTGTTGGTTTATGGCTGCTAAGATAGGCAACGTGATATTTTGTGAATAAACTTGCAATAAATTCCCTCAAGAAAACGCATCATTTAACGTGTGAGAATGACTTGTGAAACATGTCTTTGCTGTTGAACGTCAATATCACTAATCTGAATCACTTCTGAAAAAAGTAAATAATCTAGATCTGCTGTTGATAACTTGATGTAGCTAAGATGTTCCCTAGTTCTCCGTTGAAGTTTTATTTTGTTTGACGACCAAGTATTAAGCATTCAGCAAACTGTGAAAGTTGACATTTATAAAGTATGTATCAAACATAAGCCGACATAAGGCTCTATGTATCTAAAAATATTTCGTATTGATTTCTCATATACAATGCCTTCACCAGTGTATGGTAACTTTTATTTACTGAGACAGAAAGTTTGTAAAGATGGTCCTTCAGGCGTTATCTACCTGAACGAATATTTGCCTGCATTTGTTCTCCTTTGTTCTCCTAACCAATGCAACCACAAAATTACCAACACCACCAATTAATTATTGGGAGGGGCATTATAATCTACAATAGCAGCAACAGGGGCGAAAATGCCATAAATACTTATAACACCGCCAATACAATACACTGTACTGTTTATAATTTTCATTAGTAATCTAATTATCATCAGTATTTACGTTAAGTGGCCTTAATCTTCGTCATGAAGAAGAGAAGGACAGCTGAAGTGCACATGTCTGGCCGAGTGGCTTTAAAAGAAACAGAAAACATAGTAACTGTATTGGTAGTAATAGAGTCCTTTTGTTATTATCTAAAATGTATACGTGTTTGCGGAATGAGAATTTTTGGCCTCCCGCCATATTTTAACTAGAAAAAAGTACCGTATTAGAATGGTTCGATCTGATTACCCAAATGATGTATCTTTGTTAACCGCTCGCTCTGTACTTTTGTTCTGTTGGTGCCTTAACCTGTCGATGTTTAAAGCCGTTTTTAGTAATAAAGCTATACATTATATATTTATGGCAGATTCGTTAGATTGCTGCAAATTGTTGCAGAAAATGTCCTGCTATATTAAACATGATGAAGCAAGATAAAGCAGATGTTGGTGGATGCTCTTCATAGTAACAGTAATTTATATCTTTAGCAGAACTTGCATTTTCCTCATGCTTTTCCCCCATGATATCGGCTGATCCATTATCGTTGCTATATAATGCTATGTTATATGAAATACGTGTTATTTTTTTTTGCTGAAGTTTTTAAATGTTGTCCACTTCAATTTCAGTTTCCTTTGAAAAAAAGAACATTTAAGGACATTGATGCATGTTACCGAATCTATGTCAGATGTCATTTTATTTAATTTGAAAGCAGTCCAATTTATGTAATCGGTTGAAGGCACAACAAGTTAAAACATCACAATTAAAATTAAACGTAAACCTCTCGCACCTGCACACCTCCACTTATACCTTACTTTAACATATTTTCCATTAAACAAAGCGGTTTCAGCTTTTCTGATGCCATTGTGGACCGTAATGTTTGATAATTTCTATTATCCCATCTTTTGCCATATCAACGACATTCTATACTTGTGAACTTTAGAATGATAAGCGTATTAAGAAACAGAATGGTACAGATTAAGCAATGCTATATTTCTCTTATCATAGCGAAAGTGGCATGCCCTTTCATTCTATGGATCTGCCCTTGGTGTCTTCAGTAGGTATGTTGGAATGGATCCATGTCCGCAGATATTTTGTCTGTGAAGTCAATGCAAAAGAAATCAATTTAGCTTGTACATTTTACAAGCTTTCTGAAGAAAGAAAACGCACAGCCGTTGCCAGTTACATAAAATCGTAAAGAAAATTCAATTCCACATGCGTTCAGAGTATAAATTAGAGCCGCAAAAATAATAAATAGATTTAATTTATGCTTGTACTTATCGAGTATGTTTTAGTGTGTTGATGGTATGCTTAGAAAAAATATTAAAAGGAACTTAATAAATTTCAAGAGATGAAAAAATAGGGAAATAAAAGAAACACAGTGGTGTGTTTGCATGCATGCTGGTCATATTAATTGTGTCATGGGGAGGAACAGTCGATGTTTAATTATTTTTAAACCACCTTTATAAATTGATCTTGGTACGACCCGACCGAAAAGTGTTTCTTTTTATTGGAAAATAAAATTAATTTAAACAAAGAAGTGGATATCGTTAAAGAAACTCGAACGATAAAACAAAACTGTATTCTTTCATTTAATAAAAATGTAAGCACGTTTGAAGCTCAAACTAAGTAAATCCAAACAGTTAATTGGTCTGATCAGAAATGGTTAGATGAGAAATCTTTTTATACATGTGAAATTGGTGCGAGAAATTAAGAGGTCTGTGATGAAATTACCTGAGTGCTTCATTTAATGCTTGGCTGTTGACAAGCGCCTGTGACTCGCCAACCAAGCCAAGACGTCAGCCTCTTCACAAAATGTTGCAATAACCCTATATGAAAAAAAACATTGTGATTTCGTTTGTTCATTGTTTTTGTTTTTTTAAATACATAAATAGTGTCAAATATCACAACCTAAGTTTTTAAGGCCTATATAAGTGCATCGTTTGGTACATGTACATTTAATCATGAAAATATTAATGAATCCTTCGAAACGGATTCTGCAATTTGCTTGCAAATTCCATTTTCATTCTCTGTTTTTCTCTTAGAGGAGCTAAAGATCGCGTGTATATGTGAATGTCTGTGAACAGAATGCATAATTCAATATGAAGTGTCATTCAATAGAAGAACTATAGAGTAAATATATATTTTTGTCAGGTGATTGATTTGGAATTGCACTCTGCGATGATTTGAATGCACAGACGCCACTTTAGGAGAATTTGCTTAATTCGTGAGCCAATCAGTTTTCTCTCGGCTAGGCAACTTATGAAATTAGGTTTATTTTGAACATGCTTCCTGAATTCGTCTTCGCCATGTAGCCTCTAGGCGAAAGTTTGCCATGTCAGGTTAACGCACAATTCTAGTTCCGCAAAATTTGGTTGAGGATATATTGCTTGGCCTCATGCAATGCTATTCTCTCAGTGAATAATTTACTGGGAGACATTAGTTAATCAAAGACCAATGAAGAGCCCAGACACAATATTTAATTATCCTGTCTTTATTATCAGACATGATAAAAGCAGTTGAACGATCACTTTATTCATATTTACGCTCACATTTATTCAGTGAGTCAACATCTTTAAAATGCGTCCAATGAATTATAAGGCCAGGTCTTGGCAACATGACAGTGTCGCCAGTTTCTGCTTTGTATTCTGATTTAATATGTCATACAATGCCATTCTCGGGTGGCACATTAAACAAACTAAGTGATCCTTATGCAGGCATAGATAGTATCCTTTATGCCTGGCACGGGCAAACACTATCATATAAACTGCTATAATAATAACAACCATTTATATATAAAGTGAAAACAGACTTTGCTAGCTATAACATTTCATGTCAATTACTCAAGTGAAAATAATGCATTGTCTGTTTCTCAGTGAACATTTGACAATTTAAGAGCCGAGCAACCCCAAGGATTGAATTCAGGCTGTAAGGAGATTTAATTAAAAGACCGAAGAGAATATATTGTTTCCATTATTTCACTGCGAATTCTTAGTCTTTGTGTATAATAATGCGCCTCCAATAAATATCATTTAAATACTTAAGAGTTGAAAAATACGATCTTAGCAGGAGTTCAATTGACAATGTGAATTTATTGAATAAAGATATTACATGCAAATTACACTGAGTGATCGTTTGCGAGTTGTAAACTGAATACAGTATTTAAAATTATCAGGTGCAGGCCAGTATTTGAAGAGTGTTTACATTCTTGATACTGGTTGGATCCAAATAACATTTGAAGTCGGTAGACACCGGGTCTACTTGACATAGTGTAATTTAAAGAAATATACTTTTGGCACAGTAGATTAAGAATCGTCCATTGGTGATTACTGGCCCCGTCATTTCATTGAAACATTAACCATTGTGTTTTCTTTACTCGCATATGAATTCCTTTTTTACGCTTGGCAATATGACACAATTATTAGGAATTCCAGAAACACCATACGAGTTATATAACCTGTAGTTTAAGGCGGAAAGCTTTGTATTCTTCTTGACATCGAAGTACATATTTGAACACTTTTGGTTGAAGGTTAAAGTGATTATTTAATTTTGTAAATCGACCGGAGAGCGAAAATATATGGGGTTAGAGTGAGCTTATATTCATATATGAATGCTTGTGTGTTTTTGGGGCGCGAAGCATTTATCTTACAATATACTAATGGTTTGTTCTTCCCTAATCGCAGAACAGGAATTACCTTCGCCTTGCCACAATAAGAACGACTAACATAATATGTCCTTTCTGCAATTATATTATTTAAGTGAAATGGAAACAACAGACGAAGAGGATTTTCAATAATTCAACAGTCGCCTAGACGGTGCGATTTAAAGTTATTTTCTGTAGCACGATTTGTATTTTCTGACAGTTGACTGGAGTTCTCCGGAAAGGTTATTGTTAACATCTACTAGTACTAGAAACTTTGGCAGGCCAGTATTTGAAGAGTGTTTACATTCTTGATACTGGTTGGATCCAAATAACATTTGAGGTCGGTAGACACCGGGTCTACTTGGCATAGTGTAATTTGAAGAAATATACTTTTGGCACAGTAGATTAAGAATCGTCCATTGGTGATTACTGGCCCCGTCATTTCATTGAAACATTAACCATTGTGTTTTCTTTACTCGCATATGAATTCCTTTTTTACGCTTGGCAAAGTTCTTGAATTCCTATTTATTTTTATGAGGAAAAAACAAAATTGTACGTGTTTACCAGTGATCATCAAATACGCGATTATGCTAAGAAGTTTCAGTCTCAAGTGTCGAGTGTTTACTTTAGAAACCAACAACATTTTAAATTTTGATTTTTTTTATCTACTGTTAATCTCAATTATTCTAAAAAAAGAATATATAGTCAGCTGGTGTATGTAGGGCTGTTGAAGACAACCTGGTATATACATGTAAGAGGCGTATGACATGTTCAGAGAATGAACATATCCGCATTCGATATTGCATTTGAGATAAACAATAATGTGATTCGATTTAGATGGTGTTTGATTTATTTTGAGGAATGATGAATGAATGCGTTTAATTGTTAACCTTTGACTGTGAATAATACATGAAACATGAACATGGTCAAAGCAATAACCCATGGAAAATTGTGTTGATGCGATCTTCTTTTATTTAAATAGTGTATCACCTATTCTAAATGGGACAGCTAGAAATGTGATATTGATAAAATAAAATAAAAATTGTCAACCGATTCGACTGAGATCGCCCAGTCATATACTTTTAATACAGAATTAATCTGAGGAAATGGCAAGGTACATGGTTAACATAGATACATTATATATATAGCTCTAAATCATGGATGATGCAAAGGAACCATACTTTTGTTTGATAATTGTGCGATAAAAGTAAACCAGTGGAAGTTCATTGGTTATTAAACGCAAACGTTACTTTTATGCTTTTTAAGAGTTGGTGGATCTAAATTTAAACAAAACATGACAATACTTTTACTGTCTGAACGGAAAATTATCATCGGCTCAAACATAAAACCAACTACTTGAAAATATTAAAAGTTTGCATACACATGTATCACTGTTAACATTTAAGGGATGTTTCAAACATGAGCAATACTTCTCTTTTGAAAGCTTATTATATGTCAATGTCACCTATTCACGGAGTCTAATTTAAGTGATACGCTCGCTTAAAACCTCAGAAAATTGTATACAGAACGTAAAGAAAAATAAATATTATTGGCCAAAGTGACAAAAATCTACATGTTTGACTTTATACGGATCTACTTTCAATAATAATGCGGTACATGTATACGTAGGTGCGTGCCCCGCTCAATAAAATCAAATACTATAACGATTGAAAATAGCGGGTACCCAAACCTCAAGAAATAAACTCCTTGAAAAATAAGCTGAAACTTACACTAACGATGTCTGTAGTATGATCTATTTGAAGATAGCATTTAAACGCACTAATAATCAAGACTTTTAGCCAAGGATACATCAATCCATCATTTGTTGGCAGGTAGCTCACCTTTTGTTAGTATCTTGAGTGGCTACTCAGGTAACATCGAAGGACCAAGTTTTGTTTTTCTGCATTTAGGCCTAGCACTTTTCTTGTGCCTTTTTTTTAGTTTTCCCACTGATTTAAGTGATTACCAGTTGGTATACAAATGCTAGCAATAATGTGTTACCAGTGAAAAAGATAGTAGCTCGTTGTTAATGGCTGTATAATCGATCAAACGGTTTTTCTTTACTGACATTTCAAAATACAGCTAAAATTGAGCAAAACCGGTTCTAATATCAATACCATTAATATTTTACGAAAATTGGTACATAGTTGTCTTATCGTTGCTTTAATAATAAGCAACATCTAATCAATGTATTTCATGTCTCTTACTAATGTATAATGCTAAATGGACAGCCCACTTAATATATATTCAAAACCTTTATAGACTTGAAGGTGCATCACCAGTACATTTCCTAGAAACGTGTTTGTGTGTGTGTGTGTGTGTGTGTGTGTGTGTGTGTGTGTGTGTGTGTGTGTGTGTGTGTGTGTGTGTGTGTGTGTGTGTGTGTGTGTGTGTGTGTGTGTGTGTGTGTGTGTGTGTGTGTGTGTGTGTGTGTGTGTTTTACCTCCTCACAAAATAATATTTGTCTTTGTGTGCTCCAGTAAGCATGTTCTGATCGTTTGTATAATAGATGAAAGCTCGGTAGAAAACATGATGCTCCAGAAATTATTTTAGGAGAGAAATTATGATATGTGTACGATAATTTTCAACGCCAAGCGTGGCAAGATTTGTCTTCACACGGGATTTGCAAACTGTGTTTCTGTTTATGGACAGCGTATGAAGGTTAAAAGGTACAACTATGTTAACAGTTTTGTGTAAAGTGTGGCGATGATAGTTTGCTTTATGCAACGCTTGCTGTGTTTATTAGTCTAAAAATACGAATTGCACGAATTTATCAAGCGATTTAACAAGGTTGACATAATTATTCTTCATCAGAATTTTTAACGAATTGTTCGATAACTTTAGCTTGATGTCTGACTATAATATACTTTAGTTATTACAAAGTATATTCTTAGCCATCCATCGCCATGGAAACTAATGTTGTTGTTTTTTATAAATACGGGCTATTGATTATTTGTTTCGCTAAACATGAACTTTATGGTTATATACTTTGCTATCTCTCGCATTAACGACTTACTTTTCAAAAAATAGTTTGAATAATTGTGTAAAAGTTTTAAACATGGTTTAGATATCCTATCGGAAATAATGGAACAACGGACACCCCATTAGTAAAGCATGTTTTAGCCTAAGTACATTTGTATAGATAAAAAAAAAACAATATCTTTAAATTCACAAAATCAACTGTTACAGTTTATCTTTAATTTTTATTTGTGTTTCACTTTAATTCGGTGAAACATTTCTCATCCTATTGTTTGCACTTAAGTCGATGTCTTAAACCTTGTACGCCGGGGAACATTAGCAACACACGGTAAACTAAAACTAACGGACAGATTGTATTTGTTTTCATGATCTAGAAAATTTTCAAAAGCCCATTTTCAATATTATCCATTATAGTGCTTTATAAACATTCAGCACTTCAAAAAGATCGCATAATGTAGTTATTTCTATCATCTTTGCCTACTTTATTGTTTGTCAGAGGATTTTTTGTCTGAATGATTAACATAAATGTCATACAACAAAAACCATTATCGTGATTAATGGAATGTTATAAAGCAAGTTCTCCTGCATAAATGGTTTCGTGTTTCATGCAAATAATTCTTTTCTAAGTTGATTGCTATTCCTCAAATACTGAGTAATTGCCAAAACAATTGTTGCGTCAAAAGTAACTCATTAAGGTTTTAATGTATGCATTTACAAATTATTACCTGTCAACTTATGCAAACATTAAAGGAATTGAGAAACAATACTTTGTCTTAAAATATCAGGAAAACATATTATCAAGTAGTAGTAACATTTCCTAAAAGATCAAACCAGTTTATGTTTACTCCTGAATTAATTGGCAAGACGACTATTGAACTGAAACAAAATCATAGTGGTCTCAATGTATGAACTAACAAGCTATTACCTGTCACGTTAAGCAAGCATAAAACAAATGAGAAGTAATATGTTTTGTCTTAAAAATGTAATGCCAATTTATCATCCCGTAGTAGTTGTCGTTTTCTGACAGTTGTTTTGAAGGTGTGAAATGCGGTAATACACACCGAAACACCCATTGGTATTAACAAGAAGAATATTTGTCTAGTAACCATATGTCGGATATTTACTAAGCGTGATTCAAACATATTAATAGGTGTTGTTTCTGCCCAACGAATATGTTGCTTAGTGATTTAGGTTCACAGTTCCAATTTAATTATGCCTTCGGTGTATTCAACAAATTGCTTTGTTGATAGTTAGTTGTTGTTGCTGTTTTCATTTTGTTAAATCGTATGTGCATCTCGTTATGGGATGAATGTACCTAAGTAATATTTATCATATAATCCACAAAGCAAGGCGTTGACTAATTAAACATACAAGTTTTGTTGTCTCTGTACAATTACAAATTATCTAATGTCAATTTGCATGGTTTGGTAACCATAAATACAGCCATTACCAGAACAATGAAATTACATTTACATTTTTATTCGCCCGAAGAATCGTATTATGAAAAAGAGCGCGTTGTCCGTTTGTGTGTCTGTCCGTCTTTCTATCTATCTGTCTTTCTGTTTGTTTTTAGCATTATTTTTTGCGTTTAAATTCTCCTTTATTTATTAATGGGTTTATTTATGTTTACAAGGAAGAATATTACTGATGAAGAGTTGTGCATAAAGGTGAGACATCTGAGATTGCATTGTTTGTTCATGGGCTATTGTCATTTGTTCTAAGCAAGTTCTTGTGTAGACAACTACACATTAATAAATCATCGGATAAATTTCAAAATTACCATGATGCTTTACATTGATTTAAAGTTGTGCCGAATGGTGAGAACACAATATCATCGCTCGTTTTGAATGTATAACCTTTTTGGATATATTTGAATCCATGTCGATTTGTTGCTGTGCGCGACTGTAAAATAGGGTCGGGTGGCATAATTTCTTCTGCAAGATTTGCCCGTGTTTAAATGGTATCGTACTAGTATTTCTGAAAACAAAATCTTAATTTCTAAGAATTATATTTAAAAAAATATCTTAATTGGGCGATTGTGACTTCACTTTTGGGTCTATAATGCCTCACACGGTGATACTCGTTTTCATAACGTAAACACTATAGGCAAACAGTTATAATTTGTTGGAAATTCACTATCGACATATATGGATATATATTTTTGTAAGATATACAAAAAGACCTTTTGCACTGACGTTGTAAAAGGAAAAACGTATTGACCATGTATATAATGAAGAAACCAATCTTCTTTTTTCCTCATGGCACTTCTGGATGTACATGTTATTGTTTATTATATTATTAGCTTGGTTTTCTGCGTCTAACTCATGCTAATGGTAGCAGAGTGCTCGCTTTGTTAATTTACAAAAACAAGCTCACATTAATCTAGCGGCAAAACAAAGATATTTTGAAAAGACATATTAATATAACATTTAATTACTTCTTGCAAAAACCAGTCGCTTATAAACCCGTATCCAACAATTGTGCAAACCACCTCTATATGCTGGACAAAATGCAATACATACATGTACTGATTATGGCTTATGTATGACATATACATGTTAGAATATACATGTACATCAGGTGATATGGTACCTAAACAGTTTAGGAATTTTCTGAGTGTTCTTTCTTCATAGAACGTTTCTTTTTTATCGTTGTCGAATATGACATCATTCAGTTGGTTTCGTTCTTACTCGTTATCCGGAGGACATAAAAAACGAAATATAAATATAAAAGAAATAAGGGTCGACTGTCATTTCCATTATTCGCAGATCTCCTAACTGTGGTTTAATATTATATTGTATTAATATTATTAAAAGGTTGATATATTTTTTTACTCCAAAATAATAGAGTCTTTTACAAAATTTGGAAAATGCTTAGGCAAAAATGCAAAAATGGGTCTCAAACACTACGATCAGTATACATTTTAGAAAGTAATACAAGTAGGAAATATCTACTTTTTTGTGTGTATATGTAATTGATTATGTAATTGTATAACGTTGTAAATCCGCATAAAGTTCTACTTTCTTTTGCACGAGGATGTAAAAATATATCAAATATACAAATAGGATTTATTTTAAGTAATCAAACACTACAGACAATTGTTAGTTAATATGCCAAGTAACATACATGTTGTCAATGGTGTGCAACTGCGTACAAAGAGAAAATGGATGGCGCTTGTTGCTTAGAAACGTGGTGTGAATCTTACAACGGCATTCAGCCAAGACAGACTCCCGCTGATCCTGATCCTGAAAATGGTTTGATGAAATCATCTCTCAGTGGTTTCCCCTCGACCTGGCAGAATGTTGGTCTCATTAAGGCGGAAATCCCTTAGCAACTGTTTAGCCATTAAGTTGTCCGTCCCGTGGAGAATGGATTTATGTGAGGACTTTCCTCAGATGTTTAGAACTTCCATTTCGCCCTCGTTTAAGCTAATATCTATCCTTCTCAAGACGACAGAAACTTGCCATATATTACTACGGGAGCGCCAGGGAATTCTATCCGCAATGTAACATTAAGCTATGTGCATCAACCTTTGATTTTTAAACTACCAAGGGGCACATCAGTTAATCTGACCATTATTTTTCACTCGTTAAAAGTTGCTCATCTGAAAGCTTGACAACAGTAATTCCAGTACTATTGACGTTACAAACAAATCTTTCTTAGCATATCAAACACAGCTAGATCACAGTTCGCACTGCTTAAGTAGATTACTTCAACTCAAAATGTCGACGTATGTATTTCTCTGTAAATTGGCAAGCGTCATATCTCTTCAAGTATGAGTTAACATGCTTTACAACATTATTCGGCTAAACCTACTTAACAAAATTTTGTTTCATCTCCATTTTGTTTTTATAAAACTTAAACACCAGTGTAATTGTTAACGGTTAAAGTAAATGAGTCGAGACGCAGCGAAAAGAAATACTGAAAACGGCTTTCTAAATTCACTCCCTAATTACTAAATTATCTTTTAAGTGCCATTTCTAACGGGTAGGAAATTCTTCTTAAAATGGATGCACAACCACAATCCTATTTTATTAACTGAAACCGATGCATGTTAATTTGATTAGATTTAAATGACAGAAGACTTAAAAACGGCATCACAGTGCCATAGAAAAAATAGTTTAATAACGTAAGATAACCAAGCAAATGTGTATATAGAATTTCCTTCTAAAGACCGATCAGATTATTTGGCCGATTTACGGTGATGTATGGACAATAAATAAAATTGTCATGTAATACAAACAATAGCGCGGTAGATGTCACACTATAATTTTAAGCAGGTACCCCTGCCCCACCCTCAACCCATTCCCACAAAGAAAAGAAAGATGATTACAAAAGTTCTTACTAACACTGTTCGAGTGGAAGTTTGTCAGTGTAGATTGCATCTAACGACTGTTTTTGTTCTATAAGGACAAGACCTGCCAGGAAAGCGCGGCGCTTTGTGTTTTACTAATGATATACACGGCATGATGACTTTAGAGAGTAAACTTAGCGTGTAATGTTTAAAACAAATAAAGCCCGTGTTCATTAGCCGGTTGCACATACATCCAATCAAAATGGAAGCTAGTACGTTTTGTCTGAAGAAACACTGAACATTTATCATTTAGTCGTAGTAGCAGTTTTTCTGACAATAAAACGTTGATGTTTTTAACTAGTTTGATGAGTAATTGCTGTTTCTGCGGCACTTCATTGGAACTGACGAGCCTACTAATCTTTCATTATGATTTACTGAACGTGTTCCATACAGTAGTGAAAGAAATCGAAATGGGTATTTTCAACAAAACATATCAGAGCATGCATACTTTTTATCGGATAAATGCCTATTGTATACGTAAGTTAACCAAGTTTCACGAAATGCATCAGGCTGTCGTATGAATGAGTTGTTTCATAGTGCCTGAATATAATTTCACATGACCAATTCAAGTAACAGACGCCATTGAGACGAAATTAATTTTTCAGATCTTGTTCATGATTAAATGTTGACTGCAACTTTACTGGCCTCAAGGACATTATTTTACAATTTGCAATGTTCCGGGGAACCATACCATGACGGTGTAGATGTCGTTGCAATCCACGTCGCTGCATAGCTTTCAGACTCTACGTATGTTAAGTTAATTTCACAAAATGTTATTTATTGACTTCGAGATCTATATCCTTTATCTCATAACAAAATATCAGTTATTGACAATCGCATCGTTTTACTACAACATTATTAGCGACAAAACGAAAACACAAAGCAAAAAACTAACTGAGATGGAATTGAAGTATCGCCGATTAAAAGCATTCATTCTAGCATTATAGCTGTGACAATGAACACGTATGAGGAATACAAACTCAGGAAAGGCACATTTTTGACTAGATATTATGTATGTATATACGTTCATTTTATCTGTTTTAACTCCCGATGCAGGTGCTTACTGTTAGTTGTTTCACCTTGACGGGATATTGTTATGTACACTGTTTGTCTGATAGAAAAAACCTTCAGGAAGTGCTAGGATGGAGCGCCCCAGTTGGCCGTTTAAATAGATAAATAGATAGATAAATAAATAAATAAATAAAAATAATTTGCAAAATACACAAGCAAGCAAGAAATAACAAAATGTTACTTTTGATTTAGGGTCGTTTTTTTTTTATTTTAGTGTAGTGCGACTATAAACTGAAAGGCCAGACACGAAACAAGCAGATAACATGTTTCATAAGTTCGTTCTGCTTATTTGTTTTTGTTGTTGTTTTGTATTGTTGTTTTGTGTAATGTTGTTTTTGTTGTTGTTGTTTTTTGTGGTGTTTGTTTTGTTTTTTGTTTTTTGTTTGTTTCTATTTTATGTTGTTGTTTTCTATCTGGGTTAAATAACGTTTCTAATGATCGTTATTAGATGGATATAACAAATAGTAAAAATCTATTAATTCTATCAAAATATACCACACATAGCACACTGTGTATGTAAATCGGTGTACTTGGAATCTTATTACGTGTTACTCACAACACTATAATACCGTGTAATACTAGTTTATTTTCCTCATATTAGTTTTAAGAGCAGATTGATTTTAATTACCGGAAAACTTACATTACCATCAAACATTAAATCGTCTAAACACATTTCACCCAAAATGGCAATAGAAAAAATATGTTTCAAGGAATGGATGGACAAACCTTAAGAAATAATACAAATACAAAGTCCATTTGTTTATTGTCATTTGAACTTGTTCATGCTGCGGACGGATGTTACGACTGATTTATCTAGATATTTCCCGATTTCGACTTATATTTATGGAGATGGATACCTTATGTTTCTTAACCAGATGTTCAAAAGCTCAAAGCTCACTGTACACGGATGGCATCTACATGTAAGTGACCTTGTTAGATCACATGACTGCATGACATCATATAAGCAAGTGTGTGGTACATTTGTATATCAACTCTTGCAATTGCTCTTAATGAGCAAATAGGTTTATACCGTTAACCATGTGTGTAGTAGAAACACGAGTGCATCTTTCACCGACATTTAAACATCCCTGTACTTCCTCAGACAACGAGCTCGTGGTATGCCAAGCCGTGTGTTAATAGGATCTATCAACGTTTCCCGTCCAACTACCGCCACAGTAGACTCATCACAAAGCAGATCTTTAAGCAATTGTTTAACCATTATGTGGGCTGTCCCGTGGCGAGCAGATTTATGTGAATGTAAGGACTATTTTTCTGCCGGTTGTTATAGTTGTTTTAACTCTTTTATCTACTGGGCTTAATTATCATAATACATACAGCACTTAGATTAACACAAAATTGCAGTACACCAAAAGGGGTCGCCGCTAAATTGAAAATGGATATGCTTTATACATTATCCAGAAATAACGATTATTATTATCCCCATATTTCACTTGTTAAATAGTGTTTGACTGAATGCGCTAAGAGTACTGAAAAAGTAAAAGGCTTTTGCATAAGCCTTTTGAATCATACCAAAAATATTTATATTAAACCAGATTGTATTTTGTATTTCAGAATTCTCTATCTCGGAAGGTTGTTATTTGAATTTAATTGAAGTTCTTGCATAAGTTGATTTAAACAGATTTATATTTTCTAATACCGTTTTGTTCATAGCTTCTTTCAAACTATTAATAATGCTTATTTTACGCAGCAGCAAACTTATGATGTGAGTAATCCCACAATCACATAAACAAAAACGAAGTTTAAGAGACACTTGACTAAGATTACATGTAACTGTATGTTGAAATATTAAACTTTAAAGACACGTTATAAACCGTAATGGTATTGAGATAGATACATTTTCTAGTTCAGGCCTTCGCTAACATCTCAAATGTTATTAATTTTGAAAAAACAAACTATGTAATAGATGAAAAACCCGATGTACAGCCAATATATTATTAAAATACAATAATAGACTATTGATGTATTTAGTGCATATCCTCTTACTTAATTACTTATTTTTTATTTAAAATTGATACATAAAACATCAAAGTGCAACTCATTACTTATTTTTTATGAAAAATTAAATAAATAAACAAAAAAAATGAAAACTTGATCCTATTATAAAAGAAAATACTATTTGCGTGTTTGGAGAACGGACTATGTTAAATTCTTTCTCATGTTTTAGTGGATGTTGTTCCTTTTGATGCCAGGATGAGTTATTTGAAATGTTATCAGACCAGAAACACACGGCATGATTAATGGCATGTTGTGACATACAGCGGGCATTTTATCATAAAAGTTGCAAACGTTTTCAAGTTGTATACAGCGAGTAAGTATGTTGTTGTATGAAGCATCTACCGAATGTGTGGGAATGCTGGCAGAGAAGTTTGTCAGTTTGTATATTTTATTTTTAGAGACTATAGAGTTTGAGCTAGGGTGAGTTAAAAATGTAAGACACTATGACAAAAGTATTAAATTACGCAAACACAAAACAATAGGTGAGCAACCTGTTTTGACTTTAACAAACAATTGCAATTTCTGTTCTAACAGTAGAAGTCAATCACAAGAACGGGTTCATCATATATACGATGGTAAAACAGTCTGACAGAAAGCAGACTTTGTTTATATTAGTTCATACGAATATGACAGAGTCAATAACATAAAACATGGGTTTTTAGTATAGGCGGAATAGTTCATTGACTAAGAGTTCACGTTGCTTGCGATAGGTTTAAATACCAGTTGGGAATATTGTTTTTATTTTCTAAATAAAATGTATTAGTTTTTTTTAATCGAAACTACACTGTAGCTAATGATTGTTAGTAAATGTTTACTAACCAAATTGGGTAGCTTTAAAGAGGAAATTTAGATTATGCATACTTCTTGTTTTTATCGCAAAAATTTATATGTTTATACATAAATTAATCAGTTTTCCGAATTGCCATTAGCAGCATTCGCCCATACCCATAACTATCATAGCTAACCTAATCAAATATCACACTTCTGCATGATTTATAAAACATGATGTGCTATTGCATTTAAATTAAATGTAAACCTTATAGAATTAAAAAGAACACGCTTCCGAATTTACGGTTGTTATTTCGTGCATTTACTTAACCAAATAAATTTTTCGTTGCAGTTGGAAAGCTGCGGATGGGTCGATATGTTATCCACAACCTCTAACAAGCAAACATTGGCATGATCAGTGGAAATATTAATGCTGTACTGGCTAGTATTTGCTGAAAATAATTGGGGGTGAATGGTGCGCTGTCAGGTCAATGTGACATTGTCAGGCAAACTGGCATGTTTCATCGACAAACTATCGAATTATCATCTGTTTCATGCGGGCACCATCTCAGGATGATTGACATCTGTAAGGCCGTTTAATGTTCTAAGCGGTTGTGCAACTTACATGATAGGATTTTGATATAACTTCAAACGCTTGTGTAAGAGCCCATTTAATTGTTATTTCAAAATACACTCAGCATAGAAATGTTTACAGTTATGTGTTTTATGACAGAGATAAATAATAATCGTTTTAATCATTATGTCTAAAAAGATTTACCGGCCCTATTAACAAGAGTGTTTGAAGTGTCATGTCTGTGGCACGAGATAAGATTAACGGACCATACTTAGTACATATCCTTAGAATCTTCAGAATGTCATTGTTTTAATTCTTCTGTAGCCTTGATATTGACATCACGTGTAATGATGTGTTTTCGTTTTTAAACTTCATTCATTCGACAATGTTAGAGTTTTGTCATATAACTATGTAATGTTAAAGATAATTTAAGTGAACCTGAAAAGGTTTTTAGCCAAAGGTCAACTAAGGACGGATTTTGCAAATTTTGCTTTGGTAATGTTTTAAAAAATAAAACTATAAAATAATCATAATCTGTACATTTCTAGTAGACATGTCTCTAGAAAGGCTTCTATGTTAGATCGAAATAGTACAGGCATATTATACAGTTCAATTTTAAGAACCACTTTTGTGCTTCTTCGGAAACTGTAGAGTCTTGAGTTCGAAAATCAGAAGGTAACAACAATATACTGCGGGGTTTTCTTTATTGTACAATTTGATTTGATGTGTTAAGCAACCTTCTATGATTCAATACTTTTAAAACGATCTAAAGTTAGTCCCTTTTCCGCAGACTTAGGCTGCATAACCGGTGAACCGATAAAAATCTCTTCATGCACCCTTTTACGAGTCCGGCATTACGCGAACGGTAAAATGGATTATCTTGAAATGACTAATTTGGCGCAGCAGCTATGCTAGGAGACCACTTTCTGTTTTGATTTGAAATCTGACATAGAAATAGACACAATAAACATGCAACCTGATTATCACAGCCTAGGCAACACGTTGAAATGATAGTTGGTATTTTCTTCAAAATCTAGTTATAGCCTTGATGGTTTTACATTTCGGTGTATGTGTCCTTTTTGTCAACGTGTCTGCATTTGTTTATGTATTATACTAAATGATTCAATTGCCACACATATCTTAATAAGCTATTAGCATGTACTATTAAATATTTAATTCTGTTAGATTAGTTCTCATTTCAAATGTCTTTTTATACGTGGAAAATACTGCAAAATAAGTCCAGGTACTTCTAGTTCATGGTGATAAACTATTGTTATTTGTCAGTTTACATGATTGCACGTTTACATGTAAGCGATGTTTGTACACCGTCTCATATGTAGCAGCTCGGAAACACGAGCTGAGACGCCAAATGAAGATTGATATCGTTGATTAACACAAAGTGTCATAGAAACCCTTGTGTATCTTCCACCAAAACCATTAATTTAAACCAAACGTGTCTTAAACAGACCACCTTCATGTGATTGGAAAGCCATTTTAATCGGATCTTAATTAAGACTCATTACAGAGCAAAAACCTAGTACCTGTTAAACCATTAAGTGGTCTGTCCCATAGCGAATGGATTAATTTGAAGGTTGGAGTCTTTGTTCAGATGGATAGAATGTTTGCTGCTTTTCACTACTTGACATATACAACGTTATATACATGGTGCTGTAGTTAACAGAAAGATGTGGTACACCACAAGGGCAACGCTGAAGAATTATGGCCGTGGCATACCCTTCGGCATTGGGTATCAAAATGTGTTATAATAATTTCCCGTTCGATAATGTCATAACCAGTCTTAACTTATTAGACGCAAGTTAACTATGCGCCTTTATGATACGGTGGCGTTATTATTGTTTTTCTTTGCTCGGTGCGTAAGGCTTAATTGTATATTCTACGGATTATGTTTTCCTATCTAAGCAGTGTATTTCAGCACAAAATGCTTGGTTTTATTTGTAAACTGGAAAACGTTGCTAAAATGTTTAAAGCTCATTTATGTTTGGTAAAAATGTTTATTCCTTACCGTTTCGTAATTATCCATTTGAAAGGTAAATAAGCCCTTCACACTCGCACACACATAACACAGTCTTCTATTTCTCACATAGAAAAGGGAAACTCTGTCAAAGTGATTGCATCGTAAATGATATCGCAAACCTTCCAAATTAACTAACTTCCGGTCTACGAATCCACCCAAAATGTCAGTTCAGTGGACTACTTTTTATCCAAACAATTATGAATGGAGCTGGAAGATATAGCACATATCCAAAGCACAGTCATAATTGAATTTTAAAAATAAAATAATGAGCTGATGGATGTCGATCTTACTACAGGTTTATGTTCTTGAACATTTGAAACTATCTCTTAAGCAATTAACTTCAACATAAGGGTGCATGCAAAAAACTGTAAATAATAAAACACGACTTGATATTAAACAGAAGGGAATGGTAAAATACTTTGCCAAATGTATTTTATATCTAAGAAAACTCAAAACAAGTTTGCTTCAAAGACTGCTAATAAATACTTTGCTTAATTTTAAAACGGATAATAGTGAATACTGTTCGTTTTGATGCCTGGGATGTTTCTTCAATCTCGCACACAAACCGCTTTCGGGATTGATATCACTTTAAGACTGAATGCGGGTATTTTCTTGGAAATGTTTGTAAACGTCTTTTTCAATCCAAAAAACTGTACAAGGAAGCTTGGTCTAATATACATGTATTTCTTTTAAATAATGGTCATAAGCGTGGCCAAGAAACCACGACAGTTTGAATTGGCCTGATTACTTTAGACTTTAAACTAGCGTAAAGCCTTTTGAAGATATGACACTAAAGCACCAATTTAAGTAGTAACGCATACAATTTGCTAACAGTTTGAATTGCAAGGTTCTATTCCTAAATAGCGAACATATATTAAACGCATTGTAGTGATTACATTGCACATTAGTTAGACTTGGTGACGCGTTTGCATGTTACTGTGATCTGTTCATCATAATATCATAATCAAATTGCAAACAAAAAAGAACAAATCAGCTCATTATCTGTCACAAGTGGCTGCCGTCTTAGAATGAGTCTCAAAATTAATGTCCTATTAGATTTAGCAACCCTTTGCTTATTGAGTATTTCACAAATGTAAACATTGATGATATTATACTTTCCGTACATGCACATGCAATACCTTGAACTGATTTATAATGTATGTTATTACTCTACAAAAGGTTCGTAGTTTTGAATATTACGTAGTCAGACTTAGCATATTGTTTACATGAACCTTAGTTGAAGCTCTCGTCTCCTAAGTGTCAACCTGTTTAAATGTAGCTGCCGTATACAAGAGTGATGTGATTTTGCACCAGTGTAATATTAGCCTAACTACATATACTATTAGCTTTAAATAAAAAAATAAGATAATATGTACGGTTATTTTCAACGAGTTTTTTTTTTCTCATGGACAGTATGCTACATATTTTATTTTTACTTATGCCAAAGAATTGTCATTTAGTTAAGTGCTGAAAATAACTAAATAAATACATGTACCATTCAGTAAATACTTGAGCTCTAGCACAATCTTAAAAAAGGAATGACATGTTATATGTGTTAAAGAATTTATCATTGGAGATGATACATCGGTCGTTCTATCAATGTCTTTCGATGGCTTGCATGATCACAAGTACAAATACATGAAATAGTATTACTTTAGTATTTCCGGGAAACTCTGCTATAACTATGCGCAAAACTATGTTCTAATATGTTCGTATGCTGTTTCACCTTTATGAAATGCCGACAATTTTCATTATCTATTTTGGACATGGAAAGCAAACATTTAATAACTAATAGTGTATTGTTCTGACACAGTGCACCGCAAGTCTACTAAAACAACTTCGCGTTTAGATGACATACATCTCGAGTCTAAACTTACGGTGCTATGGACTGAAGTCAATAAATGTTCATACGCGCGGCAGAAAGATACCAAGTAACTTTTAAAAACGTGCGCTCTATTTATAGCTGCAAAGGCTAAACGGTGATAGAAAATATTCATTCTGGTTTATATTTAATTATTGCCTTTAATGCATTTTCATATCTTTGTAGATATGTTTGTGTTTGACCATGCTACCGCATTTGTCATTTAGATCTATACAGCCAGAGCATCTTGTGTCAATTCACCACAAATCTTGATCCGTTATTGACATTGTGAGAACATTATTTCATGACAGAATAACACACACACAAGACAATAACTTATTTAGATGGTACTGAATCATCGCTTGAGAAAAACAGATACTAATTAAGTCTGTTAAAATGAAACACGCAACAATGTACATGTATACTGAATCCGACCTCTTAAAACATGGTAGGATTATATCTATTTCTAAATAGTGCACGTAAGCACGGAAATCTAGTGGTATGAGAATTGATATCCATAAGATTGATTCGCAAAGAAAATGTAAACTTACGTTTCCGGGCATGTGTTGGGTTTAAAATTTCGCTTTGTAATAAATTCGGATATTTATAATTGCAACAGTATAAGAACACAGAAAAAAACACATTATGTTTAATGTACATACGCATACAACATTCGTGTGTGTTTATCACAGACTAATATAGTGTTTACTGTGTCATAGGCATACTTGTTGTTGCAAGGGCAAGGTAGTTATAAATGCGGAATATCTGTTTTCAAACATGTACGGTAAAGATCCTTCACCATATAAAATCAAATTCCAAATTTAAGTCAGTATGGATTTGCAAAATTGAGACCTCATACTTTCCGCACTTTAATCATTTTAATAAAAAAAGGGCAAACAAAATGCAACTAAGGTCACGTGTCACATTTATATGAATGCACATTTAAATGTAAGAGTCGTTCTCTCATCGATAGATTTGCAATTTCCTGCAAAAGAGGTGAAACACCAGCAAAAGATTATGTATCCTTGAGTGATTTGCATGCCATGGAAGCAAGTTTGCATCGTATAACATTTTAACAGAATTGTTCTTTCGCAGACACAACGCCCCTGAAAGGGTAAGCCATTTGCAAAAAGAGGGCCTCTCAACAGTTAATTCTTGAAATGCCAGCAGTTGCTGGCTTACTACGGAGCTAATCTCTTAGCAACTGTTTAACTAATAAGTGTTTTGTCCCTAAGCAAATAGATTTATGTTATACTTTTGTTCAAATCCTCCTTTCCTTTTCTAAGCTCATTTAACATAATGTCTTACTGGTTTGAGGTTATTGTGATACGCAACAAGGGGATCGTCGTTGAATATTTACCGTGCTACATTTTTCAGCTTTGTGTATAAATGCTAAATGAATTACCCGTGTGTGTATGGCTTAACTTATTAACAGTTTCTACTAGTTTAATAATACATGTCTAATAAGTTAAAACACATAAAGACATAACGACGTTTATTTCACTTTGATCAGAAGTATCATACAGACCAACACAAGCACACGCACACGCACACACACAAACAACCCTCCACACACACACACACACACGCACGCACGCACCCACACACACACACACACACACACACAAACACACACACACACACACACACACACACACACACTTTTAGCATGTTTCGCATATAGAGGACAACAAAAGTTACATTTGTTCTGGTTTAGCTGTCTACTCGGACTCAGAGTGTTCACATACGCATTTCTTAGTAAATAGACAAAACATTTCAGAACAAGCACACATACATTGCTTAATTGTTCATCGAAATACGTGTATTCGGATTGTTACATCAACTTTTCTTTAGGTTTAAACTATCTTCAAAAAGACGTGTATTTATCTTCACCCAAGATTAACTATTTTCACATCCTCCCAGCTGTATACAAACACGGGAAAGGGTCTAGGCGTCATTAGATTTGCTAACAGTTAAAAATTAATGACTCGAGACGCAGCGTAAAAGCCTCAGGGAAAAGATATCCTAAATTTAGTTTCTTTCGGCCTACGCGTTTGCTCTAATTGTCATTTATGTGGTCATCTAGTTGGCAAAACAATTCTAGAAAGGAGTACCTCCCAAAGCTGATTGCAACCATTTCAAAATAATTACTGACAAGTCTTCTGCATGAAATTGTTATTCTAAAGTAAGCTTATTTATATGGGAAGTAAATCTTGATAAAACCGACCAGAGAAAAAACATGTATGCACAGACTGCTCCATAACGCATGATGCAAGAAGTACTGTTTGCTGACAATATTTATAATACATACTGAAAACATATGATTATGCATATCAAACATGCCATTCATCATTGTGAAGGAAATGTAGAAAGGTTTTGTTGGCGTTCAAACATATGGGAACTTGACGTCACAACGCCACTGACGCCACTGACAACGGCTCTAAAATAGATGGCTATGTTTGCAAGAGAGCGCTGTAAAGTCCAGATGTCAGCAAGCTTTATTATGGAAGTTATTAATCAGTTCTAGGATCAGATTTATGAAATATATAAGCTGAGTATCTGAAATTCAGTCATACGCAGGTGCAGACAATAAGCTTATCATTTCAGATTAAATTATCAATTTATCATTTTATTGCTATCTATAGGAACTGTGTCAAACTCGTAGTTAAGCCAAACAAAAAAAGAAAGAAAAATACCTGATCTATCTTACGGCACATCTTGCTTGTACTTATCCTTCAGCATAAAACCATGTTTGCTTCTAAATGTTAAAGCGTATATAGTCACGTTTATAACTTCATCAAACTGAATTGTTAAATTGTGATTAAAGTATGCGGATAACTATGTAAAATCAAGAAAGCGCAAATGGTAAATTATACTTAATCCTTCGTCATGAATTTGGCTGATTATTCAACAGAGTAAAGATGAAATCTCACGAGACTAAAAAGGAAATAATATCTGAACTTATTGAAAGGAAGGTTAAATGTTCCCCTGCTGGGAATATAAGCGAAAATGCATAAATTGTTAACGTAAAGGTGACGTGCTCTGAAAGTGCTTGTGTTGTATAGACAGGTGCACCATTAAGCCACCATGTTACCTAAATCGAAATACAACGTACAGATGAGAACAGTGATGACAAACAATACACTATTTGGCTAGCACGATAACATATTTTTATCGTTTTACCTATTCCGCCAAACTCATCTTACACGTATTTTAATAAGCGTGTTAACACATACCACATGGGAAAGTTAGAAAAGAACAGATATTAAAATTTTAACTAACGAAGGCATCCAAAGTAAATGTAAACAGGCACAAATATACAGAGAGGAGACATTTAACACAAGAAGAGAAAAGAAAGTTTGAAACGGTCAGTTTGCAAATTGATCTACTTGCGTGCTAAAACCTGGTTTATGTTGCGCTCCAACAACAAGTTCTTCCGAAACGATTATCCCACAAGAAGTGTAAGTCAAATACCCCATCAAAGTGAGGCAACTAACAGCGCACCCCTGCATCGAGAACACACAAATACACAATGGTTTTAAAGAAACATAATAAAAAATGTTTTTAAAGTTTAACTTTACTCATAGAATATCTTTAAAATTATTTGTTCTGGATTGCAAAATTTGAACAAAGTACCAATATACAATGATTTCAATTAAATATCATTCATTCGTCAAAGCATACATGCACATGTATATCCCTTTTCTAATTGGTTGCATAGGCTACGGTGTTCTGAATAGCACGTGACCTCTGGCGTTAAGATTACTTGACTAGTTCGTGTATGGTTCTTGGTCACATTAAACAATTAGATGAACTGACATCTGTGAGAAAGAAAGAGTTTCAGATACTTTTAACCAACCGTAAGTTATATTTATCCGTTCCTGTTTGCACATTTGTACGTGTTATCCTCATGCTTGCCTCAATTAAAGTTTGTTTTCCCAGTATTATGCTACAATAACCGTAAGATAAGTATTTTTGTATAGGAGAAAGGAAGTTAATTGAATAACATTATGTCTTTCTTTTGCGTCAAATACCTATTGTACTTTCCTGTAAACACAGTGACACAAAGTTAAGATGTGGGATGCGGGATGCCTGCTAATTGCATCGCTTCGCAGGCTACATTGAATCGGATGGTAAATTCTAACGCATTCAAATGATTTTCGAATAAAAATGAAACAGTATATATCATAGTATACCGTACTAATTTGTGACCTAACAAGTACAAATGCAAGAACAATAAGAAACAAATAATAGTTTATGTTTAAACAACATGGGAAACAAAGTACATAGTTGTAAATGACTTGTTTGTAACTATACCCAACGCTCTGTAACGTGCTCTAACGCTAACTGAGAAATTGGTAAAAATTAGGACTTTCTTTAAGTACTTGGTTAGAAATGATACTTGACGTAGAAGCAAATCCTTGTACGTGTTTTAACACATTGCATCTTCGTCCATTTCCGAAAGCTCAAATACAGTGATACATGTATGTAGGGTATTAAATACCAACTTTAACTTTAATAACGAATCGTTTTATTTTCTTGTAAAAAATTATTAGTCATTAGAATAAACGGAGGCCCTTGGCAGTGCAAGTCACCGACCTGTCACTCCTCACTTAACCCAAACCATTAAGAATACAGATTTTATAAGACCGTTTGCATAATTTTATCTTATTGTTTTGTACTATTGCAGACAATGATAGATTGCACTTATCAAAAAAGTTTACTTGTCTATTTCCAAAAGAAAATAATTAACAAGGTAGCATAACATCAAGGTATATTAATCTGCTTTTAAGTGTCATCCTCTATTACCACAATTTGGCTAAAATTCAATTACAGTGTTATATTATCTATTTTAATTCAACTTTTCTGCAAAATATATATTGTAACATTTTTGAACGAAATGCAGTTAGACAAGGCTTGATCTAAGAACAGTTCGTTGCATCAATTCATATAAATGAGCAAATTTGCATGGCTTTGTTTAAAATTGTAAAATTAGAATGTAACACGTATTAGTGTAACTCTGTACATGTTAACAATGGAATGCCTGGATTTTCACCAGGTAATTACTTCAAGATACGTGTAGCTTTAACTAAGATCAATATGCATTCATTAATATATCATTTATCAATATTCATTTATACAACATACAGGAAAATATTTGGTTACAGCTTTGGGAGGTACTCCTTCCTAGAATTGTTTTGCCAACAAGATGACCACATAAATGACAATTAGAGCAAACGCGTAGGCCGAAAGAAACTAAATTTAGGATGTCTTTTCCCTGAGGCTTTTACGCTGGGTCTCGAGTCATTAATGTTTAACTGTTAGCTAATTTAATGACGCCTAGACCCTTTCCCGTGTTTGTATACAGCTGGGAGGATGTGAAGATAGTTTAAACCTAAAGAAAAGTTGATGTAACAATCCGAATACACGTATTACGATGAACAATTAAGCAATGTATGTGTGCTTGTTCTGAAATGTTTTGTCTATTTACTAAGAAATGCGTATATAAACACTCTGAGTCCGAGTAGACAGCTTAACTAGGACAAATGTAACTTTTGTTATCCTCTATATGCGAAACATGCTAAAAGTGTGTGTGTGTGTGTGTGTGTGTGTGTGTGTGTGTGTGCATGCGTTCGTGCCTGCGTGCGTGCATGCGTGTGTGTGTGTGTGTGTGTGTGTGTGTGTGTGTGTGTGTGTGTGTGTGCGTGTGCGTGTGTGCGTGTTGGTCTGTATGATACATCTGATCAAATTGAAATAAACGTCGTTATGTCTTTGTGTTTAACATAATGTCTTACTGGTTTGAGGTTATTGTGATACGCAACAGGGGGATCGTCGTTGAATATTTACCGTGCTACATTTTTCAGCTTTGTGTATGAATGCTAAATGACTTGCCCGTGTGTGTATGGCTTATCTAATTAACAGTTTCGACTAGTTTAATAATACATGTCAAATAAGTTAAAACACACAAAGTTCAATAATCCATAATTCCTAAAACAAACTACAAAAATCTTATTATACCTTTGTATGTTAATATTTATGAGATTTTGCCTGAAATAAAAATGCATTTCTAATCCCGACTTCCTGTATACAACACGTAGCCAAAACTATACTTGTAAAATATACGTTTCCATAAGATGCTTACTTTTCTTTCATTTAATCGTATCGTTGGTTGTAACGATGTGGAGGTTAACGTGCACTTGCAAATAATAATGACAAGTTATCCGGTCCTTGTGTCTAACACCGCGCAATGGGCATTTAATTATTAGAATTGAGGACGATGGAACATTGGATCAACTTGTTTTCAGGTGAATTGATTGTGGTAAAACATATAGTCAGTCCTAAACCGAATCTTCACTTCGCTCCGTTAGTTTGCAGTTTATTACTTTATTCCTTACTTCACCACAATAGAACTCTATTAGATAAGGAAACTGTTCTGTCCTTCACCTTTTCCTTGACGAGTTAATGACTAAATACACCCCATACAAAACTCTGTAAACTGTTTAAATATATCATTATCGAAATGAATGCACGAAGTTTTTATTGAGGACATAAATGCTGGTTTTACATAATGCATGTACATCGCAGAATAATTAAAAATGTTTCCTTTAGATGTGCAGCTCTAATTTGAAATGCCCTAGGGCTTGGGTTATTTACACAGAGGCAAAATTAATAGGTCCGAATAAAACAAAAGGCATGTAGAAATCCTGGCTTAACATGCCACAGTTTTAATTACAAAACCCATGTCCATTGTCCAAAATGAACATAAGATGGTAAAGCGCTAGCCACAGTTGATTGTCTAAATGGCATTAAATGGGCCGCCATTAAAGCATTTCTAATGATAGGTAATATAGCGGTTATATCAAAAGGTTTATTGCAACAGTACTGTGATTCTAAAGACCCCGATTGATGGGTCATTTTATAAATGTAGGTGGATGTAAGATGACCGGCGACTTAGCGAATTTGCTACAAATGTGCCACTGATCCTATAAAGACTACCGCAGTTTCCACTAAGAGGTGGTATGTACGGCTAAAATTATCTGTCCCAAGCTAAAGGGTTAACATGCACATGTAATTAACTGAGCGTTAACCGTTTCTTCTTTCTTTTATTCATGCCGTAAACCGTTTACAGTTGCTTTAAGTGTGTGTGTTTTCTATTTATATCTGTGTCTGGAGTGTTTGTAAAGCCCAGTTCACTAGCAAATACCTGACTTTAAAATGCACGTTTTCTTAATTCTTTGGCAGCAAAATTTTATAATGTAAACGGTGTATTCTTATTAATAGCATATTATATAGCACGTAGAAATTCGTAACAGAAATATGTGGTAAAAACGTTATATCCATCATAAACATAATCAGATAAAAATATATTATAAAAAATAAATGACCAAAGTGTATATAAGCAAATATTTAAGCATAAAAAAGTATAAATATAATAATAAAATTCTCAATAAAGATTCACAATGTGCGATCGAAAAAGATGCTTATATCCTCTGACACAGAACCTGTTGTTTTTAATTATTTCGGCGCCTCCTTTGATGGATTTGAAAGGGTTATCTAAATATAACTCTAAAATATTTCCGACAGCAGAATGTTTGGAAAACACAACTGCTCGACAGCCATTTTATCAATGTTTCGTTTTTTACAGGATTTCTTATGTTTAGGGATTAAATGTTTGCGTAAAGTCTGGGGCATTTTTGAGCTATGGGCTAACATTATAGGCAACACGTGACAGAAAACAAATAGTAGATTTTGAGCGCTAGAAAACATCAATATCTTATCTTAAGCATATAAATAATATTCTGTTTACATCGTACGTATGTCTTATGTGAACTACCCTTTTATCCTTCGTAAATACGTATTTGTCTTTCTTTAATAAGGTTCTAAGTCAACTGGCCTGATACATCTAAATGTATTATCATACATATATGTACATGTATAGCTATTTCGTCGTTCATGGTGTTCACTGGGAACATTCTTACTAGTGTGAACAAAGAAAACAAACGGGAGACTTAAACAGAGCAATTGCAACAAAATCCATTTAGACTTGGCAGTTTGTGTTATGGTCCCAAATACGCATACAAACAGTAAAATAAGTTTCATGTTTGTTATGATCACAAAAACGCATCCAAAAGTAAAAAAAAATATCTCCTGTGTGTAATGATCACAAACACGCACACAAACAGTAAAATAAGTCCCCTTGGTCATGTGTCTTTTCAATTGTTGTATATGTTGTAATGCTCATAGGACTTTGTCTTATATATTCTTATTCATGTGTGTTATGATCACAAACACGCATACAAAAAGTAAAATAAGTTTCATGTGTGTTATGATCACAGAAACGCATACAAAAAGTAAAATAAGTCTCATGTGTGTTATGATCACAAAAACGCATACAAACAGTAAAAAAAATTCCTGTGTGTTACATGTATGCTCACAAACACGCATACAAACAGTAAAATAAGTCTCATGTGTGTTATGATCACAAAACACGCACACAAACAGTAAAATAAGTCTTCTGTGTGTTATAATCACAAACACGGATACAAACAGTAAAATAAGTCTCCTGTGTGTTATGATCACAAACACGCATACAAACAGTAAAATAAGTCTCATGTGTGTTATGATCACAAACACGCATACAAACAGTAAAATAAGTCTCATGTGTGTTATGATCACAAACACGCATACAAACAGTAAAATAAGTCTCATGTGTGTTATGATCACAAACACGCATACAAACAGTAAATAAGTCTCATGTGTATTATGATCACAAACACGCATACAAACAGTAAAATAAGTCCCCTGTGTGTTATGATCACAAACACGCATACAAACAGTAAATAAGTCTCATGTGTGTTATGATCACAAACACTCATACAAACAGTAAAATAAGTCTCATGTGTGTTATGATCACAAACACGCATACAAACAGTAAATAAGTCTCATGTGTGTTATGATCACAAACACTCATACAAACAGTAAAATAAGTCTCATGTGTGTTATGATCACAAACACGCATACAGACAGGAAAATAAGTCTCCTGTGTGTAATGATCACAAACACGCATACAAACAGTAAAATAAATCTTCTGTGTGTTATGATCAAAAACACGCATACAAACAGTAAAATAAATCTTCTGTGTGTTATGATCAAAAACACGCATACAAACAGTAAAATAAGTCTTCTCTTCACTTTTTTTCTGCTATTTATAAATGCCACATTATTGCATAAATATGTAATATGTATTGCCTAAACTTTTATGAAGAAAATTACTACATGTGTAAGTGTATTAAGTATATTTTTGGGAGAACTGATTCCTTGTTGTTCGTCGGAAATCTATTCTAAAATTATTCTTATTCACTTGTTGATACCATAATTTATTAATCAAGACATATATATATATATAATGCTATACACGGTGAAGGTAGCACTATATCTGCTTCAAGTGGACACCGGATGACTGAAATACTGTTGGTGGGACGATAAACCCAATAAACAATTTGTATAATATATATTATACAAATATTATAAATATTAATTTATTTTTATAATAATCTAAATACAAAGTTAAAAGAAAGAATATTACCATTTCTCTGAATAACACTTGTGGAAAGAATATAAAGCTGTTAAAATTTTAACTGCCGGACTGTAGTACTTTCAGTGCCTATGAGTACCCATGATTTCCATATAAATACAAACTTTGCCCCTGGGATATTTATCAAAAGGCAGTAAACACCGGTGATTTTATATGTTTAAGATCCAACTACAACGTTACTAGATTACATTTTTACGTTTATTATACCTCAATATTTGCGCAATAGGGATAAATGGCTCTGCAAACAGCAATAATATTCTAAGAATGTGAAATGAAATGCTAAGATACAAGGTAAAATCCACTAAGATTCAGTTTCATAGCCTTTTCTGAATAAAAAAATTTGCATACGAATTGTTTGGTGCAATCTTCACATAAAATTTAACACCGCTTAATCATCTTGTTAGGAACTCATATACATGTTAAATCATTTGATTTTCAGACTTTACGGCTTGATTGCTTTCCCGAGATACTCGTAGTCTAAAGCAATGAAGATCAGTATGTGTTTATTGATTTCATTACAACAATTCCTATGCGTTTTAAATACAGTTGATTTAATTTCTTGAGTGGTGATCAAACTGTCTAAACATCAGTCGTCTGTACCCCAAAAACAAGTAAGACCGGCCTTTTGTGTTTCATCATTAACGCCGATTGATTAGCACTAAATGACTAGTATTAAAATGAGGACTATTGAACATGAGATAACCATGTTATAATGTTTAATAATTGTGACATCACAAACTTGAGGATCATTATTTTTTTATACACTTGGTTCCCATATTTCGGATTTAAAAAGAACCATATGACGATATTCACGCTTTTGCATGACTTTCAGGTATATCTAAATACTATTAGTAACAAGTATAAAATATCTTAAATTTTGTGAAGTACTATCCTCTATGTAAAGTGTACTCTGCGTAGTGTTCTCGGTCCGTTCTGAAAGCGCTGGAAAACAAAGAGATTCAAAGAAGTTCACTCCGTTCACTCCGCTTTTTGATTGTCCGTTTTTTACCCCTTCACCACCCTATAAATGTATTGTTAACAAAGGTATTAATTATAATCAGCTATTAATTTTAAATGTTTTGTTTATGACTTACCAATACATGTTTTTTTATCTTTTGACTGGATTTGTATTGTAATGAACTATTGCATTAATTTTACCTTGCCATTAAATTTAAAGATGTGCCTTTTCTTATAAAAACGAAAAGGAAAAAAATCATAAATTCCTCTGGCAACATTATAGGTGTTAGACAGTAGCAATAATTTCACTGTCGGTGGTCCCTTTGCTGATCCTCATCATTTATTGTGGCATAAATGAACTCCAAGGGCAGGTAACAAACACACATAAATAAACGCAAAAATGAGTTTCACGCAGCATGTCGCTTTCAACTCAATGCATGAAAACAATTAAACCGCTGGTGGTACCTATGTGGTGTGTGCTGCCGCCGTTTGAAATGCATAATCTCACTTATCCCGGACCAATCCGAGGACGTCGGATTGCTTTCAAGGCATAGTGACCCGGACCAGGTGTTACATTATTCTCAGAGTCGGTATTTGCGAAACACTAAAACTCATGTCACTGGTTATTGATGGATATGCCCTTTTTCACTGCAATATCCCCATGCAGTCACGATCTTTTGAGTATATGTGTCTGATCTCAGAAATTCAGTGAGTGTTGCCGGGCTTTCTTCTATGAAGAAACTTTTAAAAACTCACTTAGTGGTTAAATTATGTACCTCATTTTATAATCGTTAGCCAAAAGCACAAGCCTCAATTTCGTCGCTGTGTCTATTCCATTTTTCATAGTTCAGCTGAACTTTAAATGCTCTGTTTGTTAATTTTGTTAAAAGTCCAGTTTCATGCCGATACCGTGATGGAAATAATACTGAATTCTGGTAAAGGTGCACAACTCTTTACACATTGCACACATCTCGCAAAACTTTAACCTAATCAAGTCAAGACTGACCGATTTGTTAAAACGGAAAAGTTGTATGGATGATCAGCTCTTATGTTTTCATTTATTTAATTTTGCGATTATTTAGTAACTTGCCAATGTTAACGACGTCGTACCGTCTACTGCTTAAAACTTGATAACAGCGATAGGATAAAAGTATATCGTGACAGTATGTTCTTGACTTTTAAGCCGTTACCTATTGCTTATAAAAATGAGATCGTTGTTTATTTCTATGAAAATAAGCATTACGTAAATTTCCGGAAAAAGTTATAACCCAATGAGGGTTGCAGTTTAATTTAACGCTGGTGTCAACAAGCATGGAATACTCTCGCGTTGGTTGCATTTTACATCACAATTTACTAAAAAAAATGAACAATATAAAACGCTTTTATTCTTCTCCGGGGAGGTACATTTCTAGCGGATAATATTATTGCGAATAATACATTGCTAAGGATTGAGAAGAATGCAATTATTTTACGAGGTATTTTGCCGACATGACAATCATATACAAAATGATGTCGCATTAGGGGACCGTTAAATGTATAACATAAACAAACCGATGATTGATGATACATGTAGTAATTCAGGATCTCTTCAAACTCCCTAGGTAATGAGTGTGTTCGGTATTATAACATTTGAATCTTGTATCTTAGACAAGGTGTCATCATATGGCATTTAGTCTGTAAATCAGTATTTGACCGTAGAACATGTGGCATAGTAAAGCTATTTAACGTTCGAACATAATGTGATAATGTTTGGATTTAGGAATTTAAAAAGAAAAACTACTTACTAGATACAACACTTAAAACAGGATATTTATATGTGTATGCTTCTACGTTTACTGTTATAAGAAGGATGCATATTCGCCCACTAAGAAACACATTATACATTTGGTACAGAAAGTATTTAAACTGAATGCATGCAATATTTGAATCTCTTAACTATAATCCTTGTTGCTGTAAATACAATATTAACAGAATGGGCGTATCCGTTTTTAAAATCATATAGCATTATGTTCAATGAAGCTAGACCTCTTTCAATCATATTTAATACATAGCCTTACTATAACAATGCTGTTAATGTTTATATTTATGTACTTAAATCTGAATGTACATAAATGTATGTCCAGATATCAAACGTTTGTTGCTTCAGATATGTGTTTTTACGAGATGCCAACAAGTGGACCTTACATATTACTGCCAATGATTGGTTCTAAAATTCTTAGGCGAGTGATGCTAAAGTACACGAATAACGTGTCGTTTTATAACTGTATGATGATCTAAATGATGACTAGAAGCTGAGTGCTAATGTTCCATTCTTATTAATGTGTCACTAACCTCATTTTAATTACTAAGGTTTCAACTAATACGTGAACTTAAATCCAGCGGTCATTGGCTAAGACGCCGTATTTGGCCAAACTTCTTGATGTCGATGTGTGCCATTTTTTGTTTGTCGGAATAGTGAACTAGTCATGTTTCTTTGCACATTGTTTCTCACAGTGTGTGTCTTTTTGTATCCATAAAGCGCATTTCTTAAACGAAACATGTTCTCTTTATCATACAACACTTTATTTTTAAAGCTATCGTTTTATAATGTCTGACAACTGAGCATTATGACATTATTTGACCTGCTTCGTCAGGATATACAGAAATCTGAATTATATTGAGGAGCGGAATAGTCCAGTGGTAGGACGCACGACTCCGGATTATGGGGTCCCTACATGTAGTTCGAACCCCGGTCACGTCGCCGCTAATTGTCTTGGGCAAGAAATTTGCCTCGAATTGTTCCACTCCACCTAGAGGTGCCTTATTCGAGTCACATTGTATGATATTAACGAATACACACGATGACAAGGTTGTAAACCGTTAAGTCAGCTGAACGAGCGGCAACTTGAAAGTAGACCGTAGTTTGGTATTACCTATAGGACAAAATAACCTTCCTAAGTAAGTTGTATCAGTTTTACGTATAAAGGAATCGCCTTTGAAATCTAAATATAAACTATGCCAGCAAAACTGAGATGATGTTCGCAGAAAATTCAGTGGTTGCAAAAAAAAGTACAGCAATTAATTTGCGAAAAGATGATTGCATTATTTGAAGACAGGAAGTTTCGTCAGCAACATTGCATAATTTTAAGTGTGGTGTCCATAAAAACATAAAGTACCCTGACCGTAGTAACCTGAGGCAATATTTACCAACAGCCTTTGTCTCTGTGTCATAATTGTGTAGATTCTGGCATATTTACTGAAGTAATGTTTGCTGCACTTTTAAAGTATTTTATATTTTTAACTTTCAGTAAGAATGCCCATTAGTATAACATGAAAACCAACGACTGCATTTTGAGTGCAGTTTAATTTCTGTTTTTCGTTTCTTTTACTTAATTATTATTGGTATGCCAAAATCTGGGAATTTTGGCTCAGGTGTCAAATATAACAGAAATCATTTTATAGCACAAAATAATACAATGCGTCTGAGTACAAGGTTTGCTGAAATGTAAAAATTGCTATTGCATGCATATATTTAAAGTTAAATATAACGGCATAAAATGCATATAATCTTATCTAAGCATAAATCACACGTATACTAAATGATCATGATGTTCAAAAATAGGAACGCAAATTAGTTAATACAACGGAATTAAGTATAAGGGGCTGCGATGGCTTTATATAAACACAAAATACTTAGGCACAATTGCTTGACATATATGTATATAATCTCAGTGCTTCTCAATTTCAATGCTTATGTTTGGAGCAGCAGATATTTCTAGCGGTTAGCTTTATAATCAGATACAGACCCTGCATATTAAGCGTTATTTAAAGTCGGCACACATGCACCACTACTTTGTCCTAAAGCAAACTGATGTCGATATGATGACGTCCATGGACTGGAGCAAATAATTAAAGAACGGCTTATTCAATACAAGGTGAATATAGGTCTGCGGACGGAGTTTGTTCGAATGTTAGAATCCGAATGTATAAACTGCATCTGTACTGCAATATTGCGACTGGCAATAAATCTTTAGATAAAGCATACTAGTTTTCTTATAGATGCTGTAAAGATATCTTACGGATATATATGAAAAAAAACTGGTGTGATAGAAATTCACGAAAGCGTACTTGTTTAATGCTGACATAAACAACAATGACTTTTATAGAAATTTAATGACTTTTTTGTTTTGTGGTACAAACTTGCATGCATACGTTAAACGTTTCCTAAAGACAGTGTTCATGGCCTTCAGCTATTAATTTTCGAGTCCTTTAACGTTTAACGTTTGCGTTCAACGTACAGTTCAATCGATGAAGATAAAATGAGAAAATACCACTGACAAGGTTTATTAATTCCGACTTGGTCCGGCACGCGATATTCGTTATCAATATGTTGGCATAGTAACACTGGTAGAATCGCCTTTGCTCTGTTTATGTTTTATTATTGCTCAGATGAATATGAGAATAAATCATTGAATAAAGTTAGAAATAAATAATACTAAATAAAACAAAAAGTAAACAATTTGAGCAAAACATGTATGTGATTCAATGTCCACTTAGTATCAACAGTTGTTGTTGTTAAAACACATAGCTTCACGTTAACATGTTTAAATAAAAAAGATTTACCGGTATGTTAAGCCTCGTGTCAGACCCATTAGCCACATCAGAGACAATATATAGACCATATATAGACCTCTTTTATATTAGCAAATGCTCGCTTTTTTTTTTTTTTTTTTTTTTTTTTGTTTATCTTATTTGAAACAGTATTTAAAAAAACAACGTTAATTTAATTTTGCATACCAGCACACTTTTTTTAAATTAAATTTACAGATATTTTCAAGTTATCTGGTACTAATATCCATATAGCACGTCACGGATACATTGCCCTGAAGCAGTCGTTTCTCTTAAATGATATCATTTTCTTATGTCTTATAGTTTTATGCGCACTTCTTTTGTTATCTTGGAGATAAATAAATATATTTCTGACAGCACACGCATTCCGTGTATTTTTGTAAATCTGGCTTTTGCCGAATGACTAAGGATAAGATTCGCACCCAACATATTTCAAATTCACAGAACATAGTTATTGTTTGCATCCAATGATTTACACTATTTATTTCATATCGTACATGGTACTTTAACCTACCATTTTGGCAAAATTTTGTAAGAAATAAAAGTTGTGCATGTATACAAAAAACGCATAAAGCAAGGCAGATTATTTGTACCTTTGCAACACATTAATTCTGCTTAAATGCTATGGAAACCAGTTTTCATGTTACAGTGTATCATATCATGTTCCGAAAGATTATGTAATAGATCTCTCCGTTATTACAGCGGGGAGCTTGCTCGTTGTCATATGTCAATGTTTACAGTCAGTCACTATTTATGTCAGAAACACTGACTCTAAATTTCTCTAGGAAAATAAGGGACAAATGTGTTTTAAATTGTAGTAAGAACAATGTGGTTTGGCTATGGCTTTCTCCCACACTCTATCACTCGTATAAATAACTTCCTGAATAAAAGATGGTTTTGCACAAGTTTATTGAGTTTATCGTCCCATCAACAGCATTTCAGTTATCTTGAGATAGGGGTATTTCCACAAGTTATATGTTACTTAAAAATGTAGCGCTCGACTCAAACAACAGAAAAAGCCAGTAATAGATTAGTCGATGTCTGTCCGTTGTTACAGTGCATGTGCTTTAACATTCGCCTCGTGTTAGTTTATTGCTAAATACATGTATATGTATATCAAATACTGTCGAATTTGAACTATTTTTTATGTTTGTAGTTTACTGTCCAATTGGGGCAACTTATATGAATAATACAAGCAGCTGCGTGCTCAAAGATATTAATTTACTATTGTTCAAGGAAGCATTTGGGAATACACTTATAAACGGGTTTTACAGTATACCGAAACGAAATACATTTTTTTTGTCTATATTACAAGTACATGTTAAGGACAATTAGGGTCTAATAATGTTTTATGATTACAAAGCAAGGGAAGCATACGGCATACACATTGTACATGTAATACCATTCTTTAATTGCAAAATACGTTCAATGGTGCGCTGTAAGGCATTTTTGCAAAAATGCATGAATAATGAGTTTCTGTAACTATTAGTTTACAATAAGACTTGTGGACTTCTACTTAGAATCTGGCATAAGCTTGAAAGATTTGTCAGAACATTACACCTATATTTACTTCAGGAAAGTCTTATAAATCCACGAGTTCGTATTTGCAATGTTTACTTTTAAATAAGTAAGGACTTAACAATAAACGTCTTGCTCAAATGTTTGTTTGGATTTTGTTTCATCTCACCGCCACAATAACGGTCATAATGGCGACGTCAATCTTAGTCTTGGTGGAGGAAGACTTTAGACATGCGTCTTGCTAAAGCCACCTGCACACTGCCGCTTAGCAAGAACACCTCTCGCATATCTTTGCTCAAATGATTAAAATCTCGAATTCAAAAGTTCCATCTCCCTATGGGGAACTTATGCATCCACAAGTATATTGTAGTCATACAGGGTGATCCAAAATATCTGATACCATTGTAAACTTGTACAACTCGTATTAGCAAATTCGCTAGGTAGGCATACATGTATGCTTGTATAAAAGGGCATGTAGGTAAATATCATATCATATCTGATGACTGAGTAAAATTGCAGAGCAAATAATTGATTAAGCATAATAATAATAATAATAATAACAATAATAATATTAATAATAATAATAATAATAATAATAATAATAATAATAATAATAATAATAATAGCAATTTCGATGATTGAAATAAAAGACATGTTTAAAAAGGAACATGCCCATTTTACAAAACTTTGGAAAACATTCTCAGAACGATGTAATTGCTTCTAAACATTTAAGCAATCAAAGCTTCTAAACAGTAAAGCTTCTCTAGCGTCTGATTCATATACATATAAAACACCTTGCCCATCCTTTATATAACAATATGTGGTTACTCCGTTATTTTGGATTGATTGCGATCCGTCTACAGCATCACTAGATTCCACTGTCGCGATCGTCATTCAATGCTTTTAGTGTGACAGCGATAATGGCTTTGCAAAACAATTGCATCATAAGAATTTCAAAAATCAATTATAAAAAGTTCTACAGCCACTTAAATTCACTTTCACACCCACATATAAATTAAAAAATAAATACGAATTATCTTGAACTTAAATACATGCTAACGATACATGCTGTGGCTTTTAGACTCAACGTCTGTATTTGTCTCCCAAGATAACTGCAGCTTAAAACAAGGAAGATCAATATGTGTTTATTGCTTTTATTGCATCGTTCCCTCTGCATTCTGAAAACAGTCGAGTTTATTGCCGGTCTGATGATAAAATTGTCTTGAAAACGATCATCCTAACTCCAACAAGTAAGCGGGTCCCTCGTTGTCTCATCGACAACGCCGCGAAATGGGTAGTTAAATAGTTAATTACTAGCGGGGACGATCGAACATTAGATCAGCATTATGTTAAATCGACGATATGTATTGATTGTACTATCACAAACATGCGGTTCTTCAAAATCTGTATTTTGCTCCACTGGTGTGTATTGACACAGTAATTAACTAAAAGGCGGAAGAGATCCTGCACGAATCAAAGTGTATTGCAGCCCTTTCTCTTTTCAGCAACCGTGATATGTTTTAGTAAAAAAAAAACAGTTTACATAACAATTGAGTAAATTTATTGAGAGTAGAAGACAGCTTTTTAATAGTCGTGATATATATGTAAAGGATACATGTAATTACATATAGAAAAATGGAAATTAAGGCGACTTACAAGTCATATAGAGGCATTGTGTCGCTTACATAGGCCGCGTTATATACGCGTGTAAACAGATGATTGATACCAGTGCATATTATCCATTAATTATTGTTATGTATACAGTGTACTTTTTTATTAAATGCTGGTTTATTCAAAAATTAGTATCGTAATCTAATATTTCACTCACATGCTTATATGTTAAGATAAAAGGTTTACAATCATGATTTCGAAGCATTTAAATTATATCACTATTAAAAGTCAACGTAAGTTCGGGGAATTCGGCAGAACATGTTATTTGAACAAAATTTCATCACAAGCTCGTTGACATTAGAAAAGCAACGCCCTGTTGCACAGTACTAGTACAATGATCTTTGGTTATGCTCTAGAATTTCATACAGTGTATCCAATCGATAATCATACTGGTTTGCCGTTACGTAAATATAATTTGCAAATTCGGGAGATATTATAAGTATTATAGAATAATGCGTGTGAATGTTAGGTGAAGGCGTTGCAGAGCCCACATATAAATACTTTAACACACAAAAACGAAACGTTGTTAAAGTGAACATCAATCCTAAGAAAATGGACAATTAGTAGCTATGAGAAGGGAAATAATACAATAAGTTGTGTTTTAGTGTTCCTATAGCAGAACAGTCAAATTGATCGAAGTACCTATGTTTTCATTTGGCGAAGGACAACTACTGCAAATAGGCCTATCGCAACCTATGTCCGTTCTACACCCGTTAACAAGAATTCAATGTTTGTTTTCGTGTTTCTATAGTAATATTTGTATGGGAATAATATAGTGTATTTACTTATAAAGAATGTATCGCCATCTTACGATAGCTAGTTTAGGAAGCTTAACTATTTCATGCAGAGCGAGTATGAAAATGTCGTCTGACTTGGATTTTCAAAAATTGTAAGAGTTTTCTTATTAAAGTTGTGTTGACTCCCAAGTTTGACTTAATACACCTTAATACAGGTAAAAGAACACACGAAAAACAATCCATAACATAAATATGCCAAATCTATCATTTTGCTGAGTTCTTATGTGATGAAAGAAACGCTTTGGCAGCCTTTCATGTATTCTCCATGTAACAATAAATCAGGAAAACATAACGACCACAATATTTACAGATAAAAAGGCAAACAAAACATTACAAAGGACCCAAATCTACAGAGTGTTTTGGCCTTGCGAGGAGCTGCTTAAATCCTTTGAAGACAAGGAGCGGTGATTTGTCCAGATTTGGCAACAACTTTGATGACTTAAAAGAGTTACTAAAATAGACCCATTCTATATCATTGGGCAGAATTTCAGGAATAGCATAAATGGTCAACGGCTTCTACATCAATGCCATTGTTTACACATGATCTGTCATCTTTTGTTTGAAAATCTCTGAAGAATAGCATATTTCTATATTTTTCCAGCTGTCGATGTTAAAGAAGCACCAGATGTTGAACGTTATTACACTTTTGTTTATCACTTCTTTAAATGATTAAAGATTGAATTGAGCTGACGTTAGATACAGTGACAGAGCCTATTGAAAAATATACAAACTGTGAAGTTGGAGATAATTATTATATCATATTATTTATATATAATAATTTTCACCAAGTTCACTGCTTAATTGCCGATACATGTTTGTACTGTTTGTATTCTCTTTTGAAAAATATGTCTGTCTGATATAATAAATATCTCCAAGTCCACCGCCTTTTGCCTTCGATCTTCTTCTCAAAGAGCTTGTTCCCTTTCCCTCCACCACTAAGACTACACAAGCGCATTTATGACAAGAATTGGTAATAAACTCCACTCTCCTGAGAGCATGTAACAAATATACACTAAGGGCAAATATCTTTAGTAGTGCCAATCCGAATAAAGTGTTTAAAAAACGGTTGAATGCATTAGAAATATCTCAAAACAGTAGCACATACATATATAGAGAGAGAGGAGGTAATTCATTGGGTGTTTACATTTGCATATATGACATCTTATATTATCTGCGCCAATTACCTATAAGTCCCTTAACACAGTGTCACTGCAATTGTTTTTCGTTCTTATTACAACACCTTGGGGTTAATCAATAAGGATAAAATACGACAATATATTTCTGATAAAGACTCTATTGCAATCTCGCTTCAGCACTTTATACTTATTACACAATTTTACTTCGTAACAACAGTAAGGTAATGTCTTCTATGTTTTCCATTAATAGATGTTATTACCTTTACTCTTAGAATGTATATGTATACGGAAGCAGCTACACTAAGCCCAAACATCTTTTGGTGGAGGAATAAAAATATTATATATATATATATATATATATATATATATATATATATATATATATATATATATATATATATATATATATATATATATATATATATATATATATATATATAAATAATATACTCAAACAATTCAGAATGACTTAGTCTCATTTAAATACCCTTTATATAAATACTAAATATGTGTTTCTTTCAAATTCAATATCTTTTTATACTATAAACCTAAATTGTATAGTCGTATACAATTATTATCTTGTATAACGTTTTTGCCAGGAATAGGATCTACTTCATTCTTTCAACACTCTTCTTCACTAAGTTTAGCTAAACGCATATATTACATGAATTGGGCTATTTAACGAAAACATCTAATGAATGAATACTAACTACATCAAACAACTGTGGCGTTGCTAATAGGAAAGAAAAGGCAAAAACGTCAGGGAAAATGCATTAGAAGTAATCGCAAAAAGTCGAAAAAAAGGGTTTTTAACCAAGACCGTCGGTTGTGTAGCACATACCTGCATACACACTTTACATAGGCATCATACATAATCGACATCTAATCATATACAAATATGTCAAGTTCTTCTGGCATTGTTTCGCGCCCAGTTTATGGCGCAAAGATGTCAATCGATGATGATATAATAAGGCAGCAAGTCTGACAAGGCTTCTAATGTCGTATTGGTCCGGCACGCGTGTATTCGTTGCCACGGAGATGCCATAGTAACATTAGGGTATTATCCGCAAGTTTTGCCACTAATTAGTGTCACATTATCGCAGTTTTTTTCATGAATGTACATTGCAAATGTTTATTTAACAATTTTGCAATGGCTACTGCTTTAACTAAGAAGACGCGAGCCATAAACTGTGCATTTTAGATGAGCACTTTAAAGTTGTTGCATATTTCGAATCGAAAAATAACAAGTGCAAAGAAAAGTAATAGGTAAAATGTATTCTGTGATGTGTTTTACAAAGAGCGAAGTGATTAACTTTAATCTCATTTTGACGTCCGATTATTTTAGAATTACAACTGTTTGAAACCAATGGCCAGTAAAACAGATACTACATGTACATTTTGCAACAGGTGGTTACGAATTTAAAACATAGCACTTCTTACCGAACCATTTATTTCATTTTTGTTTTATGCTTACTAGTAACTATTACATATAGGAAAGTATAATGTGTAAGAAAAGTGTTGATTGATCGAGAAAAATGCATATTTAAGACCTCTTACTACAATATTCCCCTGCTTACTGTAAAGGGTAATCACCATATTAATAGATAGGCTTTGACATGTATATTCGCATAATATGACACGTTTAACAAATCTAGAGCCTGTAGAGGAGCTACTTTGCTCTGTGAAGCAATTAGTGTAATCCTAATTGTGTTCTATAACTCTATTTACTTACACTCAATTACTATGGCACATTTTTTTTATTATATCACATTCACATTTATAGATGGTTTATGTAACTGTCTAAGTAATTTGGAGATCACAACTGACCTATCTGGCACGAACATTTTCCGAGAGCTACTCCATTTCTAAAAATACTTTATATTGATCAAATTGTGGAAACCTTGCAAGGTTTACAAAGCGCAAATACAATTCTTTTAAACAGGAAATATTACTTCTGAATGTTGTTGTTTTTTTTACTACGTAGATTTAAAATGCCTAACTCTGAGTAATTTTGAAATAAATCAAAACACGTAAGTGTTTCACTTTGCTTAATAGCTCATTCCAAAGTTCTAAGATTTTCTGAAGTAATTCATTTATGTTTTCTATGCTGTATGTTCTTAAACATAATTAAAAACCGATTAAACAATCGCAGCAAATTGAATAACACTGATCATAATCAAGTGGCTCGCCTGAAACTGAGAGTGTGTAAATGGACCTGCAGTGTCTATCTGTAACCTCTATCTTTGTTTCTAGAAACAACTAAGTCCTCGCCTTTTGGTTGTGATCTTAGGTTATAAGTATATGTCTTATATTTTAGTGTAAATATAATATTATATCCAGTACCTTAACCGCCAATGCTTGTTGTTTCGTTCTCAGTTAACTGAATATTTCTATTTATACTGCCTCTCTATAAAATGAAAGAACAAAAGTTCGAGTAGACCGGTAAAAGCATCAAAATCGGGCCTTAATGTTTCAAGGCCGTACATGTAATAGATTGATTTTCTCTGTCTAAGTTTCCAAGTGTTTGTTTTATTTTTACATTTACATATTTACATTCATTTTCCATTGAGGAACCTTCGGTGTTAGACCAAGCAAAATCATATGGTGTGATTTTCATAGGCACTCAGCATTTTTTGACTTAGCTTAGACGAGGTCCGCTTTTTTTTCAAATGTTCTTTATCCTAAGTGCCTGTGTTAAAAGCCCTTGCTTTTGAATTCTCGAAAGTCGAAATGACGTTTTATTTATCATTTTTATTGAATGAAATGAAGGTTTTATGTTAATGAGGGTTTTATGTAATTTATACATTTAAGCCGGCGAGGGCGTGGATCGGGCCCGCCTTCGTCTATATCCGCCCCATAGCTTCCATCGTTACATCAGTAAAACACGAAAGAGTAAGGTTCCGTCTTAATACATAGATCATAAAGATAAGATGTGTTATCATAATGGACTATTAACCAAAACATTGTAGATAAACGTGTTTCTGAAACTCAAGAAATTTGTTAACGGCGTTTAATCTTCTTTATTAATGTACGGGTTAATCATGGTGGGTATATAACTCATGTGATACAATCTAATGCAGAGTCCTTGATTTCACGTTGTTTATAAGAGGATAATTTCTGTAAAGGTCAGCGCTGTTGTTAGTATTGCTTTGTAGACAAATCCTTGCACATCATATAGAATATTAAAGATAATCATAGCTTAGTGTATGTCCACACGTTCAAGAGAGCAATTGTAATATGTTAACAGGACCATAAAATAAATCCCAACAAATACATAAGGTTTTACTTTATATAGTTATTATATGTATACACATGTGTGTATAAGAAGTAAACACAAGACGTAGACGGTAAAAAGAGTATTGTAGTTCCTTTGTAATTATTATATCACTATGCATTCATCGGCAAAACTTCAGTGGTAGCTCTGTTAAATGTTAAACATACAAGTAATTATATTATAATGAGAAGTAAACATGTTATGTAGCCGACAGATGCAGTATTATGGTTCCTGTATGATACTTTTATCATAAGACGGATTCGTGGTGTGTAGAGGAAATAATAACCCTTAAAGTATGCCAACAAAGTGTTAAGGCAAAAAAAACAAAAACAAAAAACAACGTTGTGTGCAAAAGAAACAGGGATAAGAAATAGCAATGCTGAAACAGAATTAAGACCAGTTAAAACTTTAAATATGTACTTTTTCTATTAGGAATGCTGAAATAAAACAAGATCACCTTTAACAAACATAATCTGAGAGATAGCACTATAAATAATTAAACATGAAACCTCAATATGGACTATAAATTATGTCGCTGGGGAGTTCACATAGGCAATCAGCAGCTGTCACGTTCCAAAAGATTAGCTAAACGTTATTTATCTTCATGCTTGAAAACACATTATTATATAGAATGTAGACATCCATATCGACCAGATTGCTAGAAGAGGTGACGCTATGTTCCTAACACCATTGCAAATAGTGTACATATGAGAGAGAGAAGAGAGAGATGGAGAGATATGGAGAGATAGAGGGACACATACATACAAAGACATTGCCACAGAGAAAAAGTGACGGGCAGAAGGAGACAGATAAAAGGCAATAATTTTCGTTTTATGTTTGATTCGAACCCAGGGCAGTCTAGTTGTAAGCTAGTGCTCTAGCATAAGCGCCACATATCCTTAACACACGGTGACCGGCGCAATGTGTTCATACACATACTGATCTTAACATAACCAATGTCACAATTATGACGATTTTAGTAGAAATCGCTGTTGTTTTATTCATTCTTCTGTACAATGTATTTCTTGTGTTAAATGGAGGTTTCCATCTTTTCACAGGAGTTAGTAAGGGAAGACATCATGGTAAATTGAAACAGGAGAAAAAAGTAAAAGCGGTTTTGAGAGAATTAAGAAAACTAATTCCCAGGGCGTCTATCAGGGTGAATTATGTTCTTTCTGTAGGTTTTCAGACCCTACATCGCTGTAAAGGCGTGCCACGGTGCTTGGAAAATTGGATTGCAGATAGTTTAAATGTCTACATATCTACATAATGGCAAGATAATGCAAAACTAGCCTAAGTATTTTATATCGGTATTGCAATTAGTTCTAAAGTAAATAATGTACTTTTAAACCGGTTTGATAACTTTAACTTTGTAAATGTGCGTGTCGTAAAGAAAATGGAATCCCTACATAAGCAACTTAAATAAAACAAATAAAATAAAGAACAGGAGAAATTTTAATAAATGATATCGCTGATATTTTAATTGGAGATAAACGTGTGATATATGTATTATTGGTTGTACTAAACAAGCATTGTAATGTGAGTGAGAATACTGTCAATACTTGGAGTTAAAACAGACGTAAAGAAATTACCAAACTGGAGCACAAATCGTAAACATTTATTAATTTACTCAATATTGAAATATCCAAACTGTTTAGTAATTCATACAGTTCATACGACAAGGTTTGCCAACAAAATATATAAAGACATTTTAAGGAGCGTTTATTTTATAGAAATAAAACATATATATGTAGATAAATTATACCCAAGAATATACTCAAGCTTTATACTAACCCACTACATAAAATATACCCTCTAGAAAACATTCATCTGAAAATGTGCAAAACTTTGTTTTCTTCTAGAAGAGGGAACAAACGCGTTTCCTGCAAAAAAACATATAGATTGTTTCAACTTCCCGTTACAAGTATACACAGTGTGTATCTATGCAAGGCACAGAGTGCTGATTACGTTACTGATAGTGCGAGTTTTCTCTCATTACATTGAAGCAATATAGACATTATCGCTCGGTTTATCTAATGGCAGAATGAAGGTTTTCTTTCACGATCGTTATTTATACATGTGCACAATGTCGACGCTCAGTAAAACGTTTAGATGTTCTCGCCGTGAGTGGTGAAGGTAAGTGGTTTTATTGTTTGTCTGTTTTTATTTCATCGCATCAACCCGTACACTCATCATGGGGCCATCATTCAGACCAACAATAAAGCTCCGAAACAAATGATCATCTGTGAGATGCCAGCTTTTATTATAAACCACTTGTCTTAATGATAGCAGTTATGTTGAATTATTTCACCAACAAGCCACAGCATCTGTTAAAAATTCAAGTGCATCATTTTTTATTGCCGATTGGTAACGTGTTTACTGCTCTCTACACGGTACACGCAAGAACACTTGGGTAGGAAACATTCCATGCGCTAAGATACTACATATACAAGGTAGACAGAGCTAAAGAGAGATAATAGATGGTTAAACCATTAAATCATTGTAGTCGCAAAATAATACACACTTTTATATTTCTATATATTTTATATAACTTTCATAAAAGCGGTTATGAAGGATGCGAGATTCAATCAGCATGAAAATAATAATTTAATATAAAATGTTACAATTGTAACAACATTGACTAATTTTTTTAGCTATTGATTACTGTCAATAAAAGCGTTGAAACATAGAAAACTAAAATTATTTAAATTTAGATTAATGTTTATGAATACATGTTTGTGTAGTTGTGAAAGGCATAAAGCTAAACACTCGGACTGTGCGCAACATTCACGAAGGTGTATACTCTCTTTATCCTCGGCTGTGTTTGCATAATATATTAAGCATTGTGTGTTTATTAAATTGTGTGCACACTTTTTTATTTTTCATATAACTGCGTATGCGTACGTTTGTTAACATACATTGCACATACGTATATTTTATTTCTTTAGGCGTACATTTATTCTGCATTTTTGTTATAGTTTTATTTTTAATGATGATGATGATGATGATAATTATTATTAATATTATTAATATTATTAATATTATTATTATTATTATTATTTATTATTATTATTACTATTATTATTATTATTACGTGATCATTTTGTTGTTGTTGTTGTTGTTATTTACTCTAAACGATTTTAATTAGAAATTCACGAGACTAATGTGTTACATTAGCTGCTGTTTTATTCCTGTACTCTTTTACATAGCTGATTTTTTTGTCTGCTCACTTTTATCAGCATTTTATGTTATTGTGCATAGTTTGCATGAATAAGTGTACGTCCCTTACAAATTATTTAAGCTCTTTAGGCTTCTCATACCGTTCCTATCTTATTCATGATGATCACACGACAAGAGAAAATGAATAACACATGGCGGAACAATTCATAAGAATGCGTGGATTAGTCATTAATGTCAACTGTGTTTTTTCGCTAACAAAAGGGATATGATGATGAAATACTTTTTTTCCATGGTATTTTTCCTCGTTTTATCTATGCTAGCATGAAATGCGCTCATCAAACAAAAGTGTCGACCCCTTTTTATATTTCAAACTTCTATCAATACAAAAAGGAAATCAAGCTGTTTTGACATTTACGTTGCGCTTTATCTGCTTTCTCCAGAGTTGAATGATATCTATGTATTTAGGTGGAATTTATGACTTATACATGTAAACTGTACAAGGATAACGATTTTTTTTAACGTTCATGTATAATGTTCGTATTCCATTGAATGATTTTTAAATGCACGCATCTAGTTTGCATTCATATTGTACGTTTATCATTTAAAGTAATTAACATTGAATACTTTATATATAAACATGAACCTTGTTTTTAAACAATCTACACAGAAAAAAGTATTTCCGTTATTTCTGAACCCTCAAATCAAATGTTGGTGTCCTTTGTGTTGCGACGTTTGTTTTTGAAATTATCAATTGCGCTAGTACTAGTTATATATGCTGTTGTGAGTTTGTGTTTGCTCCTTCTTTTGTTTTAATCAGCGCAAAAATATCCTGGGTTACATGTTATATAGGTAGAAAACATGTACACTTAATCTATATTCGAAGCGCAAACCGTATATTGCTTAATCTCGTTGCTATTATATCAGCGTCTGTGTTTATGTATTATATTACGTCCTTGTCACTTGTAAGTGATTTCTTTGCGATATACAACCCAACCCAGGGAACTTTATCTTTAATTTTAACAGAGAGGGTCGCAAAGTATGTACACCGACATAACACGGCTCCCAAAACAATCAACAGGTCTTGTAAGTGGTCGTGGGATTTTATCTGGTTATTCTATCTATTATTGCAGCACGAGTATTGCTTTATTGGCTTCGTTAAAACATAGTGGAATTACAAGCTGTTACCAGAGACACGAGAGAGGATTTGATTAATTGGATCCTTACCTGTCTGAACGTAGACTCCGAGAATCACAAACACTCTTATAATCCAAAGCATTGCCTTTAGAGCATCGAGACCTTTCAAGCGATTACGCCAGTGCACTTTCATCTTTCACATCGTATATTATCTGGACACTGTACAAATCCCAGGACACTTCGGCCCGTAATGAAATAATTTCTCACCAAGTCGACGCTAGGCGACCTAAACGCAGACCAGCCTTATTCTATGTACGGACTAAGTTAGGCACAAAGAAATCCAATTATTTCCACCACTTTTGTAATTCTTACCAATATATCAGATTATTCTCCTTCATTCCGTTTGCGTCTGTCATTATGTGTCTCCACAGAAATGTTCCAAAGATCGTAATGCCATTACGTCCCGGGAGCACGCGAGAGTTACCGCGCTGAAGCTCATCCAGACATGCTAAGATCTATGACTAGTCAGATTCGCCAGTAAAATTGTGACAAGCTTTAAACTGACATAACACGATAAACTGGATTCTAAAATGACATTTACCTCTTTGTAAAATATCAGTGTGACATGTATAAAACGGGGAAAAAATCGAAAGTGATACAACTCCCTTGTCAAACTAATCAATGTTGAAGTGTTCTTATTGTACTAACCGACAGATTACGTTACTATTTAAACGAAGTTTGTAAAGCAAACTATAGGCATCTAACTATTCAATGGTTTCCTTTATTCAAACATCTAGCATGGTTCGGCACGATAAAATACAAAATTCTGTCAGCTGTGAAGAAAACACTCCCAGCAGTTGGCATTCATAGAGCGTCAATCAATTTATTTCACGGCGCTATTCAATTATTGCTATTTATTTTCACAGACGCATCTTCATATGAGCTTCTGTATCTCAACTCCATTTGCGAAACCTTTTTTCTGAATTGCAACGTGATATGAAAACATGTACTACTTTAAAAAATGATACAAAAACGTATATGTCACTTTTGATATATCCATAGAATTATTTTATTTTCAAAGACATAAAACACTTATGGTTATGTCCCGCTGAGAGAGAAGGTACGTCTGCTCAGGTTTAACCTCTTTCAACATCTGTTTATCCAATTTGCTACACTATCATCACTTAAACACCCAGGGCAAATGGATAAATATTCCGATATGGAACGTGTTCCGCTGCAGGTTTAAATCAATCCCGTTGAAACGTAGTGCATTGTTTTCGGAGTAAAATGTAATCCAGGAGGTATTTGTCTTCCACTTTCTTGTCTGGCAATTCAAATGTACGCATCCGTTAAAATTCCGTTGGTGAATTATTTTAACACCTAGGTAAAGGAGCATATATAAACGATACACTTACTCCTCATTCTCATCAGCATGGTATGTGTTATTTTAAATTTGGAACTCCACAATCTGTACACCGCTACCACCTGGATCGAGAGCAAATCGTCAAAAAATCAGGAAAATAAACTCTAACAAACAGGCGCCGCCTGTGTTACAGCAACGAATCGTCGTACTCTGTCTGCCAGTATCCGCTATATAACACCCAAGCTATTCTGGTGAAGTCTTATATCACGGAGAGGCATATCGGTTGAGAGTAGTGGGTCTGCCTATCGAACGTTGTCCAATATCAACCAATATGCCTCTGCTCAGTCAGCCTTCACAATGTGAGCGCGGACCGTAGACGCGATTATTTTAGACACCAAACATCTCGATACCGTCCAAGAATCTGATTCCACAACAAATTTTGCGACTGTAGTTGGAGGAAGACGAAGGAATTGTTTATAGGTCGAAAATGGCATATTTGTTTCCAACAGTCGTAGGGTTTCTGGGGTTATCTTGGAAAATGATTATAGTATGTGATTATGTAATTCTAAGGAATGACGTGTAGCGAAGATATTTGACATATTCTTATGCTCCGGTCTTTTATTATTTATGTGGTCCCGACATTGTGTCTGCATGATTAGTCTGCACCAAGTGACCTTTAGTGTAGGTTACCTTTTTCAAGTAAAGTATCGATAACAAAAATTATATTAACGCAAACTCGAAGAGCTTAATGGGAGCTTTACTTTGACCCTGTCATGTTTTCTATATGCCCCACATTGTCACTGACGTTTTAACATGTAGTGTCGCTACACTTCGAACACTTTAAACCAGTTACATATACATTGTCGTGTTTCCGACATTACCATCTGGACCATTTGGAAGCGGGGGATAGTGTTTTAGATCAGGGTTATATATGAACCACGCATTGTAGACTAATCAGCGGCTGTTATCTCTGTGTGTGTCTCTCTCTGTCTATCTCTGTATCTGACTCTGTGTCTCTCTGTCTCCGTGTCTCTCTCTCTGTGTCACCGTGTGTCTTTATGCTTTAAGAAGAATAACAATATACCGATTCAAAATCAGAAAATAAAAGCCTTAAAATACTTGTTTCTAGTGCTTGTTTATGTGCGTGTGCATCTGCATGTCCGCGTAGATGTTATGCACATGCACAGTTATAAGATTTATTGGGTTTGACTCTTACCTGAGCTATGCAAAATAGTTATATCACATCGTATATCCCCGCCTGGGTTTCAACCTACGTCCAACCGCACCTTGTGCGGGCATTGTACCTACTGCTCTAAGATCTATAACTACCTATTTTACCTATTGCTCTACCTACGCCGGCTCTGTATTCCTGTTTTGTTGTTGTTGTTGTTATCTTGTTGTTGTTGTTTGTTGTTGTTGTTGTTGTTGTTTTTGTTATGTATGCTTATGCACACGTGAATGTGCATGTAGAAGGGTGTGTTTCTATGTATGAACAAGTGTTCGTGACATTAAACGCACCAATCATGGCCGGTAAAGACATAACCATGCCGCCTGTTGGATTTTATAGCTTTATCTCCTGTGACGTACGATTGTGTTCTGTCATTTCTCGAAATGTTTTATGTCGAAAACGCCTGCTACGACAACATTCTGCTCTCTTTGATGGATTGGGAAATCTGAAATTATTTCTTTCATCCACATCAATGCACAAAAATCCCCTTACTGCGCATCCTTTCATGCACAATATAAGGTATCGGTGATTCTTATTGAAACACGTTAGGCGAAACATTTGTCTGATTTCCGTAGATCGCGCGTCAATGCCGACAGTTCTGCTATATTAGATTAGTCTAATTTGTTTACTGAACAATTTATTTCATGGAGCTAGGTCGCATAATTCGCTTCAACGGTTCTATTTGACTCTTCAGTTTCAAGAGATTGCGTTCTTACAGAAATTCAACAATTCACTGTCCTCGCTATAAGCGTTGTTTACATACAATGTTATATCGTATAAAAGTGAGCTGGGATGGGACTTGCACATATTTTTGCCGATACTGTGCAGCGACATGTCTATCATTATAGCACAGGGTCAAGTATGAGGGTGCCCAGGGACTGAACCCGGCCGGTCCATTATACTGACACCGACGAGTCAGGCGTAATATTGTCCCCTTAGCCCCGAGCAATAGGAGGGAGGCCACTAATACCAACTTTAAAGTCTTTGGTTTGACCCGACCGTGGTTTAAACCCGCGACCCCCACTTCCCCCCCCCCCCCCCCACCGAAGTATAAAAGTATTCATAACTTTTATAAACAACAAACTATTTGCAAGACTGACAATAGAATATAACTCCGCTTTTATAAGACCATTATTACAAAGCCTACGTTTAGTACCAATTCTACGATTTTGCGAATTCAAATCATGAAATTTGGGCAAATTAAAGCAAAAAGAAATTGAGTGAAATGGATGAAGAAACAACTGAAAGCATTGATACATGTATATGTGACATGCCTTCAAACTTTCATGTTTTGTCTTCTTTAGAAACATCGTTCATAACCGCATTATGTGGTATTAATGTAACGACAATGATGTGCATTGAATTAAATGTTTCCTACAACTTGAATATGACATATGCATACAGAAATAAATGGCACTTTCTGCAACCCACTTTTTAACTTGTCTTTTCCAATATATTTTGTAATTACACTTACTTAGTTATTGTATTATTGCATATGCATAAGAAGGTGTATTTATATACATATGCACCAAGTACTTTTAGTACACTATACTACGGCTTGCATTATCACATAGGTAAATAACAAAATAAAATTGAAGTGTCACTAATGCATGTATAAGAAAGCTCTCTCCGCTCTCAAATTTCTATTTATATTCAAAAGAATTTAGCAAGCTCTCCTCATATAAGTGCTTTTTCTCTTTTTCACTTTATGTACAAGCGGACAGACAATTATGCTAGACAATAATGTAATACATGGCTTCGAGTTCAAGCAGTTTAACATTGAAAATAAATGGCTAAATTTGATACATGATGTAGCACAGGCAATATATAAACTAACAAAAGGGCACAAGTGAATCATAAGTGCATGTACACGTTTTACAAATCCTAATATACGTTAATTATGTCAGTAGCCGTTACTGATAATGTTAGTAGACGTAACTTATTTTAGCAGATTTTACTTATGTAAGTAGATGTTAATTATGTCAGTAGCCGTTACTGATAATGTTAGTAGACGTAACTTATTTTAGCAGATTTTACTTATGTAAGTAGATGTTAATTATGTCAGTAGCCGTTACTTATATTAGTAGACGTTACTTATATTAGTAGACGTTACTTATATTAGTACACGTTATTTATGTCAGTAGCCGTTACTTATATTAGTAGACGTTACTTATGTCGGTAGACGTTACTGATGTTAGTAGACGTTACTTATATTAGTAGACGTTACTTATGTCAGTAGCCGTTACTTATATTAGTAGACGTTACTTATGTCGGTAGACGTTACTGATGTTAGTAGACGTTACGGATGTAAGTAGACGTTACTTATATTAGTAGACGTTATTTATGTCAGTAGCCGTTACCTATATTAGTAGACGTTACTCATGTCGGTAGACGTTACTGATGTTAGTAGACGTTACTTATATTAGTAGATGTTATTTATGCCAGTAGCCGTAACTGATGTAAGTAGACGTTACTGATGTTAGTAGACGTTACTGATGTTAGTAGACGTTACTGATGTTAGTAGACGGTACTGATGTAAAACAGGCATTTTTACAATAAAGTGTTTACAATAAACAATCTATGCTCTAACACCTCAAGCTCAACAGTTACAAGAAAATAAAGAAAAAACAACAACACACAGGACAGTTCGATAGAATAATCAAGATATATGGAATAAAAAAACTTGAATGTGTTTTAGTACATATATTACAATATTGTTTACTAACATGTCTGCCTTTGTGCCTACAGCCTATTATTTTTATTATGTTATGGTAAGTTCGGCAGAGAATTTAGGAAAAAACAGCGTATTTAGCAATCAAGATTACTTGTGCAAGACCGATGGCACAGCTACTTAGATATAGCTTTCTGAGGTCATTAAGAAACGTTTAAAGCTTGACAACCCATTGTAAATGAAGATGCAACATGTGTTTGGTTGTTGTGGATATAATTGTTTTCATAAAATATTAACTTAGATTCAAATTCGACAATAAAAGGTTATGAAGTTGACTTCTGTTCAGAAAGGACTATGAGAATTACATAATAAGCATAAAATATTAAATACCCCCAGAACTATTTAGGCTTCTTATTATATTTATTTACGCGTATAATAGTGTACTTTAGTGGTCATGTTTGAATTAACAATTTTCAAAGCGCAGTCTGTGAATGCATGTGATTTCTTAAACATATTCAAATGACTTAACACATTTATACACCTCAAGTGTTGGTCCCTTTAAACATAGCTTGTTTATTGTAGTATGTATTCTTTTTACATATTTATGATCAAACGACATAAAATATTTAAAACTTCCGTCTACAGAAAGCTATTTTAGACAACAGTAAGTTGTAAAACGGGGTTTAATGGCAACAGAAAATGTTACCGTGTTACTTTCACTTTTTATATACAATGCGCCTTGTATTAGTGTATTATGACTGCATCCTCGCTATCAAAATTACATGTACGAAATGTGTAAATTGCAATCAATTTCAAGTTGAAATAATTTACAAGCCAGTCCTCTTTTCAGAATATTAACATATGGCTGCGAATAATGAAACAACATGTGAAGGTTTTATTCAGTTCGTGTAATCCTTGAACAGAATTGTACAAGGTATGTCGATAAATATGTTTTTAAACCATCATTGATAGTGGTTTAGTTTAGCTTAGTTTTGTGATACATCGCAGTAACACTGGTATGGTCTATAAAGCGACTTCCAGCTTTTTGATTGGAGGAAGGCCCCAGACAAATGTCTGGGTAGATCCGCCGGCGCATCGCTGTTTAACTAAATGGTTACATTTATTTTACCTAAATAATAGTAATAGATTAACTTTCTACTTGTTACTTAGCTAAGAGACGATATCCTCTTAAAGAGAATATTAGTTTGTGAGGATTCGGAAAACATTAGTTTTCGTTTATATTCATGCAATAAATAAACAGAACTTAAAAAACAATCAAAAAAGAAAATGTTTGAATTATTATATTTTATTGTTATTTCTTAATATAAATTTTAATCCGCCAGTTGTCACTGTTCAATTATTTTTCGTAACTATGCCTATTTTTGCGACAGATTTGCCTTTTAAGCAACCACATCAATCGCACGTGTGTATATATCCCCTAAAATAAAAAAAGCCATATTATCAAACAAGTCAGAAACATGCCTGTACAAAATGGACAAAACATCAATACAATCTAGACGTTACATGCATATGAAACATGCTGGAAATAGTGAAGACTGTATAAAAAGTCTGCAAGCGGAGAAATTAAAAAAGTTATTGAGATTCCAAGAGAATGGAATATGAAACAAAGCTACAGAGTACATAGTTCAGATAGGAAAATCCGCATATGCCCCAATGGACCTTGTTTATTGTTACTGGAAATGTTATTCTAGATTTTAGACACACTCATTTAGTATTCACATTGTTGCTACTCGCGATATCGTGCCCACTGTGCTAGACATAAATTCTAGTAAGTTAACAATATACTAGAATAGGAGACAAAGAAGTACTGCAAACAGTATACGTTGAAAATTAAACGAAATACTTTATGAAGCAATAAACGGCGAAATATAACAAAAGTAGTGGTGTTATAATATACAATATATTTCATTTTATATGAAGCGATAGTATGCAGTTAATGATAAGCAATCACATATTTTTGGCGTAAAAATGTAAAAACATCAACAAATATAAATAAATTTTATACGTTTTGTCCCAATTTCGCTCGATATTTATGGGAAAAAAAAACGCTGTCCTTATTTATTACATGCACAGTTATATGAAACTAGGTTCTATTAAATGCACATGTTTATATTTATTTTGTCATTTTTCTGCGGGTAAACTATTCACTATTCATCGGCACGGCGTATAAGGGCATTATAATAAATACGAAAAAAAATACCGGAATATAATAAATATACAAGTCAGAACATCCAGACCATGAAAACCATATTTTTAAACATCATGAACTCTTTGGCAGGTCGTTTGCTAGGATATGTGCGGCCTTTTACACAAATCTGTCTCATATAAAGCCACAAAATCAATTTCCACTTTGCTTAATATTGTTCGAACCTAAAACTAATCAATATGAGTATTAAACAATAAACAATGATTGTTAATTATTAATAAATGCAAACCACAATAAATCTTGATTGACTTATCTTGCCTTTACTTAAATTGTATTGATTAGCTGAGTTTGTATCGCGTCAGCGGGGGGAGTGACATGACAGTAATGAAATCATCCGTCCTTTGTTAGCTTCGTGACTATCGAGCAATGAACTAGCTTTGTTATTTAAACCCTTCAATTTATGTAAATCGATGGGGCCAAAACATATATTAAGTACAACTTTTATTCACTTGTTCAATAATGTTTTCTTTGAAACAACTTGCTACTGTAATTTCGTAAGAACAAATTTAGTTTTAGGTGGCAGGTGCTCGAACCTTGCACATATCATGTTCTACTTTATGTATGTTCTTCATTTACCTGCAAGCAAGTTTGCATCGTCCTAATTTATTAATAAACATTTTAATGTATTATTGTTAATTAACAAAGCATTTTTAAACAAAATATGAAGAAGGCAAAACTGTGTGTATGTGAACAAAATTATGGCGTTGACTTTAATGTCTAACGTTTAACATTGAAATCAATATTGCACAGTTTCAGTGTCAAGAGTGCAAGACTCATACAAATTAATATGACTGTTTATACATACAAAAGAAGATTATTGTTTGTTCCGGGATTCCTTTGTACTAATTAATTGGTCACACATTTGTGTGTCAAGTGGGCATATTATTGTTCTGTGTTAGCCAATCTGCATACCACCTGTTTATTTTGTTTGAATATATAGCGGCCGAGACCGTTCAGAAATAAATTGAACACAAACCTTTTTTGTGTCCAAAATATTTATGCATTAACAAATGCATGAACGTATAGATCATGTTATGTCCATGTCTGACTGATATACAGTAACAGTTTTGCTTAAGCATAAGGTATGATATATGTACTAAATGGATTTGCAACAGAACGGTTTAGTCATGTTTCATATAAAACGATGTTATATCAATAATAGTTGAATGTGTGGCTTGCAAGCTCAAAGCATTATGAGAGACAAAGTTGAAAATTAATTAATGAGAAATGAGTAAATAATACATTCTATGGGAGGCAAAGATTTATTGAATTTCAAACCCCTCATTTGTCGAGTGAATTGGTATTTTATAGAGGAGCCCACAGAGAGTCCCCGACTCCCTAATTAAATTGTCATATTTCTGTTTGCACTCTCGTCTCTCGCGTATTGAACTGAAAACACTGGTCTAACCTCAGATACGAAGTTTTAAGCCCAGTTGCCGTTGCCAACATAATTTCACATCTGTAATGGTCCTTTATGGTTGTATTAAATATACAACCTCGTCATAAAAGATAATTCTGCTTAAAGAAGATAATGTATGTCTCACGACAAAATTACATATCTGTTTGCGCATATACTTTTAAAGTTTACCAATCCTAGCATCTGAAAATAATATGTGCTAACGAGCAGGCACTTTCTTTTGTATGTTTTTTTTCTAAAACGCGTTAAAAATACCAATCCATATTACAATAATGTCACGTCATATACGTGAGCTGAGTATTAGAAGTTGAATCATAGAATACAAAATATAAAAACGGAAAATCTATATATTCCTTATGTGGACTTTAAATTATATGATGAATGAGCTAACTGTAAAAGATGAAAGCCGCAATTAAACCCTGATATCACATTTAGTTGTGAAGTCGTGATCTTCCGATCTATAGCAAACGTTTATGAACACACCTTCTATAAATATGGGCGTCAACTTGAAGCAAGTAGAATTAGGTAATCTAGATAGTTGTTGTTTCTTTTAATACCGAATGCACGTTGTTTTCCCCCGCAATTTCGATTTATTAAACGTCAGTTTGTACTGCATAGCCTTCATGTTTCTATAAAACCATGTTTTTGCAAGAGTCGTTTCAATCATTCGATTTGTCCGTTAATGTGTGGGCATAAAATATGTTTTGCTGCAAATCATTATTTCATTCCACTGAATAAGGTGCTTATAATAAATCGTCATCATTTTATAAATAAATATAAATCAGACATACAAGAGTGAAACATTTATATAAATGACAAATCTAATTTTCGTAAGAAGGGGTTAAAATAATAAATTTGGGATGCCAATTATAAACCATTGTTAAATGCGAACCTACATTACAATGGTTATTGATTTGTCGACTTTTATTTAAAGTTATTGTTGATGCATAATGGTGTCCCAAGAGACAAACGCATAATTAATTAAATCAACCGTCATCAGTTAGTTCTGTGACTAAATGTATAAATCCATTTACTTAATTATTATATTTTATTGTTTCAAACGTAAATAATCTTTCAAAAAATGTTCGCTTCAAATCTAAATGAATCATTTTGTTTTCTTACATGCTTTTGCGCACACACACACACACACACACACACACACACACACACACACACACACACACACACACACACACACACACACACACACACACACACACACACACACACACACACACACACACACACACACACACACACAAATACACAAAACACACACACTCACACACGCACACACACACACACACACACACACACACACACACACACACACACACACACACACACACACACACACACAGAGAGAGAGAGAGACACACACACAAACACAAACACACACACACACACACAAATACACAAAACACACACACTCACACACGCACGCACGCACGAACACACACACACACACGCACTCACACACGCACGCACACGTTTATACAAGACTTAACTGTAGAAAACATACGCGCATCATTCCACTGTTGTGTGTGCGTGTGTGTCTTAGTGTCTGTGGGTATTTGGGGGAGGGGGTGGGGGGAGGGTGTTTGTGTTTCTCAACATAAAACAATTTTAATAATGTTTAGCATAGTTTACTACAAAACGCAGGAAAACAGGTTGCGTTGTTCCATCGTTTATTTGCTGCTAACGGATAATAAAACATAATAAAGGTATCATAAGCGTTTCATTGGGCTCAAGTGATTCTCAGGTGTGAATGAAGTCAATAGGAAAACTTCTGTACTTTTAACAAACCGTTCAACTACTTCCTAAAAAGCCATACATTATACCGTTTCTGGTCAAAAACATATTTTTATTATGCATGTCATTGTAGCAACCTAAATTTACGTTTTAAAGTTCATTTATGGCCATTCCCTATTTTATTGCATTTTCCCTTTAAAACAACACACTATTAAATAACTGCATCTTGTTTAAAGCGGGAGTGTAAGTGCTAAAATTGTTTTTAAGTCCACTTAACTTGAAACAAGGTCCTATTATCAATATCTCTTGAAAACTATTCAATAAAGGCATCCTGGGTGTGATCAAAAACTATATATGCACGCGGATTCTCGAGATTAGGTGAAATATCACTCAGTATAGTTGCAGTAATGATACTATCAAACAAACTCACACTTTTAGACAAGTTCCAGGCCTTTAGAAGACCTCAAGGCTGTCCTTTTTGAATAGGATGCTTCTCCTTTTTCTGAGACTTAAAGGCTTGCAGTTAAATACGTGCATTTCGTTTTGCCTGAGGTTAAAAGCTGTATTTGTACATGCCGAGTTAAATTATATTATATATTTACCAACTCAAATGCAAGTAAAAACAATGCGATACACAATTCGAAATTTTAATATAAAAATGTAACATTTGTACAACATGCCATGTTTTGACAATTAAAATGAATTTAATAAATAATCTGGTAATTTAAAAAGTGTTTTGAAATTCACCATGTACTGTATTATTTACACTCGTAAAAACCAGCAAGCATGTGACTGTTTTGGATGACACTTCTAAAGCCTTCACCCTATACTGATATACATAATATTAAAGGCAAACCGTTTGTAGGGCTGACATTTCCAATCAATAGCTTAAAGGAGTGGTGGTATCGATATTTATATGGTTGACTCTACGGTATTCACGCATGACACCATTATGAAAGAAGAGAATGGTGGCAATTTGTTAATTAAATGAGTAAATATATAGTTCTGTTGATAAAAGACGAATTGAAAATTAAGAGCTCCACGCTATTCTTTAACATTGTAGTCTATTGAAATTTGGGTAAGAAATATAATATGAATTAAATTGTTTTGTCATTAGTTGCGCTGTCACCACATGCGCACTTCAGTTTAAGAAGCAAAACTAGTTTGTTTCGAGTTATTCTCTATGCATATAATCATTCGTATCAAATTCAGATAATATAGTTTAACGTGTCTGGGAAAATTTAAGCTATGTCTGAATTAGTAAAATATGTTTGAATACAAACATACATTAGCTAGAGAGTACACTTTCGAGTTTAATTGTAAAAAAATGTGTATTTACGTACAAGAAATAAGTGTCTTTTATTACACCATGTGTCGATGTCAATTCCAGTTTATGTCTCTAGAACTGAGTAAAAGATAAAACTTAACCACATTCTAAGCTCCTTATGCATATATTATAAATATATTATCAAAAACAAATAACTTACGAATGACGATTTTAAATAATTATTGCAAACAAAAGAGCCACCTTTTGACGAGGGTGTTCAGGATGTTTGTATCCATTTTGTATAACGACTATTTTATATATAATGTGGTTTCCGGTATTTTAAAGTCACAAGTGATAGTGACGCGTAACAAAATGTACTTATCAAGAATCACGCTGTTCAGACGAGGTTTTGGGCGGAGCCTCAAAGAGGCTCTTAACCGGGTTTGCAATCGAGAAATAGAGATCACAGAGGTGTAGTGTTGACGGAATAAATTCAATCGATTTTCGCGAAGCCGTACCGATCAACAAAGAACTGGAACTTAACTTTGTGTAATTTAGGTGGCGTCTGATACATGTAGCACTTATGAGAAGTTGTTACAGATCTGGTTTTAGTGGAAATACAAGCATATGGAAAGTATTGTATAACATAATACACTTTATCTTATACACGTATAATAGTTTTTATAATCTGATGTAAATGACTGTGTTGTAGCTTATGGTTTTAAGAAGAGGCTTATGGTTGGAAGCTGAAGCCTTGCCGCTTTTTTTGCGTTGCGTGATCGATTTACCTCGGAATAATTTAAACTGACAATTATTTGCATTCTTTGGTTATTTTACGAGGTAATAATTAAACCGTCCAAAACACTCTTAGTGCTTTGATTTATGCCGATATAAGTTATGAGGTAGGAATTCCCGACTGTTGTATATGCAGTTACAACTGACCCCTCTGACATAGAATAACCCCTCTATGACACAGGTCTAACTTGATTGTAATTGAAATCAACGTCGTGCTTGTTTTATTGTTTCAATCACCTTGTATTAACTCATCGTACAGTCGAGATCTTGTTCCTTAGACTATTGGTCTTCTAAATGGCACGAATTCTGCCTTTTAGAAACACCACTAAACTGTGTAAGTATACGCACGATTTATTGCTGTAATGATATATTGAGAGAATAGTTAAATAGACATATAAATGCGTTTTAATTTTGTATTGTGTATTATTGGAATTTGTTAAAAAGTGAGTTTTACTAAGATATAACGTCCTTTTAATGACCGATGATTGCAATAACCTAAAAAACATTTGGAGGGCGATTCCACAACGTGGTTTGTATGATTTATATTTGTCTTTATGTAGCTATCTAGATTTGCAGGTTAATATCTAGATATTGAAAAAGTTTACTTCTTGATTTTATGATGTTGTCTACATGTAGCTAAATTTATTATGAACATATAGATCTGAACACTACAAATAACCACTGTAACGAAAATATGGAGCAAAATCTGACAGGTTAATAACTTCAGTATAGTCAGAGCATTTGTGACAGACAACACTCCGCTTTTTTGTCTGTGTTACTATTCTTAAAATATAAAACTGATTTGTTGTTGTCTTTTCGGAATCCGTCATGCCTGGTTTTTAACAAGAACTTACGTGACACAAATGTTTGTGATTATGACAACAGTGCGTTAGTTCTTTGCTTTTAACTATTATGAGTGTGTTTTCATGCGCTTGCGCAGATGATGTCCAAACTCTTTGCCAGGAAGAGCCAAAAACCAATGTTCTTCTTGAAATATATCGGCTAGAAACTTAACAAATCCGAGGACTTGATTGACTGGGATAAACGCTATACCGTATTGGCTCTGCCTTTCGTATTTGTCTTATTACATCGTCAGCCAATCAAAACATTACGCTGCTGTACAAGGCTGTTTGTATTTGCCATGATTTCAAATAATAACATAGTCTTATAACAAAGGTTCTTTGTTGACATGATAAAGACGGGAAGGAGAAGGCAATGCAGCACACAATATGAAATATTTGGTTAGCTATTCCCTTTCTCAAAAAAAAAAATGCTTGAACTCATACGATAGCCAAATATAATCAAAGCCTTTAGAAGCGCTGTTTGGACAATATATGTTTGACGTTGTTAGCGGTGTGCAAACAATGGTCCTTAGTCTTCTGTAGTTAATCGAAAGTGCAACGCACTGGAAACATGAATGTAGGAAAGTCTTTAAATAAAAAAAAAACACCTCTTCTAAAATACATGTATAGATTGAACATTAGGACAAAATTTACACCAGAGTAACTTACGTCCGATAATAGAACCAATTTTATTTAATATTCAATATTTAACATTCAAACCGGGTCGACCAAAATGAACTATGTTTGAAATAAACTAATACCTATTCCACCGTCGTGATCTAAATCTGAAGATACCAAGTGCGCTAGTCCTCTCTGAACGCGTGCTGTAGCTTTGGACTGAGATGCAGAGATAACACGAAAGAACTGTCAATACATAACCAGGCTTACAGCCGCAGAAGACAGAGAGGGCCCGCGCGGGGTATTGCAAATATCTCGGCCTATAGATAATGCATAGTCAGTGGAACACTCGATCTTATAGTAATTCGCTTCCCATTTAGAATCTTTCCTCCTGTCAATAAGTGATATAATGAACTTTCAGTTTAAACAGAAAACAATATTGTCGTTAGCATTTGAAGCATCTTGTCGCCTCAGACAAACATATGTATGCTTTACACGTACTTCCGCGAGTAGTCAAGTCAAGGTCATGCAGTGTCAATCCTGTATGCTTCCGAAATGCAGCTTTCTCATAACTCTGGACAAAAACCAAAATGTCGCCTTTTCAAAAAGTGCAATTGATTGATTCGGACATTTAGCAAAAATACTTCTCAGAAGGTTTCCATGTGCTGTCAATGTAACGTACGCCAATTATGCACCAAGGTCATTTAAAGGAACACTGCTCTTAAATTATTACAACAATATATGAATATATTTTACATTACACAAACGTCACGATTCTTCTACAACTTTACCTCAATGAAAGCTATTGGAAATGCCAACATAATTTGTGAATTTTCTTTGTATCAGAATCTATAAACAAAATGTAAATTGTGGCAATATTTATAACATAAACCTTTACTTTTTAAACTTTTGACAACTGGATATATCTACGCTGAGTTCACGTTTACTTTAACCCTTTTACATCTCAGGTTGCTTATCCATCTCACCTATGCATGTACTTGTATAATCTTTTCAAGACATAGATATTATCTCATGCATTATTTATGACTGAGACTAGTTTTGAATAATTACTTTCTTCCATGCAATTGCCGTGAGGGATTTCTATATGACGTAGGTTCGTGACTTGAGCGGGAAAGACGGAAGCAATGAATACATTAAAGTTGTACTGCTGCAAATGATACAGTTGTGCCTTCTCCATAACAATTCTACATGGACTATTGTTAAAAATATCAAAATGTTTCTCAGTACAGTTAGTTATTGTAACAATCTGTTCCGTAACACGTCTATTCATCGTTATAATATCTGACACGTGCATGAGCATGTGCACTGAACAAGAATATGCAGTGCGTTACTATCTTAACGACTTGTCACGAAATGAATGAATAATGAATTTTAGAAGTTGCTGAAAAATCACAAATTAGATCAACACAGAGTTGTGTTTAAGTTTATATTTGACTTAAATACTCTGTAACATTAGCTTATTTTACGTTATCGAAAATAAAGGAAGGAATTGTTTAACTGTTTGCATTATGCACTGAATGGAAATATTCTATCAACCGTAAGATGTTCATGCTAATCATAATCAAAACCTAATTCTAACAGAGCTCATATTTACTAGGCTATTGTAACAAAAGCTTCTTTGAAAGTCATCCATACAAACTTAGCTTTAATTTTGATTCGTTTAGAAATCGCACAATAATGTGGTCAAGTAAGTACACTTGTCGAGCTGAGAGGGAAGAAACAATTTATTTAGTAATATTTGTGTTAAACAAAGAGGGATAAGGGCTCTTATTGTCTGATTCTTTAAATTAAGATGTTTTCCTTTTATTTCCGGGAAATAAAGAAGACATTAAATATTTATCTTCTTCTAGTTGTGTTTTTATCAGAGTGTCCATTTGAGCATATAGATTTTGTCTTTGGATGGATTGAACAGCTGCGCATTAAATTGACAGCAGATAGTTTATCAAAGTACTCATCTTACAACGTTGTAAAGAGCACATTGTTTATTCATGGTATTTCGAAATAATCAGCAATACAGCTAATCAGAAATAAAATTTGTGTAAGCATAAGATAAACATATTTTAACTTGACCATTTATCGTATTTTTATACAAAAAATCTATTTCAAACAAGTTTTTGTGCTTTGTTAATTGGGTGTATCGTCCCACCAACAGTTACATGTATTCAGTTATCTGGAGACGGTGTCCACTTGAAAGACATATAGTGCTGCCTTCACAGTGTATAACATGCCGTGAACACCTGGCATGACACCACATCCAGTCACATTATCCGGACACCGGGACAATAAGTCGTGAAACTACCCTTATATTTGCTTGAGCGTTAGCAAGGGAGATATACGACAATCATTTTTAACGACTTTAGTACATGTACCTCGCGGCCCGAGATCGTTGAAACAAGGATAGATGGCTATAAAGTGTTAACCTAATTACTTTGTGTTTTAATTTCTCCTTTTACTTGTACAAAGATAAAATTAAGATATAAAGACATTTGCTACAGAAGTGTAGCAGAGAGAATTGTATCGTGCCTATTCTTGGTATGTATATTAAATATATTTACATTTATATTATTGCGCGTCTTTGGCATTCATCACCTACGTAGACAACAACATTGTCACCACTATGCACTCAAAGAACATAACATAACTATATAGAATAACTTGTTATCTGTTCAAGTATATACGTCTCCCATGATATCTGTAGCTATTTATGCGTGGTCAAATCCTTGAATTAAGTGGAAACTGTGACTAATTAAAGTTTTCGATTTACATAGCGACATAAAGATAAGATCATCATCATCATGATCATCATAATCATTATCGTCGCTGTCGTCCTCGTCATTGTTGTTGTCTCCATCATCGTGGCTATAAGTATTAAGGACAAGATTTTTAGTAAATTTCGCGGAACAAAGATTTCTTATTTTGATATTCATTTTGTGCAAGATACATGATGGGTGATGTGTCCCAATCATCAAGTCAAACAGCCATTAAGATTTCCTAACATCAAAGTAAAGACATTCGTTTCCCTTGGGTTCAGACCATCAACTGAAGAAAAATAATTGTATTTATAAACATTAATCTCAACTGAATCGGACAATAAATGGAAGTGCCTACAATGACCGACAATCTGCAAAAAATTAACATATATCATATATTCGCTATTGAATTAGTGATGGAAGTACGGGAAAGAGTAATATGCTCGTTTATTGGATATGGCATCCCTTGCCTTTTTACATATCTTAATTTAAACTTGACTGGCTAACGACCATCAGCAGATAATTCTGTCTAAATGCTTTTCATTTATTTTATTTGAGAAACACTACAATGTTTTTGTTAATAAGATATGATTTATTTTGATAAGAATCGAAAGAGGTCCTAAATTTAATGACTGGACTCACTCAATGTTTCATGTATTTTATCAAGAAAAAACTGACTATCTGTACAAACAAAACCTTTTAGGTTAATACAATAATTGCATGTTTTACGAATGGACGGGCTTTGCGTTTATAAAAAACTTGGGTTTCCTAAAAGTACGACATCGCTTTATTTAGCATATGTTATAGCATCAATTACATTATTTACACTACAATATGTGCCATTTATTTCGAACACCTGTGAATTGAGGTCAATTACAGCATGCACACCTTCTTTTTGTTCATCTGGCCAAGGTATATATTTAGTAAACGTTATGCAACATGTCTAACAATTTTGTGGTTACTTTCGAAAGAGGTATGTTCAACTGTGCCAAGAACAATTCAAACCAGTCACTGTTTTATCAAAGGACTGATATGCCAATTTATATTTACAAGTCGATTAAGGACACATTTTATTATATACTGAATGTAAATAAAAAAAGGTATCTAATTTTTGTAAAACACTGCAGTCTACAAAATGCTGGCCATTATTAGTGGTATTTTAGTGAACGAAGACACCAGACGAATGTTTAGGCAGAGCCGGCTTACCGCAAGTTCACCGGAAGACCATCCCAAAATACATGTGTGCTCTTGTCATAATAAAACCGGAACGTGAACCCTCGAGATGAAATCGAGCAGTCCGATGAGTTACAAGTCGGCGACTCTACCTTCAGGTTTCATTTTCATTTATTTAAAAAATATATCTTCTTAAGATAATAAATATACACTCTTTTTATTTAAAACTTCTACAGGTTTTTCTGAATTATTTATCAATACATACATAAGTTACTGTAAATTTTGCTATAATTCTTTTAACACGCGCGTATTTTCTTCTCCCTGCCTGTCAAACATCTTGCTATCAACGGGGTTCTTGATGCAAGCCACATTTCATTGACTGTTATTCATTACAGGTGCTCAAAGTGTAAACAATGTGCGTTCTTGCGTTTCGTGAACCATCAAGTTCGTTGTAGGTTATCGTCAAAACACATGCCCGAAGAGAGAGATGGAAGGAGAAGAAGACCGGGATTTTATATTATTTCATAAGTGCCATGTTTCCCAATATAAAGCAAGATTCGATAAGTGTCGTGTGTTATTTCTGCCGCTCAAATGTGTTCTTAGTTGAATTTGGCCACAAAATAGATCTGCCAAATGGAAAATTTCAAATTTAACTAGGTAGCTGCAGCAGTAAAATATTGATGAGGTAAACACGTTTGAAGCAGGATTCGGCGGGGCATTAACATAATGACAAACTTTCGCTTTAATTAATTGGCTTTATTTTGTGACAAACTTCCGCTTTAATTAATCAGCTTTATTTAGTCAAACCGATGCCATATACAACCATAAAATATGATGTTAGAGGCGGTAATTCCAAAATATACATTTCTGCTTAATGGTAATGTGTAGGCAATATTAATGTTGTCTCTGGACTTAATTATGTACAGTTAAGGTCATATATTACATAATACTGTTTACTCATTGGAAAGGTAATTATGCAAGAGATGACAAAGTTCGACTTTTATCGTAGTTGTACCTTAATGCGTACCAGAGAATGCGCTGAAATGACAACAAAATTAAAACAAGTGTGCAACGCGATTCAGATTTTCGTGCTACCTCTAATAAAGTTTTTTTGGGCTCACCTTCCAACCTAGTATTCTTTTTATTCCATCGTCTGTTGTTTTTAAAGAGAAATAAGTGTCTGCTTTTGACCAGTCACTAAGAAAATCAAAACCCTCAAAAGCGCTGTTTTTGCGGTTAAGTTTTAACATGTATGCGATTACAGGTGTGCAAACTATGGTCAAAATCCTTCTGTAGTAGTTCAAATGTACATCGCAATGCAAATTTTAAAGCAGGCAAGCATTCAGCAGCAAATAAACCACTCTTCTAACATATAGATTATACAATGGGACAAAAGTTCCATCTTAGCCACTAACATCCGGTAAAAAAACAAAAACATTTTTATTAAACATCCAATGTTTTCTATATAATTTTGTATGTTAACTTAAGTAAAGGCTAAAATAAATGCGCATGATACCGAATTTGACCAAAATGAACAAGATTGAAATTTACTCCTATACGTATCTCTTACGCCCCTGTTATCTTAATTCAAAAATTCTGTGTGCACCATTCCTTTCAGAAAGCGAGCGGGAGGCTTAGACTAAGATCCTGAGATGATACGATTGACCTAGGTTATTACATACCTTAGTTCAGAGTCGCAAAAGGGTCGGCGCGGGATATCGCAAATATTCCGGGCTAGAAGATGATGCAAAGTCAGTGGAACACGAATTCTAATAGCCATTCGTTTCCCCTTTCGACCCTTTCCTCTGGTTTATTATTGATATTCAAACGCGGCTTTGTTCATTTATATATCTGCAGTTAATTTATTTCTGAACTACACATCATAATGATTACACAGATAACTATAATTATGTTAACATGTGAAGCCTTTGACCGCCTTAGACATACACATTTGTTCTTTACACGCACTTCTTCTTACCCGGCATGAATAACTGATCCAAGGTAGTCAATCTCATGCATGGTCAATCCTGTTTGTTCTAAAAAACTCTCTCATAACTCTGAACTAAGGACTGACGTGCTTGCTTAAAGCCAAATTTTCGGAAGGTATTTTTTTATCCCGAACATTTTGTCTGCAACTAACATGGTCTTAAACAACAATGCCATCAAGCTGCAAGCATCGCTATCGAGAGTATATAAGTAAACATTTATGGTGCCAAACTATTTTATTCACTAACATTAAGGTGGACAGTTTGTTTTTTTTTTTTTTTTTTTTTTTTTTGTTTTTTTTTTGAAAAATTATGATGTTGGTGTCATGATGTTAATGACAAAGTATTTTACGAAAAGAACGATATAAAAAGAGACGGAAATTCACAGATTTTGAGCAGCGCTTTGACAACAATTGCAGTGAAGATAGCCATGTTCTCTGCTGACGAGTAGCAATGGTTTAGCAATAATTAAGGACTTAATAATTCAGATACTCACCAACTACAAATTATTTTAGAAGCCTTGCGTTTCAAGTAAAAGATGTAAGCAATGTATTATATTTCTTTACGCCATTCCGTATTTAGTTTAAATTGGCTGCCTGAACATCCTTATTCCTATTAAACAAGATAAATTATACTATGCCAATCAATTTTCTTAGACTGTAATTAATTTCAGATGCCTAAGTTCTGTCTTCGTACTATTTCGCAGTTTACCACAATATGCATTTGAAATGAATTATTTATATATGTTATATATGTCTTCTTCATTAAATACACATGCTATTGTTTGTATTAAACCCTCTTATATTACGAACCAATACCCAAAATGTTAGTTCTTTAACGAATTTTATTCGAATTGACATGGAAAGTTAATTCTTCTGTACCGTTTCTACCTAGAACAGGGACATTCGAGTGGAATAAGCGTAAGTTAAAATCACTTGAGTCAAACACATTCCAACTTTATCCAATCTTCATTTAAGAACATTTCTGCTATAAATACACAGCAACTTTACATGTCGTGGCTCATGTAAACCATATGCTTTTCAATTTAAATATTCGATAGCTATAAACCTTCTGACACCGGACTTGGTTACAGATACGACAAGCCCAAGGTCCGATCCCGATCCGCCACATATCAAAGTCGTTACAAATGTTAGTGGTATAGTCCCCATGCAAAAATATAAGGTCTAGTGACAAGGTGTAGTATTGAGCTTGGTTTTTTTGGCATGTTATACACAATACACAGCATTATCTTCAATTGACACAGTATCCAAATAATACAAAAACTGTTGGTGGAAAAAAATAAACCCCTTAAATCAAATAGACATAAACTGGTAATTGTATGTTTTGTTTGTAGTATCAAATATCTATTGAACATATACAATACACCATTTTATTTGAAACATTCGTTTTTGTGTTTTTTATTGCCGGTGAAGATAGTGAGAAAAAAATTGCATATTTGCACAGCGAGAAAAAATTGGAATATTAGGAATGTCACTAATAGTTTAGCCACGCCCCAATATTATTTAAGCCACGCCCGAAATGTGCGGGGAAAATCCATAAATCGTTCAAATTGTTTTTTAGTCTTTAAACATCGCAATATGTTGTTAAAGAAATTACAAATTTATTTTTTCTTTAGTCCAACAAACTAGATGGTAATGCAATGTCTAAAGAAAAGATAACTAATTATCGAAGACAACATAAAGAATACACTCATGCTCCGTACAGTAAATAACCTATTTCGTGCGCACGAAAATACATTAAATGAGCACACACACGTTCTTGTCTACTCTAAAATCACATTACAGCCATAATTATGCTGTCATTTAATATACCAATCGGGTAATAGGTTAGAAACTTGTAGGGTACTGAAATTAAAAAAAAAAACACCGTCGCTTTTGACCTTGACACGAAACAGATGCGCGCGCGGATTTTATGGATATGTGACGGCATTTTGTGTATTTAGGTTATTCTAGCGGTAGGCTGACTGAATGTACATATTTTCTTTCGATGGAGACTATTTTTCATAAATTTCTAAAATGCAATCAGATCTTGATGGCATGAATGAAACATTATAATAGAGAAGTTGAAGCTATCAAAAATAACTTTGATAAATTTCCATTTAGCATCTTTATTTATATTTGGCTTGTCCCTGTGGCATATTTGCAGATTTAGACTTCATAAAGAACCCTAAAGGAAATACTTAATTGTCCGTTCTCTAAAACATATTTGCTGCTGAAAACAGTGTATCGAACGAAATGAACAGCTTAGGTTTATAAGGTTAATAACTATTCTTGGTTAGGGAAATTAGGCTTATGTATTGTTTTGTAAAAATACAGTAATCAAATATGAGTCACATTGAAATAAGTGGTTTTCTTTCTCGTGAATCATTTTAACAACACCGGGCTATCGAATTAAAATCCAATTACGCTAATACGAAAGGTGTTTTTAAATCTCCTGTAAAACATGTTGATACCTGGGCTATATTTGTCTTTTGTTTTATGTACTGTTCATTGTCAATATTATCTCTTATACACTGAACTGCAACCTTCTTATTTTGGCTTTACCTGTACAAACACATTAAAAGCCAATACAATGATCTGAAATATACTCGTGTTCAGAATGATATAAACACACAACAACGCAGCATGTTTTTAATCATTTTTGAATGTAAGAAATAATTTTGATACGATATTAACGTGTATCCACTATTTTAAGTGTGAAATAGGTTCTATGATGAGATTTTAAATTCCAAACATCTATTTAAAGTGGTTGTGTCGAACATAATTATTGTTTGATATTGTTTGCTAATTAAGGGCACTCTTAGACTAATTGTTCGAGGAATATCTACCTTTACATTCGGGCAATTAAGCATGTACCAATCAATTATCTCCAAGTTGTTGTAGACAACATACAAACGTGTGTCATGAAGCATCATCAGCTAATCGAACGGAAATTCAGTTTCAGCATGTACACGTACACCCACCTTTTTGTACAATCGTAAGCACATTAAACATTAAACGTATTTTGGTATTGATTCAGTGTTCCTGGTTGATCAAAAGTTACAGCTATTGGACTTTGTTTTGGGTATTGTAAATTATATATCGCCTTCTTTTAGATAGAACCATGTTATTATTAACGACATGACACACATGAAGAAAAACAAACAATGACTGCTTTAGGAAGGTCTATCTGCGTTTCAAACGGTTTTAACGTAAATTCAGCCCCATTTAATGAGGAGTTTTATCTGAAACAAACATCGTACATATGCATGAAACAGTGACTGAAGACTAGTAGTAAGTGGAACATATTCTGGTGGAAAGTTTATTTAAAACGAAAAACTATTCTGAAAATAGTTTTAGCAAAATAAAAGAAATTAGCTACAATACAAAGTACATCAACCGGTGTCTTATTGTGTAGTAAACTTTCTGATAGGTAACTTGGTCTGAAGACTTTCTGTTTTGGATGTGATTGCTTTTGCATCCTTGATTCAATGCTATATAATGACGATTCGTATGCTTTACACCTTTGACGACGATGTTGCACGGATTGAAGAAGCCTAATGAATTAGTTTAACGTTAGGTTTTAAGAACAGATGCACAAGAATGCCAAATGTCATTCTGGACATTATGGAAGATACATTAGAGACATTAATGTCTTTGGTTTATTAATAAATAAGATTTCGAAAATTAACAAAATAACCAATCACAAAAGGGGCCGTAAATGTATCCTGCATGAATTATCCAATTAGCGACCGGCGCCTTTAAAAATAATTCAGTTCATAGTCTCTGAAAGTGACAGCTGTTGTGCGTTTTATGATATTGTAAATTTATTTTTAAATATGGAACGATTTATTAGTAAAAAATGCCTTTGAGTTTCATTTTGAACAATGCGTTGGTCTGGTACTTTAGATAAAAACTCTTGTGTAATCACCGGACGACTTGGTCACAGTTTAGGTTCATGCTACATGTACATAGTACAACACTATCCGCATTTCACAAGTGTTTTAGTATTACATCAGTGTCCAGCCAATCAGCATATTGATTTTGATGACGATCGCTGTAAGAATACGAAAAACGTGTATTACGACGTCTTGTTTTCAGATACATGTAGTCCTCGGGCTATTGACGGTTAAAAGGTCGCTTGTAAATCGTCGCGACGCTTTAACTCTCACATCCTAAATACAACACGATCCTTATCACATATAATTCAGAGACCAGAGGTAATCTTTCCATTTTTTAATTGCCATTATTTAACAGAAATTTACACAAGTTTCAACTTATTATATTATAAGATATTACATCTAAATGTTATCACAGATTTAAAGTTCGTCCAAATAGCAATGTCACTGATTAGGATCTATCCCTGATGACGATAATACAATGTATAATATACAAAAATATAATACAGTCATCTATGTTGGAAAGAATATCTACGGCAAACATGTGTACTGTCTTTTGTGTTCAGCTGTTATCAAATGAACGAATAGAAATGCAACAATATTTCCACTGTATGATATATATGACACAATATTAGTGTATATATCAAAATATTTTCATAAACATTTAGATAAAGCAATACACTACACAATGACACTATGTTTTTGTTGAAATGCAAATAGTTATTATATACCCAGGTTTAACAGTCAACTTTCAAAATAAATTATTGTTTATGGCGTCTAGTCAAATGAACTGTATTCAGATTACCACCATAGATTTACATTCTACGTGACTGAACTGATGAAATTGTAAGAAATATATGTTGATACTGAATATTTGTTGTTTCAAAACTACAGTCGTCGATATTGGACCTGTACATGTCTTTTTTATTTCATTAAGCTATGAAACACGTTACACTTTTTAAGGAGTTTGAAGTGAATTACTGTAAATACAAATTAAATCCACTTTTTCCTTGTATAGCTACGATGGCGTTATGCCAGTAATATTGCGGTGTTTTTCTTACAAATACTTTAAGCATAATACATGTACGATCTTTTCAAGCTAGGATATTTGTTGCATATGCATTAATTCCAAATATAAATGTCTTAAGGATTCCATTTTTATTTTGTAATATATGAAACACAGATCTTGCATGTTTATACAATCAAATCGATCATGTACTTTCCATTATTAACTTTCTATGATACGGTACATTTTGGGGGATTTATTGATGACTAAAGTTTTGACAAAAAGCAAATTTGAAGCCAAGAATATATAGCAGTGATATGTTCATCTTTACATATATTCACGTAGAAGTTCTTTGTTAAAAATAGTAGTATATATAAAAAGGAATATAATTAAAACATATGTTTATCGATGTTAGCTTGTTTTTCAAATGCAAGTGATTACTATTTTAGCTGAAGTTTTCTGACATTGCTTATATTTGAACTTGCTAGCAACCGCAATAAATATACCTTAATTATTTTTAATATTCAACATAAGACCTTTCTTTATTTATTCTTATATATTTACGACGAATTATAAACGAAGCAAGTTTAACATGTGAACTACGCTCATAGTTTATTACGTCAAAATTAAATTTGTAGAAGAAGCATCAATACTTTCGTATTATTGCTTGCATACCATCATATCTAGCTGGCATATGGAAAACACCAAAATCTCCAGGCGCATTAAGTTTCTCTTATCAGTGAAAGTAAAGTGGCGTTTCCTTTCAACAGCGTAATTTGTAGACAATGAGACATCAATACAATTAGTCAACAATATTCTTGAATTATCACCAGACATTTTGAAATAAGGTTGTAAATATTAAGACTTAGTTGCAAAATAATTAAAGTGAAGATAGTTTTCCTACGATTATCGATGATAATCCTATCTATGACAGTATTTGATTGCATATAATCTTTTCTTGCTAATGGACTCAGTATGCAGCTTCAATATCTCTGATACCAAAAACCAGCATCATACTAATCTGGTCCGACGTCACATCCTTCAAACGGGGTCTGAATTAAATTCAGCACATCGATATAAAAGGAAATACTTTTAAAGCAAATCATTATATCTTATAAACTTAAATATCAAAGTTTTACTTTTATGCTACTGAATTTTAATGTTTGCTTAGGAACATCCTACTTTCCTGTTTTGTCTTTGTTTAGTTGATTAAGTACAATTTAAAAGGTCATATGTGGTAAACCATATAGACTTATCGGGCCATGTTACTTTTGAAACAACAATTATTGTTATAAGCAAAAACTATCTGCTTGTAGATAACACGATTGTGAAAATACCCTACGTATTAGTATGCTTATTATTAACGATTATTGACATATGTTTTGCATGACACGTTACCTTCTAGGCTGGTAGGCATGGTTTTAACTCATAAAAAAACTAAAGGAGTCATCATATAAAGATATACATGTAAGAGGGTGTTTACAATGTTGAAAATATTGGCAAAGTTTTAATAGCAAGCAGCTTAACAATTGGGTTTTCAAACACTTTTATATATTAAATTTATGTTTAATTCAGTTGTTGCCGTAAATATTCTAAAACAAAATAGGCATCCACTTTATCGTATAATAATGTCTATATAATACTTTATTATAACATATTGCATTTTTAAAATAAAGAATCTAATTGTGTGATTTAGGAATTGTTTTTGTCAAAAGTTGTCTGCATGCGTACTTCTTTCCCTAGAAAGGATCGTGTGATTATTCCTATTTTCTCATCAAAACCTCGCGGCTCATTGCCAAACTGTATTCAACACAAAGTAGAAATTCGCTTGCTGTTCTTTTTAGTGGCAGAAATGAGGTTATTGAAGCAATATACATTTCGCCGAGTGAAATTAATTGCAGGTGTTGAATTGTAAACAGTGTTTTGGCGTTTCGTCCATATCCGCGCTCTTTGTATGTAGGCAGAAAAGGTCAAAATATTTTTAAAAGAGCGATGCATGTCTAAGTTTATGTTTAGTCAGTTCACGTTTATTGAAGACATACATACTGTTTTTACTTAGCTTAAAATTTATTTTGAATTTATACATTCACGTTATTAACCATTGCCCGCTTGAACAGAAACATTACAGTAAAAGTCAAATCAAAAGTCAAAAGTTTACCGAAACATTTAATATATGTTGGATGTCGTGAACAAAGTAAGTTTATCCAGCTCGAGTTCATCAAATATCGGATATTTCTCCGACTTGCCTGATTTTGTTTCATTCCAGAACAACAAGTTATTATAGTCTATACATTTTCAGGCTAAATTATATAGCCATCATTTATTTCATATTTGTTTAGTTTTACAGCGCAACAAGCTTGATAATAAAGATCGGAAAACGCATACAAATGTGTAACCTTAATATAATGGAATTGTAAGACGGAGCCAAGAACACGAACTATAACAATCGAAATTTTAATATCTGCACCAATTAACAATTTGACATTCATATATGCCATGTCAACGACAAAGGAACAACACAAAACACAAACTTTAACAACAGCTGCAGACCTTTAAAAAGTAATACAATACTATCTTTAACAGCTTGTGTAGTTGAATTATATGCAACAAAAGACATATTGTGTGAAATTATATCACATATTAATACTGAGAGTAACTTTAGCTACATGGTTTAATTACTGTTACGGAAATGTATAATCTGTTTTCTACATACGCAACTTACCATCACATTATACAGTAATTATACAGTTATAAACTATGTACTGAGCATTTCAATTAATGACCTATAAGTGATGTTTTCTTGGGATTAACTACAATTTTCGAGTTTAAAATATGTTTGTAATTAGTGAGCTTGTTCAAATTAGTTCGAAGTTCGGTCTCTGTAATGAGTTTATTTATATATTATAAACACTGTATATAACTAACCGGTTTCAATACATGAGCTTTCTGCATTTTATGGAAATATAATCATATAATCTTGTAGGATAAAACAATAATGGATTTCAACCTTTCTAACCAAAATTTTTACCGATGATAGTTGGTAAATCACTTAGCTTCATCGGTGCAATGCATGGATGGCAAATAACCACTAACAATTGCCTTTAGATTCCCGGTGCCCGGGGTTTGACTTAGACATTGCAGCGTGTTTTGTTCAATCAATAAGGACTACACGTTGACACAATTACAATGATTGTTTTGCTTCCATTTATCCGAACAACGAAACAGAACCCCCCCCCTCCCAAAAAAAGGGGGGGGGGGTAAAACGTGTAACTTATAAGAAATATATAAATATATATAAAAAAAACAGAAATTGCCAAAGAAACAACATACAAACGTAAAAAACAACAGTCCCTACTCTTCAAACTGTCAGTCAGATAAATGGCCACGTATTAAATAATATAGTGAGGACGCTGGTAGAAGCAAATAAAATGAAAATATAAAAAATGATATTCAAAAAAATATTATAGCAAGTACATGTACACTTGTACAATAACGAGATGACATATTGACTAACAAAATATAAAATAACATAAGACTATGCGTTTATTAACGGCTATTCATTTAAATGAAATGAAAAAATATTACTAATCCTTGTCGTATTGGTTGAAACCAGATTATGATGGTAAAGGCGGTTACTATAAATATTGATAACAAAAAACAAAACAACAACAACGAAGATGCTGGCGAAATTCGGAGAGGTAGACATTGAATGTCCATCGGTGTCAAGGCTTGTGTCAAATAATCGAGAAAAAAAAACGCCATCAACTATGAATAGTATTGGCATAAAGATGTCGAGTTTTTTTTCCACTGGACAGGTTAAGTACATGAATCAATTAACATGTTGTTGTTGTTCTTGTTTTTCTATTGATTAAGTGTAAAATGTTCCAAAGAAAGGAGAGGTAATCGATGATCAAAAGTGACAACCGGCGAATCTTTATTTGGAAGGGTTGTAAATTATTTATTCCCTAACTTCAGCAAAGAATTTTCTGTAATTGATGACTATGTGTCTCTATTTAGATAGGAATATGTCCCAGGGCACATAAGATAAAGATTAACAGTGGATCAAAGAGCTTCAAACGTTAATTATTCATCATAAATATTCTGTGAAAATCAATCAAAGTTATATTTTTAATGTTCATACTGAACGAACATTATGTATGTGTTCAGCGAGCGTGTATGGTTGCATCTAAAACTCATCCTTTATGCAAATGATAAACAGTGTAGCACGACGTACCTATCGAAAAAATGGAATTATATAACCTAGCGGTTTCGCATGTCTTTCGCGTGTGCATGTCTATTCAAAATTATTTCATAATGCCGTATCAGGCATGGAATTATCAGAAAGTAAAACTGTGCTGCCACATTTCTTTCAGCGTTTTAATAATAGAATATATTAATTATCGTTAATTGAGTTATGAGTGTTTAATATAAATATATTTGCAAATTGTTTATTAACTCTTTATTTTAAAATTTATAACACGGGTTTTCTGGTGTATGGCTTTTGAAACGGAAGATTATATTTACAACAATTATTAATTAATTATTTCTTCAGTCCATGACTATGTCCAACAACCGCATATTATTATCCAAAATACAAATGAAATGAATCATCTTTTATCAAATATGAAAATCATGAAATTCAATTATTCCATTCAATAACATATTTTATATGGGAAAATCGCCACATATGTTTGTGCTCTGTCAGTATTTATAATATGTAGAAGATACCAGAATTACCTAGGCTAACTAATACTAACAAACTTATTTATCTAAATAACGTAAATAAGACATTTCACATCTGCTGTCAACCTCTATGCCACATTCACAAGATTCTAGCACATTTTACATTAAAAAATTAGAAATGTAGAAACGTCTTTGTCATGTAGAGATTGAATACTAGGTTTTCTGTTTTTATACATAGATCCTACCTTACATTTTGCATTTGCTCAAAACATAGATGGGCCATCGTGTATTGTTCATGATGGGAACTATTTTTATTGCCTTTTTCCATGCAATCGTTCCCTAAGGGAATTCCTCGTGACATTGGTTCGTGACTTATGACAGAATAGAAGGGATGAGGCCACGAATCTATAACAATGGCAGAATCGACAAGGGCTAATCATTAGTGTGTGTGTGTGTGTGTGTGTGTGTGTGTGTGTGCCTGCGTGCGTGCGTGCGTGCGTGCGTGCGTGCGTGTGTGTGTGTGTGTGTGTGTGTGTGTGTGTGTGTGTTCAGCTAGTTAAAATATAAGCCCTTTTTACAAGTGTAGCATTTATATATGTGACGGATATTTGATTGTAACACGTTGTCAAATAATGTTATAAATATATAATTGTTTAAATTTACATTCGTCTTGTAAATATACGTGTTAGCAATGATTTCTAGGGTTTTGAAACGGGCATGTAGATTATGGATAGATAGAGTTAGCATTCTGTTTGGGATGTTCTTATTTTAATTTGTAAATTTGTTTTGTGTTTTAAAATATGCATATTTTAATCTTGACATAGGACTGCATTTGCGTATTATGACGTCTTTAACTTATTCTTGGACGTATTTATTTCACACCACTCTTCGTTAGGCATTGTAAGGGTGCCTAGGCTTTAGTTTTCTGTACATATTGTACATATTTTACATAGTTCATTATTATAAGTAATAGTTAGTAACTTGTTTGTAAAATGTATTCATTCATCAGTTTTCTTTACTTCGGATGCTTATTGCAAGTTGTCTTTGTTGATATATTTTATTTACACCATTTTTCTGTGAGGAAATTCAGAAATTTCGAGGTTTGAGCGCTCCACAAACCAGATTTAAGCACCCAGTCTGTCCTTTTGCTAACTGACCATTCCAATGTGTTATGATAGTCTTTTGGTCTTTTTGTCTTTTCTCTGTGTCACTTTTACCTGAACTCTGTATGCGTTTGTCTAGGGAAAATTCAAATTTTGGCATTTCTATTCTCAAAGGATCTCTTCTTATTAACCTATTTATTTTCTAGATAAGACACGGTTCTATTTTGTTTCTTCTATATAAACTTATAGACATACAATGTTGTATCACCATAAAACAAGAAAGAAATGTATCATTTGAAATATGATCTAGTATAAGTTTCTTATTTGTTCAACGAGTTGACGATCGTGATTATAAATAACTGACACATATTTTGACCGTGGCGATCTGATAACCAGCATGTCTAGACAACTAATCTCCTTAAGAAGATATTTCTTAATCTTGTCGCCATGCCATCTTTATGACGATAGGAAATACATAAAGGTGACTACGACGTTATAATATAAATGCTGAAATTCTTATTAGATATAACTTTTTATACCGTGTTTCGTCGTTTTCCGGATCCCCACTTTATTTATATTTTGAAAGTTCGAGTGTTTCAGAATAGTTCATACCTTCTAGCTTTGGTATAAGGATTTTCTTAACAAGCATTTCTTTACTGAATAATCCGCCATTTTCATATATGAAATATATATGAGCTGGTTATATGATGGAGCAACATGCATGATTTCATGAAGAACTACTTGTTCTTGCATCCACTAGCACAATTCTGGTATATTAAAGACACACAGCTAATTATTGGTGTAGGAAGACCCTCGACAACACCGGATGCACATGGCTGTTCATCAGAAAGAACTTCCTAAATGAAATATTTCACCCGACCGTTCAAACCCCAGGTACAAGGTGGCTACTCATAACATTGGGCCACGAGCACCCCGCACCTTTATAAATGAATATGTTTTGTTTTTTATTTCATTTCCAAGATATTTACACAAAATACATTTTCTTTCATGCCGTCATAATTGTATCTATATTTATAAAACTTCGGTAGGGCATTAACTGCTACAAGGATGCTTAACTAAACAACTTGTTTCATTTAAGTACTTTTGCCAGTTTAAGGGGAACGAGTGTTATTTAGCAATCTGTCTGACAATCGATAAAATTAAGATTGCTTATGAAGATTGCCAGCAATCATTGGCCGTTTAACTTCCGAGTTCTTAAACAGAGGGTGTTTACACCCTGGCAATAAAACTGACATCAAACATTTATGTTCCTGTAATTTGGACTTAATTGACTGACCACTTGATAGGCAGCACTCGTATTATCAATTACTGATCATGATAGACACCCATGGTGACTATGTTTAACTACATATTTATTTTGTACATAATTCCAATTTAGATATATTCACTTATTTTGGTTAAATATACTGTACTGTCTAAAATATATTTGTTTTTGAACTAAATAAAATAACATAGCGTTTATTAGCACATATAGAGTCAATAATGTACCATACATGTGCCTCGATTGAAATTCATAGTTGTATCCCATTGTAATATCCGTACCCGTCAAGTTAATTCAAAGCAAAATCAAATTTTACAATTGGTGTGTTTCAGATCGAAATGTAATTGGAACCAAGTTAATAGGGTTGCTTCTTAGCCAATACTCGTCGACAGAAGCTTTTGAAACAAAAACACGTATAGTTTCCATGCGATGTGTCAATTAACATTTGTATTGGATATCGAGTGGATATGTTATTAAAACAGTTTTGTTTGAGCCGGTAAAAGTAAAGCATTTTTAAGTATTTAAAGTAAAGTCTTTTTAAAGTTAATTTAGAGCTTGTGTTGTATTGTTGCATCCTCGACATAAATACTATTTAATTAATGTAAGGCAATAATATTCCTGTCGATGATCAGTCTAAAATTAAATCCAAATAATTGGCTCACTTACTTTGTGATTTAAAGATTTGTATGCATGTTATTTAAAACAAAAAACATATTATGACAAACAATGTCAAATAAAATTAATGAAGATTGAATTGTATTTGTTGATTCCATGTTGCAGTGTATTTTGCTAACAAACAATCAGTAGAATGTAAATCGTACATCTTTCCTCGCGTTATAATAAGAAAAGTAAGTATGACACTAATTGTTTGTAAATGACTTAAAGGTGTGTAGATAGTGTTTTAAGATTTCTGTAAATATTACACCAAACGAAATCACCCGTTAGTGATTACAGGATCAATGTTTATTGAGCGGGTATTATAGTTAAATACCATTCAGTTCTTCCGATGTGTATGTTAATGAACTCAGTATATTATGACGTTTTCTTTTAAAACAAACATTAAAAATATCTATCGTAATCTTCATCGTCTGTACGTTGCAATTAATGAAATCACATATGTAAATGGTCAGAAATATTATTTTTTTTAAATTCCTAGTACATATCTTACATGTATTTCAAATATAAAATTCAAATTAAATGAAAAGAAATCCCCCCCGCCCTTTCGAGTTTCCTCTTTACCTCCCCGTCAGTGTTCGAGGGTGTATTTATGCACTAAATTATCAACAAAATAATCACATTTGTAAAGTGCTCAACTACAAATAGGAAATACACTTAATGACATTGTTTGTAATGACCGGTAATCTAAAGAGCATTAAACATGAATCAAGTATTGGCTATTAAATTAGTGGCGGGCTGTTTTATGAAGAGTAAGTTAGTGGCTGATGTGATGTGACAGATGCGTTTGTCTTTGTGTGAACAGATGGAAATGAAAAGACATACACTTTAAATTAACCATTTGTTTATTTTACGAAAACCTCCGAACTTTACATTAATATAAGATGATGTTTATTACAAGTAAAAGATACCGAATTGCGTCTTTATCGTTGGTAGTACTGAACGCTGTAGTTTAAATTTATAAAAAATTAAGTTATTTTTATTGTTTTGTTTTATTAAATTTTAATGTCTTTGATATAAACGCGCAACGACACACTTCAAAATATTATCCGATATCGAAAGAAAATTAAAAATTTAAAAGAAAATAAGATAGCTTCACCATTTACTAATTGAATTTATATATACTTATATGTTGAGCCTATTAATGGTCTGGAAACTCTGATTGCAGTACTTATATCGGAACCTTAAAATGTATACATGCATTATATCTTGGAACATATTTACTGCCGTTATCGCCTATTTTCCTGTCGCTTGCTGGCAACCGTTTAGCTATTAATAAATACTGATTATGCAAACATATTTTGTCACTGTACTTAAAAAGAATTAAGGGTGCTTAACGTTACGCTATGGAAACCAGGCGTTCTTTGCAGGTTAACCACCCAGGTAGACGAGGAGAGTAAGAGGTAGAAAGATAGGTGTATCTAGTTTCTTTACTTACATATGTCGTAATATAAATCAAGAGTCGGTAGGATTTGTAAATTACGTTTACCATTCCAGATGCAATCTAGCTATGTAACATGAATAGGCAGAGGTACAGCGTAGAGTAAAGCCAAGTGATATACAATACTGCACTGGTAAAAGCAATAATGTTGAATGAGGAAAACACTTCTGAAATGTCGATCTCGTCATGTGTAGGGTTTGATAGGCACCATTGTCGTAATGCTTTTAAGTGAATTATTTTGATTCAATATTGCCATCATTTTTAACAAGTGTTACTGTACTGGTGTGATGTTGGAAGAGGAACTCGGGAAATATAATTTATTAATATTACTTTATTAAATTTCTGCTGGATACATACAATCTATAGCCAATTTTAGTATTTCCTATGTTTTTTTATGAAACCGTGCTATATTTGCTTTGTCTGCAGGACTTATGAATATTATGTTAAGCTCGTATTTTCCCAGTAAATTATCAACACGTTGAATATAAATTCTGCAACAGATGACGAGGTTCCACTTGTTCTCGTTTTCATACAATTACCTTTCTGTGAAACAATATGTACCATCTGTTTTTAAAATGCAATATATCACGTACCATATGACCAAAAGCATTTATTTATTTGCATTTCGGCTGCTTAAAATGACACGATGTTTTTAAACATAAAACAAAAAGGACGTGCACAGTTCTTTTTTCGTCATTTCTAATGTAAATATCACCATATTGTGCAAACTTTGTATAACACAGTATACGTCAGCTTATCCATTTCAAGTAGAATCTGATATTTTAAATTAAAAGCGACGCAAGCTCGATGGTATTCACTGATCACGAAATGTAGTCACGCTTTAAAATAATGAGAACCGTTTTAAATAAACTGCTGTTAATTATTTTGGGCAAAACTCTCCTTTCTCAAAGTACACAACTACATTGTAAAGAGAAGGTTAAAGGTCAGATTTCAAAAGCGCAACGGAACGTTACCGGTGATTTTACAAGAGAGATTCGACAATAAAGAAGACGATCCTATCCAGATTTAAAGGAGGCATTTGATTAACAAAGTAACAAAGTATCAAAGAAAAACAGCCAAGACGTCTGTTGCATAGTTATTTACTATTAATAAGGAATGCAATGCAATGCAATGCTAAGAATGCCATTGAAAGCAATATGAATCGTATATTAATTATCAGCGTGGATAGTGCTTTTATTGATCTTCTAACAATGCAATATATCAGGTGAGAGCAGGAAGCACGAGAGACATTCATACACTTCCCTAAAAGATTGTACTCTATGTAACACTCAAACAAGTGACTAATTTAAACATGGTATTCTATAATAAGTATATGATAAATTTCCACACAAACAAAGTCTACTGAACAACGACCTGCTATATCAAACATTATTTCCTTACTGGAGTGACTCGTACGAAAACACTACATTTCTACCAGAAATGTATGAACATTTACGTAATCAAAATATGTTTTGTTTGAGTGTTTTACTTTCAGACAGATCCGTTACGTACAGCTCTACAGTAAAAGCAGTGGCGGGAAAGAACACGTCGAAGAACATGTAAAGCGTTATGCCCGCAAAACTCTCATCTCATAGAAATTAAATTGCTAAATCAGCAAAACAAGAGAAAATGTGTCCACAACATCATGAAGAAAGAAAAGTATGTTGCCAAGCAGTGGAGTGGTCATGAAAATAAAATATGACTCCTTTAAAACCTCTGCACAGTTTGATTAATTTCTGCAAAATTTACTGTAAAATATTATTATAAACCCAAAACAATAACCATATGGTATTTTGTGTACAGACTCTCATTATTAATTATATGTCCTTTAAACCAAGTTTTTCTTATAACGAAAATCGAGAATGCACAAGATACGTGTATACTAGAAAAGTTTGAGTATAAATGTCAAACTTAAAAACGGTTTGATCTGCGAATGTTATTTGATTTATATGTGACGCAAATATGCAGCATACTGTTGTGGAGCAGAACTAGGTCGTCAATGAATTATTTTCGTCTTAATACAGACAAAACGTTATTGCTATTGATACCGGTTATTCTAAGTCTACATGTAGGAGCACAATCTGACCTAGATCATGAATACGCAATATCACAAGCGACTCCAAAATCATGCACTCAAAGCAAAGACATAAAAGACACACTTTTACAGTCACACTTTTAATTACACTTGCTGTCTTCGCTTTTGTATGCTACATTGATATTTGTAATACTGAGAATGCATATCTGTCTTTTGTTAGGAGAAATACACTCACCAATACCTTTGTTAACTGCGCCGAATTCCTTTCTGCTACTGCCTTTGCCTTTATCAATATATTGATATGCATTGACACCTTTGGAAAACACTGAAGTGTTGATAGAAAACACTTAAAATGCAAAAAGATTTATCTGCGAATTCTTTGTATCCCCTTTGTCAGATATTTGCCAGTCACAGAGTGAATCCCTTGGGCGACCATGGCTCCAGTGCTGGGTCATTTACGATTTAAATGGGATTTTCCTTTCAGCATGGACAAGACTTGCACGTAAATCTAAATAAACTATGTTGTTCATCAGTTCGATGAAACACGTTCAAAATAATTTACCTTCACAAGAACTTGATTTCTAAAAAACAGTACGAGTATTGTTCTTATGTAAACCATGTGAAGATAATCGTTATGAAAACTGACATTTGCTTGATTGTATAAATGCTCGGAACTATATTGAATTAAACATATTGTTACTTTATTACAGAGTTCTCTTAGTTAACGGTAAATCGCATAGGACTTTTTTATTTTCCTATTCGTAATCACAGTTTACCAGCTCGTAATCTATCGACATGTAACAAACATACATGAAATAGCATTCTTGAAATTAGTCCAAATGACAAATTTATAGGTATGCAAAATAATATTTTATATTGGAGCTTGAATTTAGTATCATCCCAGGCACATTATGTTGTTTTAAAGCTGTCAAAATAGTAACGAAAAGGTTTTTAATATCATGGAGCGAGGATTGCCACCTTTGGGATGCGGATTGTTATCTATGAAAAGTGTGCTAGTTATACTACCGTTGATCAATGAATTAATGTTTAAAAATGAATTGATGTTTGGTTTCGAGATGAATATCAACCCATATTTATATCAGCTAACATTTTTATTCTTCACCCCTCGCACTCACGTTCTGTTTTTTTTTTTCAGGATTAAATTGCAGAAGATTTTTCAATAAATGGTTACTTTTTATAATAAATAGTTCGGTAAAAATAGCTTTCTTCTTATTTTCGACTTGAAAATGACATTACGGAAATACAATATTGGATTAGCACTAATCGAAAATAAAACATGTAAGTTTTGATGTTAGCATCGCAAAGAAATACGAAACCAAGAACTGAAAAGAGCAGTTCTCATTGAAAACTATCGCACTGGAAATGAACCATGAAGAGCATTTAAAGGGTTTCATTCATCTTTTGAAAAGCCTAGTCCTATATCCCTTGTCGATTTATCGATGAAACTTACAATATAAATAGAAAACATTAAGTTTTGCATCGGACAAGAGCCAGTGTTACAAACACTATTATAAAAACATAAAAACACGTAATACTATCTACAAATTATCTAATAAAACATGTACATGTATTGATATGATGCCAAATATTCTAAAGATGGTATATGTTTCTTGTACATTCCTTGAATGGCGGTTGATTATGAAGTTCATGTCATATAAGACGACACTGAGGGGTTTTCTGACGATAATTAACATCAAAGGCGACGATGCTGCCAAAACTTGAAATTACGATTTGAAATCCTTAAGTTAGACCATTAAGACCATTTTTATTAAGCACAATCGTTTAAACAAAGTTTTAATTTATTATTCTGACCCTCTGAATATGACGGGTATGTTAATGTCGAGTTATTTCTAGCCTAAATTTAATAAGTTATAATCAAGTATTATGAAACCCATCTGCTAAAAGATTATGCGTTTCCTTAAAGAAAATCTATTCTTTCTTCCTAAATGTGTTCTTCTTTAGAAAGTGGTGTCATCGTTAATCACACTTGGCAGCTTGGTAATCTTTATTTTGGAAAATATCAATTATAAAATCCTTAACATCAGCAAAAAAAGTTTAAGTAATTAATGACCATGTGTCTCAATTCAGACACTGACTATTTTGGTACGAGTGTATTCCCCAGGATAAACATTTGCAGCGGTTACTGTTTAAATCCTTTTTTAACTCCCTTAAATATAATGGATTTAGTTATACATGGATGTTTAAAATGACCAATATCTCAGCATCTTTGTTAATGTATATTTCCTTTTTTCCAATAAAATCAATATTTTCATATATACATAATACTACTACTTACTATTTCCTTTAGTGTTATTGCTGCTACTAATACTTATACTAATACTACCAGTTATACCACTACTACTACCTCTACTATTATTAGTACTAGTACTACTACTACTACTACTACTACTACTACTACTACTACTTCTACTACTACTACTACTACTACTACTACTACAACTACTACTACTACTACTACTACTACTACTACTACTACTACTACTCTACTACTACTACTACTACTACTACTACTACTACTACTACTACTACCACTACTACTACTACTACTACCTCTAGTACTATTACTACTATTAGTAATTAGTATTAGTATTATCATCATACAACTACATGTACTAATATTACTTTGTCATAATGTCAACAATCCCAGTAAT
>CM017559.1:58319919-58330884 GCA_007844125.1 Sinonovacula constricta | reverse complement strand
ATTTATGCCCTAATTGTATATCTTTTGTGACATTTTATATAATTCCAAATTGAATTACAATTTTCTTTGTCTTGGATACAGAATCCAGTACATCAAAATAAAGCCTCTATATTGGTTACAATCGGACCAAATTTAGCAATGAAAAACATCAAGTATTTTAATGCTCATTAGCCATTAGCCACAAATGTGGCAGATAAAAGAAGGCAGTATTTACATTAGCCGACAATCTAAAGTACATTAAACATCTATTATGTAGTTACTATTAAATTTAGGTTGTGCGTTTTTATGCAAGAAAAGTCTTCATTGACCGCTGCTTTAGTTTTGAGTTAATGAAAATAATTGATTTAGAAACAATGCATTTACTTTGGTAAAAAATTAACCAGTTGTTGGTTGTTGTTGTATTTTGTTAGCTTCAAACGTTTGTTTTATTACAAAATGATAGTTTTATGAGTATACTCGAACTCGACAATATTGGTTTAAGATGAAGTAGTACTTATAATATTCCTCCTACAATTCGTCCATTAAAAATTGTAAAATGTGATTTAATGTTCATATCTAGGAAACATAAAGCAAACGCAAGTATTGCCTATTGCTGTCTCACGAGCGTAATCGAATTATTGATCTAATAACATTGCACCATGTCCATTGTAGTAAACATTTGCATTTCGGTCTATTTTCATCCATTTAATTCCGGTTTTTATTTTGTACAATTAGGTCTATTGTTCTTTTGTCTAGAACGTAATCGCCTACATTCGCATATAGCATCGGGAAAGTCTAAAAGTACCAAAAATATTAAAAAAAAGTAATTAATTGCAGGTGCTAAATATGTAAACAGTGTTTGTTGTGTCATTTGTTATAATCGCCTTTTTGTAGTCTATTCGCCCAGCAGAATCTGGAAGTGGGTTGGTATAGAAAAGATATGTTTTCTGCCTTCATCAGTTACTTATTCCTCAATTTATTTATTAGGTTTTGTTAATTACATTTGCTATTCCAATGGCATCCAACTAGTGTAACAAGAGACAGGCCGTAGAATTGAGCCGGAAGAAAGATACCAAAATGTACCAGATTGCAAAAACAAAAATCTTGATGAGGAAAACACGTATTAAGTGCCGATCTTGGAAGGGTATCATTATTTCGTCATGCCTTTGTTTCAATAAGTGATAGTTTGCTTCAATTTTCTATCCTCATTTTACCATTATAAACAAGTTGGTGGTGCTGAAAGGTGTTATTCTCCGTTCAAACGTGTTAAACATGTAGTCAGTTCAAACTTGTTATAAAGTTCCCAAGCTTATATTGTTTACATGTGTTTAAGCTGCAAGTCTTAGCTCTTTGTCTATAACAAAACACTAACATTATTACTCAGGCTGAAGCCAATGTGTTTTATATCTGCAAACATCTATACATTTCTCATATTTTGTGAGGAAGATGATTTTCCCAAATCAAGTCTCGAAGTTGGGGTTATTTTTTTGCAACCCTTCCCTCAAATGATTCATTAATAATAAAATATGACAAGGTCCTATGAGCATTCTAACCAACTGAGAGTTGAAAAAAGTGTATGACAGATGTACTCGCATACCATTTAAATGTAACAGTTACAAGCATAGCTTTCTTGTTGTGAACTGTTTCGCACCGTTTATATTGTTTGCGTCAGATTTAGGTTGGAAACATATAATTTGCTTTTCTCTTGAAACGGCGCATTCGCGTCAGTGATGAAAGGGAAAATGTTGTAAACAAACTGTATTGAAAACTATATAAACAAAACACTACTGTATTCAAAACCGAAATTGATACATCTACAACTATATGCAAACTGTATTGTTTTTTTTCCAGACACTGATTTGATATGTAAATTCATTTTCTCCGGTATTAAAATTATTAATTTTGAGTGTTACATTTCACTATGTAAGAAAACAGAACCAACCTATGACCTCAGTCCGATATACTGATATACTCTAAAAATGCTACTTAAATACAAAGTTTTACTACACTGTTAATATAATAATTTGTGTAGTTGTAGTGATTCCTATTTTTACTGTATAGCCCCATCATCGTAATGGTACTATCTTAATCTTATCGTACAAGGGTGATAATTGACGAGACCACCAGTGAGCGATACGATAAAAACTATGTTATAGTGTGTGCGATTTTGCATTTTATAACAGGTCTGAACATCCCAAACTGATGTCTAGTCGAGGCAGATAATCTGGCAAAGCATTCCAAAATGCAGTTTTCTGCTTGCAAATTATTGAAAATATTATGAACTTTAAATCTCAGTGTTTACATGTAAATATTGTGGTTAAATACCAGACTTTATTAAAGTACATGTTCATTTAATTAAAATAAAATTTTCTGCAACGTAAAGTCTCCAGGGTATCTGTTTTGTACCAAACTATTTATTATTTTATTATTTTAATGTACATTTAATATAATACATGTAATCATGCTTAAGTGTTTTTATTATTCTTCAAGCATTTCCTGAAAGCAGTACAAGTGAAGAAGCCCTTGACAAAACTCTTTTGCAATAAATGTTTAAGCTACGTTTTGTATAGTTCGTTATATTTTACATTTTTATATAGGCACGTAGCGGTGTTTTCTATCTTTTGATGATGCTTTTGAATTTAGTGTGCTTTACCTTAGAAAAAAAAATTACGAAAGGAACTGTTGGCGCTAATTAACACCTAGATGAAAGAGTCTGGTATTTATATCGACTTGCCGTCGATGTTGTTGTTTTTGTTATTCATGTAATCTCAAGTCTAGTAAGTTTCCGCCTTGATTATTTAACTACAATATTTCTATCTCTCAAGGATCATGTCATTTTTTATTATTCATATGATGAACATATATAGTGCTGAATGGGATGGCAGATTTTCGTTACTGTTTTGGGCAACGTATAACGTGACATCTGTTAAGGAAAATAATAAACTGTTGATGTACAGAGGGGGTGGGTATGGTGGGTTGGGGGGGTGTGTGGGGGTAATAATGAGCTGACAGCTGAATACATGTAAACTGTTTTATAGATGTGCTATAAATGAATACAGTTAAGGATAGATTTTGCTTTCTTTACCTAAAACAATGGAATGATAAGACTTCACTAAATGGAATAACAATATTTTATTAAACATTAACACCCAACATCTACCATCTCATCTTAATTGAACTGCCGCTGAGAGGGTTTGCCGTTAGCTATCAAAACCGACAAATATGATAATCCTAATGGTCAAGAGATAAAGGATAATGGGTACTTATATCGTTAGTAATATCCAGATTCTATTTTCAAGGCAGGCTAATAGACTAGCATACATATAAATTGGGTTATAAGTACCGTGAACGAATATGGGCTGTTTAATTAGTTGCGACTTGATTTAGTCAAGAATGATCTCTTGAAGCGCATACACCGAGTGAGATCCACACTGTCAAAATACTGTATTTTTTTCAGTCTTATTATAACCCTTTAATTATATGTTGTTTGTGAGAGAAGTGAGAAATAATTGTAGTAATTTACTCAATCTGTAGATTAATAAAGTAATATTACTCTCCTCTTATAAGAAAACATTTATCTATAAGTTATTTTTGTCTTCATCACGGTGGCAGTATGTCAGGGTTGTTTTGTTTAATTTTTTATGTTGATTTTTTGTTCTTGTTTTGTTCAATCACATCAACAGGTTTCTTAAAACAATTATCACCGAGAAGATAACTAATTTAACAGCCAATGGTTGTGCAGTTTTTGCATAGTAATTTGGACGGGGCGATGAATTGTAAAGAATCATATGGACACACGTTGATTACTTTAAAAAAGTAAACTTCCTGTCATGATAGGATATTGAAAGTACGAAAACAATTATATTTTCACCCACGAAGATGACCCAGTTACACTTTTGTATTACGATGTGAGCTACTGCTGAGAAACTATACAATCTGAGCTGAAATCGCATAAGAAATCCGGGCATGAGACAATTTATGCATTAAAACAAAATGTTCGTGGAGCGCTAGATGTCATTTATTAACATTGTTATTTTACGTGTTTTCTGAAAACCCCATTCCGTGTATATACATGAATCATTTCTCTATTTGTTACACTTTATTTATGATACCCGTTTTCAACAATACCCTTGTTGAATGATATGCAAACCCTTTTTATTCTGTTGTTCCATATTACGTTTCTCATATAGACGAATACAAGAAAATACATAAATAAAATCGTATACTTATTACGAACAAGTTATATAAATATTCGATAAAAAGATACATTAAGCTCATTAGGCACTTCATAACGCGTAAAATGTGTATAATTGAGTCGCAGCTGACGTTAGGTGGGGTGTTGACTGAGTATAGCTCAAATACGAAATGACAAGGTTTTAAGAGAGGTTTTCACTGCATACATGAAAGATTGAACTAGTACAAAACAAAGGTACAATATGCAAGTCAAATTAAATGTTTTAAACATACCAGACGATTAGTAGCAAACATAGAGATATACAGACAGCTGCCGACTTAAAAGTTCAGTCGGAAAAGAACCACTAAGATTGATCTAACCGGTGTAAGGATCACTCGTACCTCGCGATTTCAGACTCGATTTTCTCGAAAACAAACGGTGTAACTAAAATATTCCGCCTCTAAATTTGGTTTTTTCATTTAAGTTTACTTAAAATGTAGATACTCCTTATTAACTCGAATAAATCCTACGCGAACATATTATCAGTAGTGTGCATTTGTCTGTAGAGGATATAATGTAAAAGTATGTATTTTTGCAATTAAATACTTTAGATGTTGGTAATAACACAAGTAAAACGTATGTAAGATAGAAATCGTATTAAGTATTTTTATATCATGTGTTGGAAGAAAATCTCGAACGTTTCTTCATCCGCCATGATCAACCACTGTATTTTTACAATACATGGTGCACAAGACTAGAAATAACTATTCAACTCCATTTGATATGGTATATTAATCAAGCCGAATAATGAGGTTTCATGACCAGTGTCACACATGTCACCAGAATAAGGTTGTCATTAACAGGTTTCTGACCATCGTCTCACAATGGCATGAATAGTCTTCTTTATTAACTAGATGATTATGTGTCTATTATTATGTCAGCTGTCGCCAAAGCAATGGTTATAAACACTGTTGTGATAACGTGATATTCAGGATAGTGTGTCTATTGAAGAACAGGTTACGAAGGTCCAAACTATACAAGGATGTATTCCAACAAGAGATCGAAAGAGGGCGTTCTCATAAAAGAATATTTTGTAATCAAACAAGCGCTAAATAAAATAATTAGTGCTTGTAACTTAATAATAAGAATATATGACAAAGTACTGTGGGCATTGCAACATATACCAAATTTGAAAAGGCAAAGGACAAAGGTATTCACTTGCAAGCCAAATGTTAAAGAACAATCTGTAATGAGTCATTTAACAAATAGAGTAAACCCGACATTAACCTGGACTGACTAGAGTCTTTAAACCGGGTTTCAGAGCTTTAACTTCGCACTTCTGATGGGTTTCTCAAATGCAAGCAATGAAAAGAAAACCTATCTATTTGAATAACAAATTTCCCAACGCTGACGTTTTCATTGATAAGTTATGGCCAACGTAGTGACGTCATTGAAAACTAATGTCCGCATCGTGTTTAGAAGGGAGAGCAGTAGTATTATTCGATTAGAAAAAAAAACACAAAAAATTGTTGACTATAAATGAAATTTACTTTGAATCATGAAAAATCCGATAACTGCAAGTAATACGTTTTATTAAACAAATATTAATAAAACAGGAAACAGAAAATGAACCATATCAAAGTCGAATCAGCAGATGTAATTTTTGAAGGTAATAGTTTGTTTCGCTGATGGAATACTCATTAAACTCATTAACGTTGATTATGGATTACCATATTACCGCGAATATCAACAAAGGTATGGACTTCAACGTGCTTTGCATAGAAACTGACTTAGTACTCGACTAACAGCGTTAAATATTTGCGCCTTGATTATTATTGTTGTTATGAGACCATTGACTTTTCTTTTGTTTTTAATCGTTTTGTGTGATTGCCAGCCATAACTACTGCTCTCACTATAATGCCTACACATATGTCGCCTATAAATTTACTTTTTATGTCGTGATGATTTTTATCTGAATTTGGCACATGAACATTGATCAGGAATGACATTGTTTTAACTTTGTCTTATTTTAAAATCTGCATAAATTATTAGTTTCTCTGAAAATCAATGTCATTTATCTAATGCCTTTATTTGCATTTCAGAGAATTGAGAGGCTTAAGATTATTTCTTAAAATATTGAAAATTATAATTAACATTAGTATACCCCTTTTGGTTATAAATATACATTTTGTAAAATATATTCTCCCAAAGACGTGTTTACATGAAAACGTTGAGTGTTTATTAGTTTGACCCACCGACCAAACTTTACATCTGTACAATTTAAGCGTTTCTAATTACCAGCCCAAAGATGTGTTTCAATGTCATTCAAATGACACTTAAAATTTCGTCTCAGCGAGTGTGCCAATTTTATGTCATAATTGTCGGCAGTATCAAGAACAATATGTATAAATCAAAGCACACAGTCAATTAAATATTTTTGCTATAATTCGGTTTTTCCGGTTTTGATTTTTATACCTATTCATAAATGGGTCAGGTAAACTTTTATGATTAATAATTAGGTTAAAAGAGGCTTTCAGAGCATTGAAAATATCGAGTTTATTGGGACTCAAGCCCGCACGCTGAATGTCTGAGGAGAACATGTAACTTATCACTGAGTCTAAATGCTTGTCCATAATGACAAGCCTACTACATGTATGTAATGTTAACTGTAACAATGCTGAAAAGACTACTGTAGAATGTTAACTGTAATCATGTTGACAAGACCTACTTTGTAATGTTAACTGTAATCATGCTGTCAAATCCTACTGTAAAATGTTAACTGTACTCATGCTGGCAAGACCTACTATGTAATGTTAATTGAAATCATGCTGGCAAAGCCTAATGTAGAATGTAAACTGTAATCTTGCTGACAAGGCCTTATATAGAATGTTAACTGTAACCATGCTGGCAAAGCCTAATGTAGAATGTTAACTGTAATCATGCTGACAAGTCCTACTTTGTAATGTCAACTGTACTCATGCTGGCAAGACCTACTGTAGAATGTTAATTGTAATCATACTGACAAGGCCTACTGTAGAATGTTAATTGTAATCATACTGACAAGGCCTTCTATGTAATGTCAACTGTAATCAAGCTGACAAGGCTTACTTTAGAAAGTTAACTGTAATCATGCTGAAAGGCCTACTGTAGAATGTTAACTGTAGTCATGCTGACAAGGCCTTCTATTTAATGTTAATTGTAATCATGCTGACATGGCCTACTATGTAATGTCAACTGTAATCATACTGACATTGCCTACTATGTAATGTTAACTGTAATCATACTGACATTGCCTACTATGTAATGTTAACTGTAATCATGCTGGCAAGACCTACTATGTAATGTCAACTGTAATCATGCTGACAAGGCCTACTATTTATTTCAACTGTAATCATGCTGACAAGGCCTACTGTACAATGTTAACTGTAATCATGCTGACAAGGCCTACTGTAGAATGTTAACTGTAATCTTGCCGACAAGGCCTACTGTACAATGTTAACTGTAATCTTGCTGTCAAGGCCTACTGTAGAATGTTAACTGTAATCTTGCTGACAAGGCCTACTGTACAATGTTAACTGTAATCATACTTACAAGGCCTACTTTGTAATGTTAACTGTAATCATACTTACAAGGCCTACTATGTAATGTTAACTGTAATCTTGCTGACAAGGCCTACTGTAGATTGTTAACTGTAATCATGCTGACATAGCCTACTGTAGAATGTTAACTGTAATCATGCTGACAAGGCCTACTGTACAATGTTAACTGTAATCTTGCTGACAAGGCCTACTCTACAATGTTAACTGTAATCTTGCCGACAAGTCCTACTGTACAATGTTAACTGTAATCATGCTGACAAGGCCTACTGTACAATGTTAACTGTAATCTTGCCGACAAGACCTACTGTACAATGTTAACTGTAATCCTGTTGACAAGGCCTACTGTACAATGTTAACTGTAATCATGCTGACAAGGCCTACTCTAGAATGTAAACTGTAATCATGCTGACAAGGCCTACTGTACAATGTTAACTGTAATCTTGCCGACAAGTCCTACTGTACAATGTTAACTGTAATCATGCTGACAAGGCCTACTGTAGAATGTTAACTGTAATCATGCTGACAAGGCCTACTGTACAATGTTAACTGTAATCATGCTGACAAGTCCTACTGTACAATGTTAACTGTAATCATGCTGACAAGGCCTACTGTACAATGTTAACTGTAATCATGCTGACAAGGCCTACTGTAGAATGTTAACTGTAATCATGCTGACAAGGCCTACTGTAGAATGTTAACTGTAACCATGCTGACAAGTCCTACTTTGTAATGTTAACTGTACTCATGCTGGCAAGACCTACTGTAGAATGTTAACTGTAGTCATACTGACAAGGCCTACTGTAGAATGTTAATTGTAATCATACTGACAAGGCCTTCTATGTAATGTCAACTGTAACCATGCTGGCAAGGCCTACTGTAGAATGTTAACTGTAATCTTGCTGACAAGGCCTACTATGTAATGTCAACTGTAACCATGCTGGCAAGGCCTACTGTAGAATGTTAACTGTAACCTTGCTGACAATGCCTACTATGTAATGTCAACTGTAACCATGCTGGCAAGGCCTACTGTAGAATGTTAACTGTAATCTTGCTGACAAGGCCTACTGTAGAATGTTAACTGTAACCATGCTGGCAAGGCCTACTGTAGAATGTTAACTGTAACCATGCTGGCAAGGCCTACTGTAGAATGTTAACTGTAATCTTGCTGACAAGGCCTACTGTAGAATGTTAACTGTAACCATGCTGGCAAGGCCTACTGTAGAATGTCAACTGTAACCATGCTGACAAGGCCAACTATGTAATATCAACTGTAACCATGCTGGCAAGGCCTACTGTACAATGTTAACTGTAATCTTGCTGGCAAGGCCAACTATGTAATATCAACTGTAACCATGCTGGCAAGGCCTACTGTAGAATGTTAACTGTAACCATGCTGGCAAGGCCTACTGTAGAATGTTAACTGTAATCTTGCTGACAAGGCCTACTATGTAATGTCAACTGTAACCATGCTGGCAAGGCCAACTATGTAATATCAACTGTAACCATGCTGGCAAGGCCTACTGTAGAATGTTAACTGTAACCATGCTGGCAAGGCCTACTGTAGAATGTTAACTGTAACCATGCTGGCAAGGCCTACTGTAGAATGTTAACTGTAATCTTGCTGACAAGGCCTACTATGTAATGTCAACTGTAACCATGCTGGCAAGGCCAACTATGTAATATCAACTGTAACCATGCTGGCAAGGCCTACTGTAGAATGTCAACTGTAACCATGCTGGCAAGGCCAACTATGTAATATCAACTGTAACCATGCTGGAAAGGCCTACTGTAGAATGTTAACTGTAACCATGCTGGCAAGGCCTACTATGTAATGTCAACTGTAACCATGCTGGCAAGGCCTACTGTAGAATGTTAACTGTAATCTTGCTGACAAGGCCTACTATGTAATGTCAACTGTAACCATGCTGACAAGGCCTACTATGTAATGTCAACTGTAACCATGCTGGAAAGGCCTACTGTAGAATGTTAACTGTAATCATGCTGGCAAGGCCTACTGTAGAATGTTAACTGTAATCTTGCTGACAAGGCCTACTATGTAATGTCAACTGTAACCATGCTGACAAGGCCAACTATGTAATATCAACTGTAACCATGCTGGCAAGGCCTACTGTACAATGTTAACTGTAATCTTGCTGGCAAGGCCAACTATGTAATATCAACTGTAACCATGCTGGAAAGGCCTACTGTAGAATGTAAACTGTAATCATCCTGCAAGGCCTACTATGTTACTTTAACTGTATTAACTGCAAGTAACTGCACGTTTAATGTAGACAAGTAACATATTGTAGGGCGTCGAACCTATGCTTTATTATGGTGATACTGGGTAAATAGGTACCTGCTTAAATAACAATTATCTGTATAATTTATTTGTCTAAGCAAATGTTCATTCACCCGTGGTATGGTCAATATATTCCGAAAGGGAAAAATCGATACAAAACTGTCGAAGGCAAGAAGTACTGTATACAGAAGACATTTCAAGACTTAAGTGTAAAGGTCAGTCTCTCACGACTATGTCGTCACTGACTGAGTACTACACAACTGGTAAATATTGAATAATTTATAACAGCCTTACTTTGAAAATGTAAATGAGGTGTTTTATATGTAACTTGCAACTTATTTATTTATTCATTTTTGTTAAAGTCGATACATAGCCTCAGATGCTGCTGGTTGACCTTGTTTCTTCGTGTACTGAGGTCCTAAACGCACATTTACTGTCTATTCATGTAACTGCCATTTCCCCTTTTTCTGATGTGATACTTGTTTTGCGTGAATTGTCAAAAGTAGATTAGTGACATAGAAATGCAGAAATTTGTTCAGGTGAATTTGAATTAAATAGCAGTAAATTGTTTATGTTATGATCGTTTGTGATGTAATTCAGTTTGGCAGGTTGAGTCTACAAATTATTACAAATAATAGTCTGTAAAAAATGTCAAAGTTAAAAAATAAATGTATGTTAACTAAAAGGCCAGAGAAAATCTAACAATTCGTCATTTTACAAAATGTCCATAAGTTATAATTTGCATTTTGCATAATGCACGTGTTTTGTATTGGCATAAAAGTAAATTACATGAAGGTATTAATAAAGGAACAGCGATGATACCGAAAACCTCATAAATGTCTGTAACATTTATGCAATTACAATTAAGAACGCATTTGGTTAAATTACCTTATTGTATTAAAACCGGTGTGCTT